>BSBM01001022.1:970000-1332500 GCA_027924585.1 Larix kaempferi | reverse complement strand
ATCCCTCAATGGATCCCTTAAAATAACTCGATCAAGAATGCAATAATCTCTACTTTCTGCGTCTACCTTGCCAAGAGTTGTTACTCATATCCATGCACTCACCTTTAGGGACAAGGTCCCTATAAGATCCACTATGGGTTCAAGGGCCAAGATACATCTATTATGTGTACAACCTTATAATGGAACCATATCCCATTCAAGGACAAATGTTTTTAACATCCAAAATTTTCTCACATGCCATGCCATCAACTTCATCATCATTATACATCATCATTGGCAGTATAAACACCATTTTCCCAGCTCATTCCATCCATATGACCTGAGGAAGTGACAAAAGTCCCAAAAATTGAAAGCCAAACCATGTAACTGACCATTAAAAGTTAAGGTCATTGATTTTCCTTTTAAAAATGTATTCCAAGTTACTATTATTGGACCGCAAGGTGCGACCTAGTGCCAAAAAGTGATTTTTAAGCAACAGTTTGTTATTACCCCCTTCCCTAATGAAGTGAGGGCCAAAAGTGGACACAACCCCTTATTTGGTCCAAACTAATAACAGATCTAGTTTCCAAAACTCTAATTTCTCCACTAGGGTGTTTTTTTAACTTTCTGGACGCAGGCATGACAACAACGATAATGGACGTAAAGACCCAAGGAATATAATTCGGAAGACTTATGAAAAAAAATGTGATAAAATATGACCAACATGATGCACATGACCGAGATTGAAATTTTTTTCGAAGATTGACACAGGGGTCATACAACGACGGATTTTGTAAAACAAAATATGGGCATGACTGGTGTTTCACCTTGAGAAAACTGGCGAATATTAAAACTTGACATACACTTGCTAGTAGGATACACATGATGTAAATTCACACAAGAGGAATGTGTTGGAACCTAATACATCGGGGTTAGTGAATAGTCATTCATTCGTAATTCCAAGATACACCTTTGAAGTCAAAACCAAGGGTCATTCTCATGTATATATTGTACATTTGTTACTCATGCTTTGACGCCTATTTTATCTGTCTTTGTGTGTGACTGTCTATTTTCCATTTGGGGAATCTAATAGTGCTATCAAAGTTGTTGTAATCTATATGGCCTATGACTTGTTCATCTCTGTCAAAGCTACAGTCTTCCCCGGTCTCTCGTTCCTAGCATATTAACCATGGCTATATCTATACTCATCCTTCCATATTCTCCAACGGTGACCGTTCACCTAAAAATCCTAAATCCTGAGTGGATTATTCCTCTCTAGTTTATTCCTTGTTGAGAAGTTGTTTATCTACCCTCTATGTGAACCCACATGCAAGATGCAAGATAGATTCCATCTCCGATTCTTCTTAGTGGACGTTATAAAAGATATAATGGGTTCCTCTCCTCTGTTGTATGGGCTTGCACCCTCTCCTTCCAACTTCTTAAATCCTAATTTGAGATTTGTGTAGGGTTGGATATTTTTTCTGTTGAGCAAGCATTGGAGTTTTCTTTTATTTCTATGTACTTTGTGAGCATTTGGGTTTTTTTGACGTGCGTGATCCATCTATCACGGTGAGACGTGATACTTGTGTGCAATGGTGGAGTACATTGTTAAAGGATACGTGGAATGATTAGAGAATATTTGTGATAAGCCCTATTTATTGAGCTCACTGAGTTGCCTAATATGCATCTTCTTTCTATGGATTGGGATGAACGGGTCCATAATGTAGAAGGTATTGCTTTGAGGTATTGCAATCACACGACAAGATAATTGAAATTTCCTTCATGCTACTTGTGATATGATATTTTTGATTGGCAGTCACTCAGCTTTAAGGTCGTTGCGTGCCAACAACTTGGAGTTTTCTTGAAGGCTACCACATGGATCGTGATATCGATGGAAACAATCTACACAATCTCGTTGTATCTTTTGGCATCATGACCCATTGACGGAGCAAATTCATCCCATCACCAAACTTCTCAATTTTTTTGTGGACGCATTGTTGGAACATGATACAACATTTGGAATTTTCGATTCAATTCCAAGGGAACAATAGAGTTCGATCATCTTCCTGTGACGTGCAACCACAACAACAAGCTTGCATAACTCATTCTTATCAAACTTTGGAGATAGCCAAAAGTATCCAAAATAGCGTGAAGTGACCTAGTGTGTGAAACATTTCCTGCGACTAGAGGTTACCTATGCAGACTGGAATACAATGCCATTTCCATCGTTCGTTGAAGCTGCAACAATCACATAAGAGACATAGAATTACATGGTAAAACCCCTTGAAGGGGAAACATCCATGGGACAATAGAAAGAGAATATTATTGCTCAAACCAACTGGAGATTACAATAGCCTCCCAGGAGAGGGCTTGAAGCCCCTTTCTCTCCTGGATCCCATGGATTTGTCTTGGAGAACCCACACTCATATTGCCTCTACAAGCTTACATGGATGTATATGATCTCTTACACAGTTATAAGAAACTAACTAATTAATTATGCATTCTAACTTAGGTTTCGTTATCTCAACCACAAGCTGAATAATAGGATCCAGATCAACATCTATGGAAAGTTGTTGTCGTCTTATCCAACAATATCCACCTTGACAACAATTTACCTGACACCTTTCCCTTGTCCATTTATCACCTTCGTAGGTGATCCCATGCTTCTAAAATACTAAAGCACCCATTTCACTGCTGCACTTAGATTTTTCATGTATCCAATGAAAACACCAACTGCATGTGAAAAATATAACCATCGCATACATAAACATCCTACTAGCATAAGCTACACAAGACATATAACCCTTTCTTCCTTACTACTAGGACATAAACCTGAATAAAGCTTACCAATTGTCCTGTCTCTATGTATTTCCATGCCCAAGATTTGTTTTTGTTGCTCCCAGATCCTTCATCTCGAACTTCCTAGCCAACTGAGCCAACCTACTGATACTTCACCCAACATGAAGGAATCAAACATCACATACCAATTTCCTTGGTACAATTAGGCCATACAATGACACTTGAGCTTGCAAAACGACTCTTCTATTTTGATCCCAAGCACCTTTAGTGCTCCATCTCGAACATTACATTCGAAACCTCGACAAAATCCAGCCAAGATGGCCAAGTGATCCTTCAACGCTCACCTCTAGGTCCATTTACAAAGGAGTTTACCATTCCTTTCAAATAGGCTTCATTACCTACAATTCATGGACATCATACCACAGACAACCAAAAAACATGGTTCTGCCAACCACAACCATTGACTTACGACAAGGTTCATGACTCATTTACCAAGCCAAGGTTAACCTACCATAAATGTCTCCCTTATTTAGTCCAAGAAAATTTTAAGAACCCCCCCCCCTAAATTTCTATGTATAATAATTGGGCTAATCCCCATGATACATAGGAAAATATGAAGGCTATTTTATCAATTAAATAATACATATATATAATTATTTGGCGAATGTCACACCAAATTATATAATCTTGTAAAATCTCGGCGAATCTTTTATTGAATTATAAAATCTTGTAAAAACTTGGTGAATCTTTCACTAAATTATAAAACCTTGTAAAGTATTGGCGAATCTTTTATTAAATTATAAAACATTATGAAGACTCGAATAATGTTTCAATAATGCATAAACCACATATAATAATAAAACAACATATTCATTAAACTATAATATCCTAGAGAAAGAACCATTATCTAGTACTTGTTGAATTAAGATCATTTTTATTTGATTTCTTGCCTATTCACATAGGATTTTTTCAATCATTTCCATTATGATACAATTACATCAAACTAGGTTTGGCTAAAATCCATGTTTTTCCGTTCTCCTAAGTAACCTTCAATAAATTCAAATTCCTTCAACTTCATTGACTTTTTTAATGCAAACTTCAGTCAGTTTTCAGTGCCAAAATATTTTCTTAGAACTTTAATATCTTATACTTGCAAATGGGATGTTACTAGATCCTTCCCCCTCCATTGATATGCCCAGATAAATATCAGAATGCAATCCTTCTCGGATACATATTCAACACTTTATGGATCCATATCCACAAAGGGTTACAACATGGATCTGTATGGGATCTATAAAGGTTCAAGCATCAAAACACCTTTTCATGGGTTAAATAGGGTTATTTGATAGGTTTGCATCTCCACAGAATCTGATAGAAAATTTAGTGTCTATTTGTATATAAGATGTTTCCATCCACATTGTATCAAAAATGTCTAAACCTAGTGTTTGTCTCCTCTACATTCCCTAAGAACTTGGCACATTTACAATATCAAAATTAACTTTGTGGAAAGTATGATATTCAACTTCAAACAAATTTAAGGAAAAATATCTTCCTACATCCCATCACAACCAGTTGCTCAAAGATTGATAGGAAAAATCTATTGTGATAGTGTTTATACATAGGGTTAACCCCCTTCTATGGCTTGTTCAAGGCCACACAACTAGATTTTTTTAATATTATTTAATTGCTTACCTCACTTACTAAGGGGTTATTTCAAATTGTATATTTTAATGGTTTTGTAATTGAAATTGGTGAACAACGACAAGGAGAGAGCATCCCTTGTTTTGTAGGAAGAGATGTTTTGCATGGGGTGGTAGGTAGGTAGTTCAAGTATGACTTGCTAAGCTTTCAATCAAGAAATATGTAGAGCTCCAATCAATTTAGAGTGAGGATCAAGGTTTGGATTTGCATTAGTGGTAGGATTTATATTTATAACATCGCATCATGCATAATTATTAGTTTTCTACTTCAGCGCGCTGGTTTTACCATTTAAAGATGTCGGGTGTTTGATTAAGGAGATCACATGGGTTGTTGGATTTTTTTAATATTATTTAATTGATTACCTCACTTACCAAGGGGTTATTTTGAATTGTATATTTTAATCAAGACAGACAACAACTACATGCCAAAAATAGACTAAATTTTCTGATTAAATTCATGCTCCCTTACGTATTGACCTCAACACTAATCAAGCACTCAAATTTACAAGATATATACCACACAACTAGATTCCCAGAAGCTATATGCCACACAACTAGATCCCCGGTGAATGTCGTAAGACGATAGATACTGTTCTTGAGAGATACCATATCGAAGATGTAACGAGAGTGTTTTGAATAGTGTCTATCTCTTCCTTGCTATGGATGCTAGTGTCTATCTCATGTTGTTATTGCAAACCAATTTATCATAGTGCCTGCAATACACAGTAGTCATATAGTTCAACTAGCTTCAATGTAGTAGCATCAATCCTAGTAAAGCAAGACCCATGTTATCTTTGAAGACAAGCAGATACCATTTTTCCCAGTCCCTCCAACCATGGTATTATTTCCTATTACAATGAGTCCAAATAACTTAACTACATGACATTAGGACAAATGTTGATGTCAAATTCTCAAAAATCCTGTTGAACTTATCGAAAACCCACTCTTAGGATCGCTTCAATTTGCTCAGCTAGCCTAAAGAACAAAATCATTGGCTTAAAGTTTGTCACATGGTACATAATCACGAAATCCCCTAACTTAATCACAGGATCCCCTAGTTCTCCTTCAATGTTGAACATGCGTTCAAGATCACATATTAATTCTTCATAACCTTCAAAATTAGTAAGGTCAACAGCTCTTCCGAGAGCAATTCCTTGCTTATGAATTTGCATGAATATACAAGTGGTGTCAAGCAATCAAATATATCCCAGGACAAATGGAATTTCCAAGGATCCAACTTGTTAATACTGGCAATATATATGTCCAAGCATAGAAATACCTTGGTAATGGAACATATTCCTCTATATAAACTTTAAATTCATGCATAACCATTATCACAACAAACTATTTGCACCAGATAGCCAGTACTACAACATTCCTTGAAGATGGGTGGACCAGATCACAAGGGTGCAATGCCAAGAAAATTTGTTTCGCACTTAGGCAAAGTGTGTCAAGATGAGGAAAGCACACCACATACATTCCTACAAACTCCTTTTAACCATCCTATCAGTCCCACTGACAAAACGCTATTTGAATCATGCCCTTCATACTCCATGGTAATCATCAATCAAGAAGGGAAAAACTTGATGATAATCTTCTAACAATATCAACCATCTACACTGGCTGCAGGTAAAGTTGATTCCTGAAGATCATAGAGGGAATGCTTAGATGTTTCTCTAGTTATTGGTTGTTCATCTGAAAATCCTTGAAGTTTAGCGTGCTTTTGAGGAGTCATTTTCTCCACCCCTTATCGAGTATAAATGAAAATCATGTGCACAATGCTATAGAAATCCCTGTTTTAATACAAAAACACTTTGATTAGACAAAATCAGAAATCACTCATCATACCAAATAATAATTTAACATTATCAAATACTCAAAAATCAAACAAAAGCAAAACATATTTTATTGTGAACACTCACTGCCAAAGATCATCACCAACAAGCATCATGTCTTCTTCATTATCCTTGTACACAACCTGCCAACCTTTGCTAGGATCCCCTAGTTCTCCTTCAATGTTGAACATGCGTTCAAGCTCACAAATTAATTCTTCTTAACCTTCAAAATTAGTAAGGTCAATAGCTCTTCCGAGACCAATTCCTTGCTTATGAACCTGCATGAATATACAAGGGGTGTCAAGCAATCAGATATATCTCAAGCAAAATGGAATTTACAGGGATCCAACTTGTTAATACTGGCAATCTATATGTCCAAGCATAGAAATATTCGATTCCACTACTTACATCTACCTTAAAAGATTCTTCCATTCATACAGAGGCTTGCCCTTCATTGTTGCAGAAATTACACTTTTGGCCAAGGGCAAACCTCTACAATGGTCCACAAACCTTTTAGCAACAGGCTCTATATCCTGGGGTAAAGGGCCACTTTTGGAAACTAATGTGAAAAACAAATCCTAGGCTTCATCGGTAATTAATGGTTGTATGTGCAACTCATTTCTGTTCATTTGTGGGATGAGATCCCTTTTGCGAGTAGAAAATACAACTTTTCTCCCTTTGCTGTTGCCAAATGCCACAACTAATTCACTGAGATCGAGCAAGTCCCATATGTCGTCTAAAACGAGTAGAAATCTCTTCTGCTTCAAGAATTCAGATAACATCATTTTCCTCATAATAAACCTAGGCCTTAGCCTAATTAAACCTCTAGGCATGTAGGGATAATAACGATTTGTCACACTAACACAAATGAATTTTTGAGAAGATCTATGGTCTTATAATATGGATAATAGGGGGAGTTGGAGGAACTAAAACTATGTGTAAGTATTTAGGGCATAGAGATGATTAAGGAAGGAACCCCATGCCTTACCTTAGAGGAAACCTAAGCATATAAGATTAACAAGTATACCTTGAAACACCACATAAGGCCTCCTAAGGATATCCTTGGCTTGATATTGGGGGTATTAATGTAACTAACAGGTTGTTTTTAAGCACTATATATGGGTGTTTAATCCCTTAACATTTTTGAGAGAGGAAACCTAGGCCTTATTCCCTAATAAAATATTTTGTGCATACAAGGAAAAATACAACAGCTCAAAGCACTACACATGACATATTGGGGTTATTATTTACCTATAAGTAAGGAAATCCACACCATTATGATTTTTTTTCTAGTATGCATGGGTCTTAGGTTTTTGTATAATGTCATAGGAGGAAACTTGGGCTTTAAACCCTAGGAGAAGCTTTAAATCGCACCCATAAAATCCAAACACTATACTTGGCATTTGAGCATTCATATAAGTGACACTAGGTATGCAAACCTTAGACATAGTCATGAGAGGAATTATAGGAACTAGGCCCTAAAGGACGGTTTTAAGCATTTCGGGCTAATAGCAATGACTCAAACTATCACTTAGCAAATCATGCAATGTATAAGATAGCATTATTCTCAAAGTGGGATATGGGTGGAAATATGTGGTTTTGTGTACTAATGGTGGGTCTGATTAAATAGTTGGGGAAGAAATTGAAAGAATTATACCCTAACATAATATTATTGAGGTAATGGGAAATGATCAAGAACATGAACCATAACATACACCATTTAAAGTTGATATTTGACATAATAGTTGGATATGAGCATAATCAAGATTTTTTACATAAAGGGATGGATCTCAATTCCTTTATTGGAGTCATAAAATTAAAGTAAGAGCCTTATGTAGGTGTCGCAAGGATTTTGTAATGATATTACATAGAAGATTACCATGACTTTATCCCTAAAGAAACCATTAAGGAATCCAAATCCATTAAGACACTATGTATCTAGGTCGTATGGCCTTCTAGCCTTAGATAAGATTAATGGAGGAGACCTAAATATCGACCACTAAATGAATCTTCTAGCCATCCAGGGCTAAGAAGGTTTCCTCCACCAAGAAAGTTTCCTCCAACAACAACACATGGTTAGTAGAGGATACCTTAACCTTTGCCCCTAAAGGAAGCTTGTAACTATATTGGGGTAATACGTTTGCTTCCACCAACCATACACAACCTCCTAGTTGTATAATTGGCCTATGATTGAGGATCTTGTTATAGTTAGGAGGTGTTAGGTAGCATGCACATGTCTTAAGCCCTTTGGAATTATGTTCCATGGAAGAAGACCATGTTTTTGGCCCTAAAGAAATCATTGACACATGTAGATCCATGAATACTACCTAAAAGCATCATTGATTACTTCATAGGGGTATCTATGGAACTATGTATCTATGCATTGTGGTGGTCCTTACACATGGTTAGTGGAGGAGAGATAAATCTCTAGATCTAAATGATTCTTTCATCCATCTAAGGCTAAGAATATTCCCTCCACTAAAAACACATGGCCTCTTGAGGGTATCATTGGCCTATGATTGATTATGTCATTGCCATTAGGTTGTTTTGACTAGTATCTACATGTCTCGGGGCCTTGGGAATGATGTTATAGGGAAAACAATTGGGGCATCTAGAGTGATGAACAATGCCTAAAGCACCATGCCTGACCTTTCATGGATATCCATGCCATTATGTATCCATTTCTTGGGGCCTTGGGGACTTGGACATGGTCCAGGGAGGAGACTTGAACCTCTAGCCATAAAGGAATCTTATAGCCATCCAAGGCTAAGAATATCACCTCAACCAACCACACATGACCTCTTAAGGGTATCATTGTGATATGATTGAGGATATTAACACCATTATGTGACTTTGAGAAGTATGTAGGTGTCATAGGACCTCAGGAATGATGCTATAGAGAAGAATACCATGCCTTTGGCCCTAAATAGACCACTAAGGAATCTAGAGCCCTGAACAATGCCTCAAAGCACCATGCATGAATTTGCAAGGGTATCCATTGAGATTTGTATCTAGATATTAGGGACTTGAGGTCTTGGACATGGTCAGTGGAAGAAATTTGAACCTTGGGCCTTAAAGAAATATTTTATCCATCCAAGGCTAAGAAGGTTTGCTCTACCAACCAAACCTGGCCTTCTAAGGGTGGCATTGGCCTATTATTAAGGATGGCAATTCCAGTAGGTGGGTTTGAAAATATGTATGCCTCTCAATGCCTCGGGAATGGCATTCTAGGGAAAAGACCATTCATTTGGCCCTAAATAAACCATTAAGGAATCCAAAACCAGGAACAATTCCTTAAAGCACCATGCATGACTTTGCAAGGGTATCCATAGCGCTATGTATCCAAGTCTTGGGGACTTGGGGGATTGGAAATGGTCATGGGAGGAGGAATGAATCTCAAGCTCTAATGGAATCTTCTAGCCGTCTAGAGAAAAGAAGGTTCTATCCACCAACAACACATCTCCTTTCAAGGGTCATTGACCTATGATTGAGGATGTTAGTGACATTAGGGTGTTTTGAGGAGTATGTACATGTCTTAGGGTGTTGGGAGTGATGTTCAAGGGAGGAATAACATGCTTTTATCCCTAAATAAATCATTAAGGATTCCACATCCATGAACAATGCCTCGAAGAACCACACATGACTTTGTAGGGATATCCATGGAATTATGTATCTAGGTCTTGTGGCCTTAGGGAATTCGACATGGTCAATGAAAGAGACTTAAAATAGGGCCCTAAAGGAAGCTTCTAGCCATCCGTATCAAGGAAGGATGCCTTCACCAACCACAAATGGCCTCTTGAGGGTATCATTGGTCTATGATTAGTTATTTTAATGCCAATAGTTGGTTTTGAGCATTATACACATGTCTCAGAGCCATGGGAATGACACTCTATAGAAAAGGACCATGCCTTTGGCCCCAAAGAAACCATTTAGGCATACAAAGCCATAAATCATGCTAGAAAGCACAACACATGGCTTCAGAAGGTATCCATGGCACTATGCATCTAGGTCATTAGGACTTGGAGCATTGGACATGGTCAAGGGAGGGGACCTGAACCTCAGGATCTAAATATCTACTAACAAGGGTTTTCTCACCCATCTGTAATACTTTGTTTAATTTAACCTCAACCCCAATGGCCAAATTCATGCAAGGTTTATGCATTTTCAATGCATTTCTTTTTTTTAGCCTTGTGACAATAATATATTTCCACCACTTGTACATAAGGGGATGCAGCTAGGGTTTGAGTAAGAAGAGGAGTATGATAAGGGTCTTAGGGGTCTATATAAAAGAGGCTTGAATGCATTAATATCAATGTCACATGCCCCCCTATCTTAGTTTCTTGGAAAAAGGTAACTGCTAGAAATAAGAGTCCTAGACTTTGTAAATTGCTTTGGAAAGAACTCTGATCAATGTGTACATCTGGATCAACATACAATATAACCATCCTAATGGAATCTTCTTGGTCATTAACCCTCTAGTAGTGCAACCACAACTAGGCGTTAACAAGCCTTAACATGGTTGAGAGAGGAAACCAAATCCTTGATCCCTAAAGAAATATTATGGGCATCTAGGTCCAAACATGATACCTAAAGCCATCGTGCATGATTTCTTGGGGTTATTCGTCGCCTAAAAGTAGTGATATTGGTGCCATTATTATGGTTTTGAACTAAGTATGGGTCTCAAGGGCCTAGATATGGTTGGGGTAGGAAACTCGGACCTTAGTTCCTAAAGGAAGTTTTTAGGAATTCAAGGCCATGATTAACACCTAAAAGTATCACATATGACCTCCCAATGATATGTGTAACTTAGAGTGCTAATATGTGCATCATTAGGGATTTCTTAGGGTCTCAAAGTCTTAGACATGGTTAGAGAAGATTACTCGGGGTGCAAGCTATAAAATAATCTTCTAGCCATCCAAGGCTAAGAAGATCATCTCAACCAACCACACATGGACTCTTCAGGTTATCATTTTCCTATTATTGAGGATATTAATGGAATTATGTGGTTTTGAGAAGTATGTAGGTGTCTTAGGGCCTTGGGAATGATTCTCTAGAAATAAATACAATTCCTTTGGCCCTAAATAAACCATTGAGGCATCTAGAGCCATGAAAAATGTCGTAAAGAACCACACATGATTTTGGAAGGGTATCCATTGAATTTTGTATCTAGGTCTTGGGGCCTTCAGGACTTGGACATGGTCAATGGAGGAGACCTAAACCTTGGGCCCTAAAGAAATCTTTTATCCATCCAAGACTAATAATTTTTCCTCTACCAACCACACATTTCCTCCTAAGTGTATCATTGGCCTATGATTAAGGATGAAGATTCCATTAATTGGGTTTTAGAAATATGTATGTGTCTTGACTCCTTATGAATGACATTCTAGCGGAAAGACCATGCTTTTGGACCTAAAGAAAGCATTGAGGCATCCAAAACCATGAACAATGCCTTAAAGCACCATGTGTGACTCCCCAAGGGTATCCATGGCACTATGTATCCAAGTCTTTGGTAATTGGGATCTTGGACATGGCCATGGGAGAAGGAATGAAGCTAAATACCTAAAGGAATCTTCTAGCCATATAGGGATAAGAAAGTTGTCTCCACCAACCACACATGGCCTTTTGAGGGTGTCATTGGCCTAATATTGAGGATGTTAGTGCCATTAGGTGTTTTTGAGTAGTATGCACAAGTTTCAGGGTGTTGGGAATAAATTTCTAGGAAGGAATACCATGCATTTGGCCCTAAAGAAATCATTAAGGCATCTAGATCCATGAAGAAATCCTCGAAGCACCACACATGACTTTTCACGGGTATCAATACCATTATGTATCTAGGTCTTATGGCCATAGGGCCTTTTACATGGTCAGTGGAAGAGACCTCTAAAGGAAGCTTCTAGCTATCCATGGATAAGAATGTTTACTCCACCAACCAAACATGGGATCTTAAGGGTATCATCGGCCTATGATTGGGGATGTTAGTGTCGTTAGGTGGTTTGCAGTAATACACATGTGTCTCGGGGCCTTGGGAGTGACATTCTATAGAATAGTACCATGCCTTTGGCCATAAATAAATTATTTAGCCATCCAAAGCCATGAATAATACCACAAATCACAACACATGGCTTCATAGTGCATCCATGGCAGTATGCATCCAAGTCATGGGGACTTGAGGCATTGGACATGGTCATGGGAGGAGACCTTAACCTCAAGCCATAAATGAATCTTTTATCGATATTCCAAGGATAAGAGGGATACTTAAACAAGCCACAAATGGACTCCTAACGGTATCATTGGCTTATGATTGAGGATGTTAGTGCAATTGGATGGTTTTGAGTAATATCTACATTTGTCGAGGCCTTGGGAATGATATTCTAACCAAGACGACTATGTGTTTTTCCATAAATTAATTATTTGGGAATTTAGAGCCATGAAGAATGTGTCAAGGCATCATCGATGACTTCATAGGGGTATCCATTGAAATATGTATCTAGGTTTTCTACCTTGGGGTCTTGGACATGGTCAACAGAGCACACTTGATCCTCAATCCCTAAAGGAATATTCTAGCCATCTAAGGATAAGGAGGTGGTATGCACCAAGCACAAATTAGTATATAATTAGCATATGATTTAGAATTTCAGTGCCAATAGGTTGTTTTGAAGAGTATGTAGGTGCCTCAAGGGATTCAGAATGATGTTCTAAGGAATAAAACCATTCCTTTGGCCCTAAAGAAATTGTTGAGGCATTCAAAGCCATGAGAACTGCCTCAAAGCACCATGCATGGCTTCAAAGTGGTATATATGGTACTATGTATCTATGTATTGTAGAATTAGGTCCTTAGGCATGGTTATTGGAGGATACCTAAACCTCGGGCTCTAAAGTAGTCTTCTAGCCATTTAGAACTAAGTAGGATTTATCCACTGACCCCAAATGGACTATTGAGGGTATCAATGGATTATGATTCAAGATATTGGTGCCATTAGATGGTTTTGAAAATTATGAAGGTGTCCTAGCGCCTTGGGAATGGAATTACATGGATTTAGGTCATGCCTTTGGCTCTAAAGAAACCATTGAGGCATCTAGAGCCATGATCAATGTCTTAAATAACTATGCATAAATTTGCATGGGTGTCCATGGTACTATATTTATAGGTCTTGTGGTTGTGGGGCCTTGGACATGGTAATGGAGTAGACTTGAAACTCAATCCCTAAATGAATCTTTTAACCATATAGTACTAAGAAGGTTTCCTCCACCAACAAAAGGTGATCTCCCAAGGGTATCATTGGCCTATGATTGATGATGTTTGTGGCATTGGGTGGTTTTGATAAATATGTATGTGTAGTAGGGTATTGGTAATGGATTTCCAGGGAGGAAGACCATGCCTATGGCCCTAGAGAAACCATGGAGGAATCCGGAGGCATGTCTAAGCCTTGAAGCACCATTGGCCTTTAAGTGGGGATATTCATGCCATCAAGGGGTTTTAGAAATTAGCAATGGGACTCAAGGCCCAAGACATGGTTAATAAACCAAATGCTTGTGCCCTAGAGGAAGCTTCTAGTCATCTACATCCAATAACAATGCCTTTAAATACATCACATAACTTATTGATGGATTCATTTGCATTTGAGTGGTGATATGGATTCAATTAGCACTTTTGAGCTCTAGGCATGGATCTCGAGTCCTTTGGCATGGTTGGGGTATGAAACTTGAGCCTTAATCCCTAAAGGAATATCTTAGGCATCTACATGGAAATGAATGACACTTCAAACTAGCACTCAAGTCGTATTTGTGGGTATATGTATGGGATTATGTGGTTTTTAGTAGTAGGAGTAATTATTGGGGCCCTAAAGATGATCAATGGATGAATCCCATGTCTTGTGTCATAAAGTAAGTCTTAGGAATTTAATTCCTAAAGGATGAATTGAAGCACCACACTTGGCCTCCAACAGAATCATTTCCCTCCAAGTGTGAATGTTAGTTCCTTTACATGGTTTGCATAATTAGGTATGGATCTTGGGTCCTTGACATGTTCAAGGGTGAAAACAAAATCCATGACCACTAAATGAATATTCTAGGCATCCATGTCTAAGTGACACCTTGAATCACCACTCAAGATATCCAAAGAGTGTCCCCTCTCTCTCCCTTCCTCACCCATTACCCTCTCTCTTTCCCTCCCTCCCTCCTCCCGCCTCTCTCCCTTCCTCACTCGTTCCCCTCTATCTTTCCCTCCCTCACTCCTCCCCCATATCCTCTCTATCTCTCTCTAACACTTCCCCTCTATCCCTTTCTCATCCATCCCCCTTCCCTCTTTCCATTCCCCCTCTCTCTCTATAACACCTCCCTCTCTATCTATGTCCCCCTTTACCTTCTCATGGCCCCTCTCTCTCTTCCTCTCCCTCTCTTTCTTCCTCCGCCCTCCCTTTATCTCTAATCTTCCATTTATTTCTACCTCCATATTCCTTTCTCTCTCCCTATTCCTCCCCCTCCCCTTCCTCCTCCCCCCCTTTCTTTACCTAACCCCCCTACCCCCTCTCACTCTATAGTTGTTTTAGCATTTGAGTGGGATATATTGTAATCCAAAACCCATAGCCAGTCAAACAAGTTCATATAAAATTTGTGAATGTGTACATAAGAAGGATCTAGAGATCATTTCAAAACTAAAAACATTTAGTTGTAAATTGTTTTGAAAGCAAAGGGAATACAAATTTAGAAAGTAAATGTTACTTTACTATACTTTACTATTGGAATTAGGTATTGGGATATCTGTGAATGGATCTTTTAGTGCTTCTTAAACTATTGATAAAATTCCATTGGATGTCCTCCTCTTCCATTGTTAGTGAATAAAAAAATTAAAAAAGAGGAAGAACCCCTATACAAGTCATTTGAAGTTGTCATTTAACAAGCCAGTGATAAAAACCCAATAAGAAACAATGGAGTCATCCTTTCCCAAGGTTTCTGGCATAAACATAGAAACATTATTATTAAGTTGAGTCAACCTCTTCAAACCCAATTTCTTCTAGTGGACCCCCAACCCTCTAATATTTAAAGAGAGGAATTCCATTGAGAACCTATGAAAGAGGCCAATCCTACTCTAAGGACCCTAGTAACGAGTCTTTTCTTTCCTTGATTAAGCTCCTTCATAAATTTATCCTAAGATAATCTGAGAGCATAATTTCTACTTGCTATTCCTAGACCTAGATATTTGTGTAAATACTAACCTAGACCTCCTAAGAAGAGGCACCCCTCTAAGAGGAACTTCTAAGAGATCTTAAAGAATAATTTCCACCTCCCAATGAAGAAGTGGCCCTAGAATTTACATCAACCCCCTCTAAATTTGGATCTACATCCCACCTTGACTAAGAAGAACCTTTTGATTAAACAACCTCCTTAGCTTCTAAAACAACCCACCATGATATCAAATAGTATGCCCTTTTTCTCCCCATTTGTCTTTTTTGTCATTTCTAATATTGTGTCTCGACAGAACAAGGAACATGAACAAGCACTGTATGAGGAGACTCCTAGTATTATTTTTTTCTTCTGCACCCTTTAGGATTGATTTTGTATTATTATGTGATTTATTCATGCTTTGTAAATAGTAGATGTCAAACATTTACATTTAAAGGAAGCGTGACCCAATTTTTCTAGAACTAGTGGATTTATTTTTATTAGATAGGACATATAATTTTAGTTAGGTTGATATTAGATTATATACATGGGATATATATAATATAGACATAAAACGTGGAATAAGAGCATGCATATAATGCATATTTTTCTTATTTTTTAGTCTCAAACAGAGCTCATTTGTGGCAAAATGGGTGATAGATTGAAGATGGTTTGTTGGGTTTGGATGGACAAGAATCTAAACAATGGAATGCTTTCATTGACAAGTTGAAATTGAATTTCATTTACTTAAAGTAGGAGGAAGATACCTTGTTCTAGACATGGAAACCTACTAGAGATTACACTACAAGCCTTCATTACAGGGCCATGTTCTTGAATGAGGACCAAGAAGTAAAGTAAGTGGTGGAATTCTTTGTGGAAAACCACAGCTCCTCTAGAAACCACATTGTTGCAGTCACTGGAACTATATAACAAGGTGTTGACTTGGGGTATATTCAAGAAGATATCTTGGCATGGAGCAGGTTTATGAGGTTTATGTTTGTTGTTGGAGGTAGATCTTTGAAAATTTAGCAGTTTTTTTTGGCTGGTCATTTTTCTCCATAAAACCAAGGACCTAAAAAAGTGAAAGTAGTCACAAGTTGAAATTGCCATTGCTTCATCTTTCTATCCAATATTTATATTTTTGAGACCACTTGGAATTATGATATGCCTTAAAATCATTTCCCTCTCAACTACCAACATGTCTACATACCAATGGTGGTTCTACGTGGCCGTTTTGCTTCCTGTTTTACACTTATATTTCAACATAGCCTATGGAACACAATATGGTTGAAAATTTTCCATGAACAAACTGATAAAGATATAGGAAAATTATTATTGTTAGATCCCTAATAATTGGCAAGCCATAGTTGATGTTATGGTTATAAAAATTTGTGACATATGTCTTAGAACCCCTAGTTCTAAAGCTACTAGAGATAAGATATCAATAAAGTTTATCTAGGATGTGAAATAAATTCTTACATAGCATTATGTCTAACTCGTGGAGTGATAAAAAAATAGAATCTTTATGAATTTGTCAGTCTCTTCCTCATGGGACCAGTGCTTCTTAATCTTTTGAGTGGTTCTAATGAGTAAAGACTTGTCAATTAATTTGTCACACATTTTGGAGTCAATGGTGTTGGAGGTGATAGTCTCACAAATTTTTATTATGCAAAACACGTGCCATTTTTCAACATTTCGCATACCTAGCAAAAGAAATTAAGCCCCTCCCCATTTTTCAACATTTGGTATACCTAGCAAAAGAAATTAAGCCCACGTAAAAAAAAACCTGGTTTTCTTTCAAAACATTCGCTTTAGGGTTTTGAAGGGTTATGCGAGGCTCTGGGCGGTGGTATCAGCAGAAGCAGGGGCGCGAGAAGCAGAGCATCATCTTAAATGGTTAGTGGGTCACTCGATATTTTCAAATAGGCATGGTCATCATTATCCCTGGGAGGATTTCATCCCTGGTAGGATTTCATTTTTAGGTCATAATGTCTTTGTGCTCTGATTTTTACACTGCTGTGTGTATGCATTATTCGGGGTAATTTTCACATAACATTCTTTAGGGATTTTTAGGTAAATCCACAATCCAACATGGCAACTATTGTGTAACTATGTTATAAGAGCAATCCATGTTCTCTTCCTGATTATAATCATAAAGATAGACAATGTCCATTATAATCATATTCTAATAAGGGGGTCGATATATTTTTTTCTCTTCCGGTTCTTCAAATCCAAAATCCAAAGGGATGTGATGGTTTCTGAAAGATTATGAGCTTCAAAATAAGGTTTTAACTGTAGGAATTATATCTTTTCCTTAAATTTACACCAGCTTTAACAAATCTCCAAATTACTTTATTTTCCATTTACTTGGCTGAGATTCCAACTAATGAGATTTGCACAAATTCGAATATTAAACTTACTGAAGCCATTGCAGGGAACTTGAAGGTTGAGGGAAATTCTTCAACCAATGGGGCATGAGAGTTGAGCCGTCTTATATTTCAGAATCTTGATTTCTGCTCACTGCCCAGTTTCTCTTCTATCAAAGGTTTGTCAATTAAAAAATCCATGAGCCCTTTTGATTTTTGCAAAATATTTTCTGTTAAGATGTTTGAATTTCTTTCTTTGATTGCAAGGTGTATTCTACAATCCAATAAAATTGTAAGGGTATTCTACAGTCAAGGTTGGGCTCACCTTCTATGGAATCTGCTAAGCCTTGGTTTTTAAAAAAAATAGACTTATGAGGATCCTTGCCTGCCCAGATTGGAGAAACAAATCCTATTGCTATTGTGGAAAGTCGTTTGTAAGCCATGCAAAATATATTATTAACCCAGTATCTAGATACTGTTATCATATTGAAGGTGAGGATGAAAATCAGAACACCGTAATTGTATTTTCTCTTTATTTTGGGGAC
Source organism: Larix kaempferi (assembly GCA_027924585.1). Classification (NCBI taxonomy): domain Eukaryota; kingdom Viridiplantae; phylum Streptophyta; class Pinopsida; order Pinales; family Pinaceae; genus Larix; species Larix kaempferi. The sequence continues at coordinate 1,314,114 of BSBM01001022.1, read as the reverse complement.
AAAATGAAAGAAATTTGAAATGCGCCTGTAAAAATAATCATGGGTATTAAAAAATCTAAGGAAAAATGTTTAAGTATTGCTGATCACCGAAGAAGCTACATGTTTAAACCATTCTATATTATAGTTTTTAAATTTTAAAAACAGCTTAACCACATCTATGAACCTAGAATGAAACAGGAAGTGCTGATGATAATGGGTTCTCCTGACTATCTCTACTATGCAACCGACTACTACACCAAGAGATCCTGCTAGCACTGTGCCAATTCATATATTGTGTGACTGGCGTGTTGTATCATATTGCATATTGTTTGACAAGACAAGAATTCAAGCAATGGCAGCTCAGTCGTTGAGCTACGAGCAAGTATTATGGTGGTCCAGAGTCAGTTCTTCTTACATAACATCAGATATCTTAAGGATTTTGGTAGAGGCATTCAACGCAGCTGAATATGACGAGGCTAATACATTATGTTTCCAAGATAAGTCCTTGTCTACTGCGGGAGGCATCATTCTTAAGAAGATGGAAGACAAGCAGGTAGAAATTCATATTATATTGGATTATAGACCGTTGTCAAATATGTGTTTCTAGCTAGATTGCTGCAGTAAAATCCAATCCTATGTTTTTGTGTGATAGGTTCAGTTAAAATGGGAGCTTCCAGGCATAGGATGGTTACCGTCGGTGAGACTTCTAAACAAACAATATGGCAAACTGAGGCAATCTCTTGCAGTAATGTAAATGGCCCTGAAATCATCGTCGTTGTCTCAAATCAGAGATACAACGCATGTCTTGCTTGAAGAACCATTACTCAATCTCACAACGTGGACAACTCTGGCTTTAAAGAATGTGGGTTCTGTCTCCGTGACCTCAAATCATGTACAAGGTCAGAATGAATTCATCCTAGAATAAGGGAAAGAAGATTTGAGGTCATTAGAGGAAGCCTCGGGAATTGTCATACAAAGAATTTGTTGTACCAATATGAGGAAGCAGTATACGAGTAAACCTAATAGTCTTCCAATCCCACACCATGAATTACAGGCTACTAATACTAAAGAGTTGGAAGAGGTAAGGAAAGGTACCTTCAAATATCATCTACCAACATGCTTCTTTGTGTTCAGCATGAAAAATCTGTGTAAAGAAGCCATGGATAGGTTGAGGCCTTGGGCTGAGAGAATGCAACAGATTCCTCCCTTGAACCCTGACCTGGAATCCAAAGAAGGCTCTTACTATTGCCGCCAATGCACGCTGCCTCTGAGAACTATATCTATTAGCATGCATTACAAGAAGAACCATCTCAGATGGTGGCAAGATCTAGACGTATATGGAAGTTACTCTGTAAATTGATTAGCCATTTGGACACCAAGATGCTAGTCATAGCATCAAAACGCTCTTTATCTCTTGGCCATTCAGTGTTGTTGGGTGTTTTATTTAGTCGCCAGCAAGGATATTGGGATGGAATTGCAGTTGCTATCAATATGGGCACTTCGAGTGAGGCAACCTTGAAATTTGCAAACGTTAGAGCTCAAGGTACTGTAGTTGGATCAGTGTATGCAGTAATTGCAAGCTTTTTGATAGCATAATCTATTCTTATGAGAGTCGTGGCCATTATACCATAGGGATATTTACCAATTTTCTCTGACAGAGCAAGATGTATGGATATGTAGGAGGTCTTTCTGCCTTCATTGCAACAATCATCATTCTTGGGCGAAAGGATGTGGATCCTCCTTTAGAGTTTGCGATAGTAAGAATCACAGAGACGTTCATAGGGATAGGATGTTATGTCCTCGTGGAACTCATATTACAGCCAAGATGAGCTTCAACCCTAGCTAGAAAAGAATTGGTACTGGTTGGATTCTGTAGTCTCTGCGACTTCACCAGATCGTTGATTTCTGCTCAAACTCGCCAAGGTTGTGTGCATTCATATGGGCCGGCTCTACTAGGGATCAAAGAGAAGGAAAAGAAATTAAAGGACCATATTTCTCAATTGAGGAATTACATAGAAGAAGCAAAGGTCGAGCCAGACTTCTGGTTTCTGCCATTCCCAGCTAATACTTCCTCAAGACTCTTGAACAGTTATTGCAAAATAGTAGACCTCTTGCATTCTGCTACGCTTTCCTATGAATACATTATTGAGAGCTGTGGAACTAATGATATCTCATTAGAGAGGATCTATGTATTTATCAGGGATGAGCTCTGGCAAGCGTTTGAAAGTAAAGTCAGCCAGGAATTTCAATGCTTTGCAGAAGTCCCCCGAGTTAAATCTCTCAGAGATCTAATTGTGAAAAGGAAACATACTGCTCGGCTAGAACATAACGCCGATCGATCTCTATTCAAGCCCTTACTAAGAGTTGCACCTGCACAAGAATAGTTCAGAAGAAATATCAAATTCACATGCAAATAATGATTTTATTTTATTTTATATAATTGTTTTAATTTAGTAGCAATCATACATTTAATAGAATTGTCAAATTCACATGCAAATAATGATTTTATTTTATTTTATATAATTGTTTTAATTCAGTAGCAATCATACATTTAATAAAATTGTCTTGATTTAGTAGTATACATACATCTTAATTCCAAAATTTATAAGGTAAAAATATTAAAATGGTCGTCAACAAATACAACTAAATTTATACTTCAAGGATCTGCATCTAGTAAACACAAATTTTGGGAATAAAGAAAGACTGCCAAATTATATGTAGTAAACTCAAAAACTACCACAACATTTATGACAGCCGAGATGGCATTATCACCCACACCATTAAATAGAGGCTCCAATATTGGATCACATATGTATATATCTCACTTGTCATGTGTGTGTGGTGCAAAATAATATAAATTACATATTATATAATTTATATATAATATGTAATTTATATTTTTTTGCACCATTTATTATTTTATGGTTCTTTGCACCATTTGTTTTTTATGGTGCTTTGCACCATATACAAGTTTGTGTATATTAAATAATAATAATAATAATAATTTTGTTGTTTTGCACCAAAAAGTCTCAATTCATGTTGGATTGGTTTTGGTGTTTTGCACCACAAAACTTCAATCCACCTAAGATTGGTTTTGGTGGTTTGCACCATACACCATGGAATGCCACATACTCATTTAACACCAAAAGTAACCTTTTTACAAACACCACTTTTGCACCATAAATATTAGCACCACTTGCGTATCCCCACATTATCACCACTATTTGAAAATTGAGGATTTCCCAAATCCTTTACAAATAGTGGTGCTAATGTGAGGCTAAAATGCCCTTTTTCTTGTAGTGACGACACACATATCTTGTTTCCTCAATAGTGATTGCCGTCCTCACCCGTTTCTGTCTTTTCATGTCTACCTTGCCTCAGGCCGTATCCAAATATATGATACCACTTGTTGGGTTCATTAAACCTTCATAGATCACATTTGCATAGCTAAGAAACAAGATATAAAATCCAAACAAAAATCATATAAGAGACATAGAATTACGTGGTAAAATCCATTGAAAGGGGAAACATACATGGGACAATGGCAAGAGAATCTTCTTGCTCAAACCAACACAAGATTACAACAGCTTCCTTAGAGAGGGCTTGAAGCTCCTTGTTCTCTTGGAGTCCCTGGCTTTCTCTTGGAACATCCACACTCTTCTTGTCTCTTGTCTCTAGCAGCTTACACACTTATAAGAAAATAATTAATTAATTACACATTCTAACTTAGGTTTCTTTATCTCAACCACAAGTTGAAAAGGAAAAAGGTTGGCAAATATGCAAAGAAAATGAATGCTAATAGAGGAAAAAGATGCATGAACTTTCTAATCAGCTGGAACCTAATAAATTAGTCGATATGTGGAATGAGTGGGTGGTTCTGTTATTGTTCACCTATGGCCACCTCATATTTTTTATTAAGATGATGAAGGTCTTACTCTCCACCGATAGTTACCTTATTGCAATTGTAACTCATCCAAGGCAAGCAGGTTGGAAGGGAGTAACGATGCATGCTTATATCTATAGTTGTAACTCATCCAAAGCATTACCAATATTTATTATACAAGACAATTGTTGGAGGAGTGGATTTACTAGCAAGTGTTAGCATCACTGTATATTTGAAAAGTTCATGTGTAGAATTCCTTACCATTCACTCAACTTTCAAGGGGGAATATCACATGTATAGTTAGGCTTGAACTTTCGAAGCCCTATGATTTACTTGAACCAAAACACTAGTTGTTGCCATGGATTTCAGTTTGGAAGCATGTGCGTTTCTATGGCCTTGGAACAACAAAAGTGTATGAGCGAAGGGTTCAAAGCTAAACTATTAATTTTTGGAGACCAATTTAACATTAAATTCAATATAAATCTTTAACTTGCAGATAATGTTGTTTTTGTAAGCTTATTTGTATGTTGTATATTGATACTTGCAATAGTTGTTTGTAAGTGTCAAATAAAGAAAGCTAAGTTGAATTGTATCAGGTGCATTTTTGGTAAAACACGACACCCTTCATTTATTGAGCTTGTAATGTGTAGTTTTGACACTCAAACCTATCTCTTATATATTCTTCCATTGAAGCCATAACCATGTGTTTTTGTTTCTTGTAACTACATATGAACATCTATAGGGTAGAGTAGTCAAGAAGATGTCTTGAAGATTGCAATTTAAAGTTTGGACAGATATTGATGAATAAAGTCTTCTTGCTTCTCACCTTGCACTTGACATGAGAGAATATAATTGACAACGATACTTCAAGTTTTGAAGCCCTATGAATTTGAAAAGCAGTCACGAACTTCACCAAGTAAGGAAGAACAAGTGAGCATGATCCATATCCAGTTCTAGAGGCCAGATTTAGAGATGTAGCTAGAAGATAGATGAGATCCATGCTCCAAAGTACTCGTGTGTTATGTGTCTAGTTTTGACACCATGGGACTTTCCATTCCTCACGTTGTTTCTGATGGGGGGCGATGATAAATAGTCAAAAACAAATGAGTGAGAACAAGTGAGACTGAACCAAGTTAGTGCCATGCTCGACTGAGCTCCAAGGTTTGTGGTCAATCTAAAACTACACATTTAGTAGAAGACTTCAGCTTTTGCTAGACATCAAATGGTGGTCATCAAACTACCACTTTCAAGATAGAACCTCTGGGCCTTCGTGCCAAGTTTGAGAATTTGTGGTTATCCTTAAACCACCCACTTAGTAGAAGACTTCAACTTCTTCAATCCCTTCTGGTTTGTGGTCAACCAAAACCAACACAGTATAGAGAACTTTTATTTAGCAAAATAAGTTAGCTTCTACTAACTTGCATGGCATAAAGTTGGAAATATTCAATAGTGGTAGCTGTCCACTTCTAGTTAATCAACTCTCTTATCTTGGAGTCATATACACCCCTTTGAATTAAGGGGGGGGGGGTTGTTGGAACTTAATATGTCAAAGCTAGTGAACAGTCATTGGGAAGTCCAAGAGAGACCTTGAAAGTTGAAACCAAGGGTCATTCTCATGTATATATTGTACATTTGTTAATGAGAAAATCATGCTTTGACGCCTAATTTTTGTCTTTATGTGTGAGTGCCTATTTTCCCTTTTGGGGAACCTAAAAGCATGAAAATCAAATGGCAACGTAGATAACAAAAGAGAGTATGGATGAGAAGAGAACGTTTTTTTGGACACCATGAGAATGACACTTTAAAATCTTAAAATCATATCAATGTTTGAGGCTTGTAACACATTGCAATAAAAATCTTAAAATCAATTATTTCAAAACAAATCATACAATTACACCATTTTTTGTGTTTACCTAAAAATTTCTACTGTTACAAACGAAATCTTAAATAAAAAAAATTAAAAAAAAAAGAAACAACACATATAATAATAATAATAATAAATTTAAAAGGAAAGAAGAATAAATACGTACTTTTATTTAAATTAAAAGAAAAAACATAATTTTTTAATTTTTTTCTAAAATGCCGCCCATTCACGTTGGCGTCCTTCTAAAAAATATTATAAAAATCTATACATATAAAATAGATTTAAAATTTGAAAAGAATATAAAATTTGAAAATTTTGAAGAAACAAACCTGAACCGAAACATACTTTTTAAAATATACACTTTAAAAAGTAAAAATGCTTTTTTTAAAGGGATTTTAATAAAATCAAAATTACCAACTAAATTCAAATATTGCTGTTGGGATGACCCGACCCAGACTCTTCCTCGCTTGCTTCTTAAATAACGGGTAGGGCGTTGGGGGCTGATTTTGTGCTATCCCAAACGCCCCTTTCCCAATAAGATTCTCGAGAATTTTTCGATTAAAAGCGGGGTGGCTCAGTGGACAGAGGAATTACAATGGAAAATGATGGAAAAGTTCATGAGATCATAGGAAGAATACAGCTCGCTCGGACAAAGTTGGAGAATTCTTCGTTTTATGCCAAATTTTTGGATCAAATGCGGGACCCAGAAATGGTTGCACGAATACAAGAGGTGATAGCTACAGACCCACGTCATTCACAATTTCAAATGGTTGTCTATGGCATTGGAAAACTGGATTCTCATAGAGAGATTCCGTCTTTGGATCATAATCACATGCAATTAGCTTTTGCAATTTTATTGAGAGAAAGATTTCAATGGGTGAATGATATTGTTGTGTACGACCCAGCCCTGTCTCAAATCGAGCAAATGGTTATAAATGCCCTCGACTGTACTTTAATTCTCTCTGTTAACGAAGATGGCAGACGGACAGTGGATAGACCGACGCTATTCTTCATGCCCCACTGCACTTTTTTTCTGTTTGCAGATGTATTGCAGGCAAACTGGACGCCTGCCAATTTGAATAAGATTATTATATTAGGGAACAGTTTTAAACGGTACAAGGAAAAGATTAAATACAGTATGAGAAGGAGCATGCAGGTCATTCTCAACAGAGAACGTGTATGGCATGAAATCCCTCTGCCACATACAGCTACTCAACTTGCAAATAACAGAATTTCATATCGCTCTATTGATCCTGATCCTGTGTATATGAAAGCATTTCTATTTTTAAGTTGGCATTTCTTTGCCGTTACATTAGACGATCTCCAATCTTGATTGTTCTCTTTGATCGACAGTGCTATAATTCGCAAGTGTCTGCTGCTAAGTGAAGGAATTTTAATTTTTGCCATTCCAACTGTGTATTGTGTCCCATTTTATGTATCGTGAACTACGACTTTCTCAGAATAAATCAATGTATGAATCTAAATCTCTTCTTTACAGAAAAAATGAGTTTATATTTCTTAGTCAGTTATTATTTGACAGAAAAAAACTCAGCTGAGAGCTGTAAGAATAAGGAACTATCCCTCTTAGTGTTCTGTTATTGGGTGAGAGAAGTGAAGGCATTATGCTGCCACTTGAATTTCAAGTTGTGGTTATTGAAATAATCAGAGATAGGTTTCTAAGATGGATTGCTACTGTATGAGAATTTTAAGTGCGATTAATAAAGATCCAACTTAGGCAATGGTGTATGTTTTTTTTGGTATTGAAAGAAATTGAATGATTTCTTTACAAATCATGGTAAAGAAGGAATAAATAAATTATGGTGAAAAGAACCACGAATTCAGAGTAATCGTGTAGACCTAATTTTACAGTTAAAATTGTATCACAGTCTTTTCATATAAAAACAATATATGCATCAAAATAATGGAATCGAATCCAAACTCTTCTCCAACATCTTCCATGTGACTCACAGTTTTCCAATAATGTAACCCACAGTTTGCCAAACCTCGTTAGATTGGCGTCTTTACAATGGGAATGTGCTAGGTCAAACGCTTTTTTAAATGACGAATTCTAAATGGACGAGATATGGATTATCTTGATATTTAATTCCTAACAATCACATTAATAATAATTTTAATGAGTCTGTGCCGAAATATTAAAATTCCCTTGAATCTTGTTTCACACAGAGATCAGAAATCATAAACAAACCCCACTCAACCTAGTTTTCCTGTAGATCACATGTAAATTTTTTTTGAGTTTGTAGCCCGGGCTTTCTCTTTTACATATCTCAGACCCCAAGTGTGAATCCTTTAATGGAGCTTAATGGTGCTTAATGGTGCTTGTTGTAGTTGATGAGTTTGAATGTGTGTAATCCAGATAGACCATCTTGCTAGATGCAACAGTTGTGCAGCCCAAGATTCTCTAGACAAAGGATTATTTCCGTTGGTTGTCAATTGTTCAAGTGCAAGATCAAGCTACTATAGTGCAATATGGCGTTTATGAATTTTGGAATAGCGGTTTGAAGTTCATTCCATTTGTTCCAAAGGGTTCAAGGACAATCATACACTGCTGCCGGTTTTGTGAATGTTAGGCACACCTCGTTGCTCAATATATGGTAGCCAATAACACATTCTTTCTCTATTCCCTTGTTACTTCCATGTTGGCTCCCTGCAATATTCATGGGTTCAACAATACCAGGTAGTGGGAACATCACAAGAAGGTCACACCAATCTTACCACTTGTTGGACGTTCTTTCTCTATTCTCTTGTTACTTCCATGTTGGTTCCATGCACTATTCATGGGTTCAACAATACCAGGTAGTGGGAACATCACAACAAGATCACACCAACCTTACCACTTGTTGGACGTTCTTTCTCTATTCACTTGTTACTTCCATGCACTATTCATGGGTTGAACAATACCAGGTAGTGGGAACGTCACAACAATCTTACCACTTGTTGGACGTTGCTTTTGTCCGTTCAGCTTGTTAATCTGTATCTCTACTTGTTGGACGTTTTTTTTGTCCGTTCAGCTTGTTAATCTATATATCTACTTGGATGTTGTTCTTAGTATTCGATTTGTTGGACGTTTTCATAGTATAAAAGTTTTACGATTTTAAAGTGAGAATTTTGATATTTGGTATGATTTTGAAAAATTTACTATATTTTTAAATTCAGATTTTACAAAAAAAAAAATACTAGATTCAATGAAAACCAAATGGTTGAATCTTTAAACAGCTGCGTTGTATGTTGTTCTTGTTATTTTAAATAGCGCTTATATAAACTATACCATCTGTTTCAGTCCCATTATCTTTGTTTAGGATTTATGTTGTTATCATATTATCATTGTTTAGAAATTATGTTGTTATCATATTAATCACGTTTGAATTCCTTAAACGGAAAAAAAACATGTCAAAATTCAAAATTTTGCAATATGGTAAAATTTACTTCAACATTAGTCCAGTTCACGACTAATTACACTATTTAGCACAAGCAACAGAGCACTCATCCCAGAATTCATGACTTGTATTAAAAAACTACTCATCGCAGAATTCATAACTTGTATAAAAAACTAGGGAAAAATGTGTAGGGATATCATCACAGAATTAAGGGGCTTGTAATCACGAGGAAGACTAGGAAGGGGGAGAGGAAAGCAACGACACAGCAAAAGGAATTTCGTCTTCCCAAATTCGGCCTTTGCATCTCTTATAAACACGTCCAAATGTTCACACGACCATATTGTAAGGGATATTTGGACTCCAGTGGTGATATAGTTGTTGTTACAAGATTTTGTATATGAGGAATCCATGGTTTGGGGTACAAGGAATTGTCTGGGGAGAAAAATATAAGAACTAGGCTTTAAATGAAGTTTTTATGGCTCATGGACCATGAATAAGGTTCAAGAAACCATATAGACTCCCTCTAAAGGAGATAATGAACCTCCAAATAGAGTGTGGTTTCTCCTATAGTACCATGGAATGTAAGGATGGATCTTAATATCTTGTCATTGGGCATGAGAGAAAAATAACCCCTTTAGGCCCTAGATGAAGCCTATAGGGAACAAGGGCCATGAACAAGGCTATAAATGACAAAACATGCTCGGGTCTCATAGGTTGGTTGGGGTGAAATTTAGGGAATTAGACCTTAAATTAAGATTATTTAGCTAACTTGCCATGATTAGGGTCTCAAACCACAACATAAACTCTTTAACATGGATGTTTAGCATACAAGTGGTGTAACGACACAATCAAGCAATTGTTCTCAAGACCTTGGCGATATTCAAGAGAAGAAAATAAGGACATTATGTGACAATGGATCTATTTTGGCCATGGACATGATCTCAAAGCACAACAAAGGGCCACAACAAAGGGACTTTAGAGATGATCGTTATACTTCAAGTGGAATATGTGTACCATTATTCAATTTGATGTGCTAGGGATGGGGTTTAACCCATTGTCCATGGTTAAGAAAGGAAAATAATGCTTCGTATACCTATATGAATATTTTAGAGATCATGGCCCATAAACAATGCCATAATCCATATGAAATGTTCTCTACAGAGGATCATTTCCTTTGAGTGAGATATGCATGGTATTATAGGGTTTCATGCATCAATGACAAGCCTTGAGTCCTTAAGCATGGTTGGGGGTTAAATCCAAGGAATTAAACCCTTAAAAAATTATTTTGCTAATAGTCAATTATTAAGGCCATGAACTACAACATATGTCCTCTAAAAGAGACCTTTTGCATACAGCTGGGATATATATGCCATTGGGATTTTTTATGTAGTGGTGATTGGTGGTAGTGCCTTGACCTTGGTGGTAGTGCCTTGACCTTGGAGGAAAATAAGTTCCTTAGTCCTTAAATGCATATTATAGGTCTAATAGGACATGGAAATTTCTTAAACCACCACAAAAAATCTCTAGAATGTGTCTTTGTCCTTGAATGGAATATGGGATCCAATAGAAGATTTTGGGAAAAAGAGATTGCTTTGAATCCTTTGGAAAAAAATAAAGCTTCTACGGCCTTAGTCATTGAGCTATTCCTCCCACCACCACATGGACCTAGATCATTGGCATTTTGGTGGGATATGAGCTTTATCAAAATATTTTGTGTTCTAGGCATGGGCCTTATTTCCTTGAGCATGATTGATGAAGGAAAATCAGTGTTGCTAGATCTACATTAATATTCTAGGGAACATAATCCATTAATGGCACCTTTAACCATCACCCAAACCCTCTAGATGAAATATTTGACATTTGAATGAGATATGGGAAATACTAGAAAGTTTTAGTCACAATATATGGGTCTTGAGACCTTAACCATGTTCATAGGAGAAAATAAGGGGTCATATGACTTAAATGAAGATTTTAAGCCTCATGAGCCCGAATAAGTCCTTGAGTCATTATAGAGGCCTTTTAGAGGGGATGTTTAGCCTCTAATTGGGATATGTGTGCAATTATGAGTTTTTGTACACCAATGATGGGTCTTAGGGTCCTGACCATGTTATGGGGATGAAATAAAAGGCCTCAAGTCTTATATAAATATTTTAAGGTTTTAGTCCATGAAAATCAACTAAAAGCTTCACATATTCCCTCTAAAATATATCTTTAACCTTTGAATGGGACATGGATTCCTAAAAGAGGTTTTTAATTCTAGGAATGGATCATGGGATCATGACTATGATCCAGGGATGACAAAAAAAACTCATATGAAATAAATGAAACGTCTAAGGTTATTGGGAGAAAATTAGGTCTTGAACCATTACAAAAATCATTGGAGGGGATATTTAGCCACCAAGTGGGATACATATTCCATTAAGAGATTTTTTTCACAGGAGATGTTTTTCAATTCCTTGACTATGGTCATATGGGAATCATTATGAGATTTTCCACACTAAATGGATATGGAGACACAACGCATACTCCAAGGGTATAATCAATGTCTTAGGTACTAAAATATGATTTTATTGTTTATGGACCATGCATAAGATATGAAAGCACCACAAAAGCAATATAAATTGAATGTTTACGCCACAGGTATAATATATATCCCGTTAATAGATTTGTCACTCCAGGGATTGATATCAAGGGATTGACCATAGTTCAAGGACAACCCCTAGGGCCTAAAAAATATTTTTAGGGATCATTATTGTATGTCCCACCTTTGGATTATGCATTAATATTCTAAGTAATAAAATTTTTGTTTGCATCTAGGACACTCATGATTATGAATGGCATATTTACATTAACATCCATCTTCTCCTTGTATAGTGCATAGATAGATTAGGACACTAAGACAATTTTTTGATTGTAAAAGTGTCTTGTCCTAGAATAATGTAATCCTTTAATCATTATATTGTATTCATCTATTGGATGTAAAGACCCCGAGAATATAACTCAGAAGACTTATGACAAAAAATGTGATGAAATATGACCAACATGATGCACATAACCTGGATTGACAAAATTTTCGAGGATTGACACACGGGTAAGACGACAACGGATTTTGTAAAACAAAATATGGGTGTGACCAACGTTTCACCTTGAGAAAACTGGTGAATATTAAAAATGGACATACACTTGTTAGTAGGATGCACATGATGTAACTTCGCACAAGAGGCGTGTGTTGAAGCCCAATACATTGGGGTTAGTGAATAGTCATTAGTTGGGAATTCCAAGAGACACCTTTGAATTCGAAACCAAGGGTCATTCTCATGTATATATTGTACATTTTTAAATGAGAAAATAATGCTTTGATACCTATTTTATCTGTCTTTGTGTGTGTCTGCCTATTTTCTATTTAGGCATCTAATAGTGCTATCAGAGTTGTTGTAATTCGTGTGGCCTATGACTTATTCATCTATGTCAAAACTATAGTCTATTGCGGTCTCTCGATCCTATCATACTAACTATGTCTATGTTACACTTATCCTTCCATATTCTCCAACGATGATAGTTCACTGCAAATCCTAAATCATGAGTGGATTATTCCTCTCTATTTTATTCCTTGTTGAGAAGTTGTTTATCTACCCTCTGCGTGAACCCACATGCAATATACCTTCGATCTTCGATTCCTCTTAGTGGACGTTATAAAAGATATAATGAGCTACTCTCCTCTCTTGTATGGGCTTCCTCCCTCTCCTTCCAACTTCTTAAATCCCAACTTGAGATTTGTGTAGGGTTGGTTATTTTTTGTGTTGACCAAGCATTGGAGTTTCCTTTTATTTTGTACGTATTGCGTGAGCATTTGGGTTCTTTTTGACGTGCGTGAGCCATCTATCCTGGTGAGACGCGATGATTGTTTGCACTAGTGGAGTACATTGTTAAAGGATACGTGGAATGATTAGAGAATATTTGTGATGAGCCCTATTTATTGAGCTCATAGAGTTTCCTAATAAGCAGCTTCTTTATCTGGATTGGGATGACCGGGTCCATAATGTAGAAGGTGCTGCTTTGAGGTATTACAAGCACACGACCAATACAATTGAAATTTCCTTCATGCTGCTTGTGAGATGATATTGTTGGTCGGCAGTCACTCAGCTTTAAGGTTTTTGCGTTCCTACAACTTGGAGTTTGCTTGAAGGATACCACGTGGACTGTCATGTCGGTGGAAACCCTCTACACAATCTCCTTGTATCTTTTGGCATCATGAACCGTTGACTGAGAAAATCTATCCCATCCGCAAACTTCTCAATTTTTTTGTGGATGCATTGTTGGATCATGATACAACATTTGGAATTTTTGAGTCAATTCCAAGGGAACAAATAGAGTTTGATCATCTGCCCGTGACGTGCAACCACAAAAAACAAGCTTGCGTTAATCATCCTTATCAAACTCTGGAGCTAGCCGAAAGTATCTAAAATAGCGTGAAGTGACCTAATGTGTGAAATGTTTCCCGCGACTAGAGGTTACCTATGCAAAGTGGAATACAATTCCCTTTCCATCGTTCCTTGAAGCTGCAACAATCACATAAGAGACACATAATTACGTGGTAAAACCCCTTGAAGGGGAAATATCCATGGGACAATGGCAAGAGAATCTTATTGTTCAAACCAACTGGAGATTACAATATCCTCCCATGAGAGGGTTTGAAGCCCATTGCTCTCTTGGAGCCCTTGGATTTCTCTTGGAGCACCCACATTTGTCTTACTTGTACAGGAAATATATATCCATGTAATCCTGTAAGAGACCTTGGAGCCCCTGGATTTCTCTTGGAGCAACCACACTCTTCTTGCCTCTACACAATTACATGGATATATATGATCTCTTACATATTTATAAAAAACTAACTAATTAATTATGCATTCTAACTTAGGTTTCCTTATCTCAACCACAAGTTGAATGATAGGATACAGATCCACATTTGTGGGAATTTTTTGTCATTTTATCCAACAATCTCCACCTTGACAACAATTTACCTGATACCTTTCCCTTGTCCATTTTTCACCTTCGTAGGTAATCTTATGCTTCTTCAATACTGAAACACCCATTTCACTACTGCATCTGGATTTCTCATGTATCCACTGACAACACCAACTGCATATGAAAAATTTGACCATTGCATACATCAACATCCTACTAGCATAAGATACACGAGACATATAACCATTTCTTCCTTACTACTAGGACATAAACTTGAAGAAATATTACCAATTCTCCTTTCTCTATGTATATATATGCCCAAGATTTGTTTTTTTTGCTCCCAGATCCTTCATCTCAAACGTCTTTGCCAACTGAGCCAACCAACTGATACTTGACTCACCATGAAGGAATCAAACATCGCGTACAAATTTCCTAGGTACCATTAAGCCATACAATGACACTTGAGCTTGCAAAACAACTATTTTATTGCGATCCTGAGCACCTTTAGTGCCCCACCTCGAACATTACATTCAAAACCTCGATCAAATCCAGCCAAGACAGCCAAGTGAGCCTTCACCGCTCACCTCTAGGTCCATTTACAAAGGAGTTTACCAATACTTTCAAATAGGATTCATTACATGCAATTCATGGACATCATACCATGGATGACCATAAACATGGGTTTGTCAACCTGTTGGCCAGGTTTTCTGTCTATGGCCAACTAAGGGGAACTAACCCACACAAGGCTCTTAAAGTAGCCTCTGGTATGTTTGGTATGGCTAATTCTCGCAGGTTATGGTCCTGCTACCATCTAAGTTTCACTCTCTTAAGGAGAGTCATACTACTTAAACTTAGAAAAAAATGTGTCCTAAATTAATTACAAATTAAAAGTTAAACTAAACTCTAATGAAACTACTGAGTTAAAACTATCTATTTATCAATAGGTTATGCTAATCTATTTAAAATGAAATTTCTATTTAACAACTAATAAATCAAAACAAGTTCTTTATATCTAATCTATGTTTTTCTCTCTTAAGGAGAGTCTCACTGTTTAATGATATGAGTTCTGAAAATTGAAATTAGAATTCATAATATGTAAAAAATATATAACTAATCTAAGATGCAAATTTCATTAACTAGAAACATTCAGATTTAACAACTGTTAAACTTGTTGCTTTCCGTTCATGAAATAAAACTAAAATTCTAAATTAAAACTAGAATTGAACTCATCTATATGTCTTATCCCGCACAGGAGCATAGAAAATTAACATTAACAGTCAAATTAGTTTGAATCTCAAGATAAATTTCATCTTGATAAAAATCAGAATCAAAACTGAATTATATATCAAGATGCATTATATAATAGATCATATTCTCAGAACTAGTAATGAAAATAATAATTACTAATTTTTAAAAACATGGTTATTGAAACAAACTAATTCAACTAGTTGTGAATGGAAAATGAATTAGCTATAAAATCAAGACCATAAAATATCATGATGATATGAAAACAAGCAAGATTAAATCAAAAGAATGTTTTGTGAAACTGAAATTAAACTTCAAATGATACTTGAGTAAATAATTGTCCATGCATCCAAAGCTTCATAAATAAATTTACTTGAAGTTGAAAAATGCAAACAAAGTATTTAAAAATTCTTTTGCATCAGCCTTGCTATCCATCAACTAGTGGTGCCTCCTTCTCTTTCTGCAAAAATATCATGAAGCTTGCAAATCGAAAATAATAAAAGGAAAGCAATTTCCTCTCATCAATGGAGACCCCTCCTCTATTGTAGCGCTTCCTCTTCCTTCTTGTTAACAAAAAACATTACAAGAAGAATACAAAGATGGAAAGAATGAAAGTCCTCCCATTCTCCAAAGACCTCCCACCACCTTAGCAGCTGAATTGTCTTTGTTTAAAGAGAGGGAATGGATCACAACAAACTCCAGAAAATGGATCTTACACCTGGATGCAACAGAAAATTTTGGAAAAATACGGCTCAAACAGGCCCAAATATCTCATAGCTCGTGCATTTTTTTGGGAAACGGCCCATGTTGAAAGATAAATAGGTACATTTTTTAAATGGGTTTTCAACCGTTTGAGCTAATTCCTCATAATTTTCCCACAATCATCCATGCAAAAACACATCTCTCTGTAGGTGCATGATCATGTTATCTTTAACTTCTTCTTTTATGAATAGTTGCAGATCTTTGTTGTAGAGTGGACTGCCTTTCATAATATAGTTACATCCAATATTGGGCAACATTACACCCTCTGTAAAAGATTTGATAATATTTGATCGTTCAAAAATTAGGCTCAAAATGTTATAAAGGAGGAATACATTTTATATGATGTAAAAATTCATTTAGCCATCATTTCATTTTCTCATAATCTTCAATCCATACATTATTGCATTATATCCACATGAAATACTTCAATGGTGACTTAAAATGTACCAATAATTTTAATCATAAAGATGACATCATAAAGTTATAAGGAAACAAGAATTTTTAATTTATAAAATTTATAAATGTGTCTATCCTTTATGAAAGAATATAATCTCAAATGCAATTCTTCTAGAAATTTTCTAATGTAGTCTCCCATTTTAAGAACATTTTCAAGAAGTTGATTGAAAATAAAAAAGGTAATTTGAAAAAGTTTATGAGTAAATAAAATTGATGTTATTTATAAATATATATACAAACAATTTAAAATTAAAAATACTTTCATAAACTTTATTAAAATAATAATAAAATCAACTTATAAATAAGATGATTTTGATTCTTATTAAAGTATATATATGTAAAAGAAAATGTTTAAAAATTACTTATGGGTCGTA
The DNA here is from genome assembly GCA_027924585.1 of Larix kaempferi. NCBI lineage: Eukaryota > Viridiplantae > Streptophyta > Pinopsida > Pinales > Pinaceae > Larix > Larix kaempferi. The sequence continues at coordinate 1,297,191 of BSBM01001022.1, read as the reverse complement.
TATCGAAATTAGCAAGAATGTCGAAAAGTCAAGATAATCCAATTCTTTCAAAGTGAAGCATACAACCAACTTAGGTAAGATCAAAGAAGAGTATGTAACCATGATTAAGCCACCAAGAAGCCAAAAGACTAATGCGGTAAGGATGAAACAAACCATCAAATCTCAATTTCATGAAAGATAAGACTTTTAATCAAATATTAAAAGCTTGGCAAAAGTCAACAGATCATTCTAATTCACAAATAAGAGCATGGTCCCGTTATTTGATATAAACTCTTTGTAAATAAGAATTATTAGAATTGAGATTTTAGTTAATTAATTATGATCTATCAAGATGGTCATTAATTCACAAATACACTGACAAACTAAAATTTGTTACAATTGTTGAAGTATCATATAAAACCAACCAAGACAAACTGAAGGATATGATTAGCTCGAATAAGCTCAAGTAATACTAGGTAGGTGTTGTTCATCAACTAAAGGGCCAAAAGATGCCAACGAAAAAGATATCCAAATCACCAAATCCTTATTCAATGAAATCCAAGCAACCACCTACCAAAGCAAGGAAGATAAGATAAAAGAAAACAAAAAACAAAATATTTACAAAATTTACAAGGAGGGCCCCTTGATTTTGAAAAATAAAGGGGAAGTTGTTGGGGTGCCAACACAACCCCAACTGTTGACTTATGACAAGGGTCATGACTCATTTACCTATCCAAAGTTAATGTACCATAAATGTCTCCCTTCTTTAGTCTACTTACATCTACCTCTATAATTTTCATAAGTGACCCAATAACCGAGGGGTACTCATGCCTAACCAAGTCTTACAATCGTATACCCATTTACATGCAATTAAATTACAACTGCAAAACAAATTTATTTCATGGTTTCTTCACCACTCCTACTTTTACAATGTATTCAAATCATACAATCACTCCCAACAAGCCTTGATATATTCATGGATGATGGGCCAACCTTGAACTCACCATTACAACGTAAGCGTATAACTATACAAAAAGAACATATAAAGCTCACAAACAATGGAAAATTCATCAAAATAAAAACCTCCCTCCCATTGGCACTACCTTGACCACTAAATATTATTGTTTATGTGGAGTCGGCCTCACATACCTCTTCCACAAATACATGCTTCTCTTGTTGGGAAGCAATCTCCACCAATGTAGCAGTGACATCTATAATATCCTCTGCGACTTCAACGTAGATATTTAAGATACTTCTTCCTCAATATTCTTCGGTGTGACTTTGTAAAGCTCATATGCACAGATGGAACCATCATTTTCCAAGTTGATTAATGGATGAAAATGGATGACTATTGGCTGCTCTTTTCCTTAGCAGTTGTCCATGCTGGCATTCAATGGTGACTTCAGCTCCACCTACATAGGCTGAGCACAAACAATTCTTTCTCACTGGCTCCTCTCTCTATATGGTGGCTCTCCTTATCTAGTATCTTGGACGCATCCAAGTCTCTGCAGCGATTACCTGTGCATGTGACCTCCTTCATGGTGGTTCACTGCATCACATAAAATGCGGCCTGCACACTGTGTATCCACCCGGTTCCTTGTCTATTGGAAATTCCTCGGGGTTTATATAATATGCATCTTGGGTTGAAATCCCGATCTGGCATTGTATTTTAGAATCCAAGCTCTCCAAATATGTAAAACATAGCCTGTTGGTGCTCAAATTTGGACATGCTCTAATCTTCAGAACAAGCTCATAGTTCAACATCATACTTGAGCTTAACAATTTTTATTAGGAGGGGATCTCCTTCAACACTGGCACTTTTTTCTTCGTTGCCTCTTCCCAGGAACAACTAGTCTCCTTCCCTTTAGTGATCCAGTCCCACTACCGTTCACACTAGGAAATCGATGGCTATGAGACTTCTTTTCACAAATCTGGCAGCTCCACCCAAATTTGTCTCCTCTTAACCTTCGCTCAGATATAATCTAGAAGCCCTTATTTTCACTCCGTCTAGTTTCAAGTGACGGACTGGACCACTCCTCGTCACACTCACGTCCACCTAACCTAGCATCCACAATGACTCCTACTACACAACCTTCCTACTGGATTCTCCCATGTTGCAAACAGATTCATCAGCCTTGGCTTGCACAGATCTCCATGGGTTTCCACTGGACGATCTCTTGTAAGGCTCTTGAATGCAATGAGTATTCTAGTGATATAGCAACATCAGTTTCATACCCTCCATGACACGTACAATGCTTTCCACAACTCTGATGACTTAGGCAGCGTGGCACGGTCTTTCACAGTGATCCTTCATCACCATGACAAATTTTCTTCACAGTGGAAAAGGAACCTCTGTAATTACCATCGGTTCCCTCCTACCACGAAAAATGGCTCTCTCACTACCATACGATGACTGCATCATTACGAAAATGCTCTTTTGTTCAATGCAGCTCGCATTTCTAGCAGCGTGTCTCCCTTTGCAAACACGATCTTTAGAAAGAGCTCAGTATCTCAATCTACTATGGTGATGATGCCACAAGTGATTGTGGTCTCTTTACTTCCGTGTTGATGGAGCATCCTCCTTGACCGCTAGCAGTTGGGTCCTCCACACTCAGCACATAGTAGGTCATGCAATGACCTGAACGATGCACATATCTCCTAGTTTCCTCAATAGTGATTTTTGGCCTCACGTGTTTCTCTCTGTTCATGTCTACCTTGCCTCAAGCCATCTCCAAATATATGATACCACTTGTTGGGTTCATTAAACCCACATAGATCACATTTACACAGCTGAGAAAGAAGATATAAAACCCAAACAACAATCACATAAGACACACAGAATTACGTGGTAAAACCCCTTGAAAGGGAAACATCCGCAGGACAATGGCAAGAGAATCTTATTGCTCAAACTAACAGGAGATTACAACAACTTCCCAAGAGATGGATTGAAGCCCCTTGCTCTCTTGGAGCCCCTAGCTTTCTCTTTGAGCACTCACTTCTCTTGCCTCTACGATCTTACATGTATATATAGGATATTTTACATGTATATATAGGATATTTTACACAGTTATAAGAAACTAAATAATTAATTATGCATTCTAACTTAGGTTCCTTATCTCAACCACATGCTAAATAATAGGATATAGATCCACATCTATGAGAAGTTGTTGTCACCTTATCCAACACGTACTTGATGCAATTATTATTGAGAATGGTTAATGATGTTTTCCTGGTGGTTTTCAAAGCGATATGTATAGGAGAGGAGGCTGAGCTACCACAACACTCTGTATTATTTTCCTACCTAGTGACCTTAAATGAGAAGTGTTGATAACTTATGCCACATTTGTGTGTGTTGTGGTGGGATTCATGATTTCCAGCGAAAGAAACCAAGTTTCCATTTCTATGGATTTACTATGTGCATAGGTGCAATAGTTGCATGGGATCTAAAATCTATCCTCCAAGGCATATTGTTTTCCTCTTATGGGGAAAAATTGAACTCCATGAATCTACTGCTGTACATGACCCCAATAGAATTTTTATTTTTATTAATTACTTCACTTTTAATGGAACTAAATGAGATGTCGATATGCATGGCACTTGCAAGACATGACAAATTCATGGCATCTTTGCTCATTGTGAATTCTCTGATGGCTTAGATTGTAAACTTGACCAACTTTCTGGTCACCAACAGACATAGTGCGCTCCACAAACTGCGGGTCAATTCCTGTTCTTACACTTTCATTAGATTTTGATTTACAGCCTCATTAGCGGTTGTTTAAAGATATTATGACTCAGATCTTTAGTATACCTAAGGATGACGAGAATACAAAGCTATTTCAAATCACATGCTAGTTACTTTTCCATTGTTGACACTCACGTCTAGTTCCGCCATTACCAGATATATGTTCCACGTTGGGTAAATGATAAAATTGATCAAGGTGGTTTGGAAAAAATGAATCTCATTGAGATCCATGCAGTAGAGAAAAGGAAAAAGGTTGGAAAATATGGAAAGAAAATGAATTCCAATAGAGGATAAAGATGCATAAACTTTCTAATCAGGTGTAACCTAATAAATTAGTAGATATGTGGAATAAGTGGGTGCTTCTATTGTTGTTCGCATATGGCCACCTCATATTTTTATAAAGATGATAAAGGTCTTACTCTCCACCGATAGTTACGTTATTGCAGATGTAACTCATCCAAGGAAAGAAGGTTGGAAGGGACTAACGATGCATGTTAATAACTTGATTCTAGAGGATAGTTATATCTATACTTAGGATCTTGCACAAAGGCATTACCAATATTTATAATACAAGAGAATTGTTGGAGGAGTGGCTTTATTAGCAAGTGTTGGCATTATATTTGAAAAGTTCATATAGAATTCCTTACCATACACTCAAATTTCTGCGGGGAATATCATGTATAGTTAGGCTTGAATTTGTGAAGCCCTGTGATCGACTTGAATCAGAGCACCAGTTGTTTCCATGGATTTCAGTTTGGAATCATGTATGTTTCTATGGCCTTGGAACAATAACAGTGCATAAGTGAAGGGTTCAAAGGTAAACTATTAATTTTTGAAGACCAATTGAACATCAAATTAAATATAAATCTTTAACTTGCAAATAATTTTTTTTTTGTAAGTTGACTTGTATGTTGTATATTGATACTTGCAATAGTTGTTTGTAAGTGTCAAATAAAGAAAGCTAAGTTGAGTTGTATTGGGTTCATTTTTGTTAGAACATGACACCCTTCATTTATTGAGCTTGTAGTGTGTAGTTTTGACACTCAAACCTACCTCTGATATATTCTTCCATTGGAGCCATCACCATGTGTTTTTGTTTCCTTTAACCATATGAACATTTACAGGGTAGAGCAGTCAAGAAGATGTCTTGAAGATTGCAATTTAAAGTTTGGACACATATTGCAGAAGAAAGTCTTCATGCTTCTCACCTTGCACCTGACAGGGGAGAATATCATTGGCAACTAGGCTTCAAGTTTTGAAGCCCTATGAATTTGACAACAAGCAGTCATGACCTTCCCCAAGTAAGGAAGAACAAGTGAGCATGAGCCATATCCATTTCTGGAGGCCAGATTTAGAGATGTAGCTAGAAGATAGATGAGATCCATGCTCCAAAGTACTCATGTGTTATGTGTCTAGTTTTGACACCATGGGAATTTCCATTTCTTGCGTTGCTTTTGATGGGGGGGATGATAAATAGTAAAAAAAAGGTGAGTGAGAACAAGCGAGCCTGAACCTTGAAGTCAGTGCCTTTCTTGACTGAGCTAAAACCACATATTTAGCATAAGACTTCAACTTCTGCTAGACATTAGATGGTGGTCACCAAACCACCACTTTCAAGACAGAACCTCTAAGCCTTCGTGCCAAGTTTGAAAATTTGTGGTTATCCTTAAACCACCCACTTAGTAGAAGACTTCAACTTCTTCTAGGCTGCCCTTCTGGTTCTAGTTTGTGGTCATCCAAAACCAACACTATATAGAGCACTTTTATTTATCAAAAGAAGTTAGCTTCTACTAACTTGCTTGGCATAATCAGATTTGCAAGTTGGAAATGTTCAATAATGGTAGTTGTCCACTTCTAGGTAATCAACTCTCTTTTCTTGGAGTCATATACACCCCTTCGAATTAAGGGGGGATTGTTGGAACCTAATCTGTCAAGTCTAGTGAATAGACATTGGGAAGTCCAAGAGAGACCTTGGAAGTTGAAACCAAGGGTCATTCTCATGTATATATTGTGCAATTGTTAATGAGAAAATCATGCTCAAATTCCTAATTTTTCTGTCTTCGTGTGTGACTTCCTATTTCCCCTTTTAGGGAACCTAATAGCGTGAAAGTCAAATGGTGACATATATAACAAAAGAGAGTATGGATGAGAAGAGAACATTTTTTTTTTGGACACCATGGTAGAGATGGAAAGGTATTAAGACATTGTTAAAGAATGTCATCTCTATAATCACCGTTCCAACACTTCAAAATCATGGCAATGTTTGACGCTTCTGAACACATTGCAATGAAAATCTTAAAATCAATTATTTGAAAATAAGTCTTACAATTACACCATTTTTTTTGTTTACCTAAAAAAATTTGTATTATTGCAAAAAAAATCCTAAATAAATAAAAATTAAAGAAAATGAAAAAACAATTTAAAATAAAAGAGAAAACAACACATACAGAAATATATATATATATATACAATACAATAAATAGGAGTAGTCTAACTCTTCTACGATTTCGCCCAGAGAGTTGACTACTCCGGGCACTCATCCTTTCCGCAGCACTCCTCCTTTCTCCAAAAACCCCATCGTTCGACCTTTTGGAGTAGGAAGTAGAGTTTGACAACGGATCATCACGAACCCATCGATGTGCATTTACTCACAGGATGGCAGGCTAGTGACTACAACTCTCCCATATTGTCACCCTCCTTCACTCCTTTAGAACTCCAACCCCGAATGCTCTGTCACAGGAAACCTTCACCAGGAAACCACGCTGCTGCTGCATCCTCATTAGCTCTCACTAGGAAATCAGAGGGAGGAGTTCTAACAGGGGGATATCACGACCCCACGCGTTGCTGTTGCTCCATCACAGGAGACCTGATTCACTCCATACGAACCATACAAACCTGTTGCTAATTTGTCATGGGAAACCCAATACCCCCCATACGCTGCTACAACATCTCCATGATATGCTACCAAGAAACGAACTGTTGGAGGCTGTCTTTCATTAAGGTAAGCCTCCAGCATGCTATGTCATAGAAAAATGGAGAAATTTTGATTGTATTACGGTCATTAGAACCCTTAATGCTAAATTCTTGTGCTAAACACCTTAACAGATACCAATGCTTCCATACTTGGCAATAGAGTTGCCTTGCCAACTCTTCCAACTGTGAACACCAAGAAAATTCTAGCTGTGGAAGCTTGGTACAGTGCCCCAACCTTGGTATCCTCTTCAGCTTCACACAATTGTTTAACCTCCAAAAATACCCCTAGCTAGAAAGGTAATTGCAAAGAGTTAGAGGTCTTAATAGGGGAAACCTGGAAAGGCACCCTGTAACATGGGTCTTATCCATATTAGGATAATAAATAAAACATATTTTTTAGCATGAGAAACACATTCGTGATGAAGATTTCAAAGAGATAAAATTGTCAACTTCATAAACAACATCTCTCTAAACTGTGTTTATTAATATAGTCATTGCTACCCTTATTTTTTTCCATTTAAAACTAGGAAGCTCAATTGGCAGCAAAAAAGGATTTATTTACTCTTTCATCAACTCAAGGAGGTTCAAATTCCCTTATTTTTGCTCCCTGTCCTTCCTGAAATTCCAACAGTCGGGTTGTAAAAACAACAAGTTTTAAAAACATTTCTACTTTTTAAAATTCTTCGTAGAAAAATGAAAACCTCTCCCATCCACCCACTCTCTGTGTTCCAAACAATCAACCAGGTAAAATCAAAATCCAAACATACAAAGAGAAACCATTCAAAGTTATACAAAATGGTTCAGTTTGCTTGAAAAGTGAGGCACAAAGCTGGAATGATTTACATTAAATTTCTTGCATTTTAATTTCTTATGCGAAAACATAAAAAATAGATTTTTACAGTGTGTCAATACATGTACTACATTCAATTAATTTGAATGATTCACAGCTACGGGAGATCCTGGATTTCAATTCGGTGTACCAGGAGTCTCTAAAACACCATGATGTTAATGGCCATCCTGGCTTTCACCATTTCTAAATATATACATTCCCGGGCTGTTTTTTCTTTCCTCATGCCATGCACCCTCATAACGACAACCATTGGAAAAACGTTAAACACCAAACCCATGCATTTTATCTAGAAAATAGTCTCTAACATAGGTATGACCATTTCTGCATCAAACAATCTTCCCTCGGGTCAATTCATTGGAAAAATCATCACAAAGTTAAAGGCCAATTCATTTGATTTGATGTAACCATAATGATGTAAGAATACATTGGTGTAGTCTTCAAAAATTTATAAATTTAGAGATCATCCCAACAGTCCCACACTGCCCTTGTTGAAACAAGAATCTTGCCTTTATGATAGCATAATTGAAGCAGAACAATAATTTCCATTTCCTTTTTAGCATACCCTTATTAGGAGGAGAATAAGTGCCCAACATTATCTCTTAGTGCATAATTGTTTTACCCTTATTTATAGAATCGAGAGGTACAAAAACAATTGTATAAGATGCTTATCTCCTTTACCATCTAGAAGTTGCAAGGGATGATCCATGGGTGGTTTATGAAGTACTACACACACTAAAAGCTTTGCCGATCTGGAAGCTCGCTTTGAGTTGCAAGCCCAAATCCCATAGGCTAAGTCAACATAATGTAAATTTTGTATGTTCATTTTGTCTCCTATAATGCCCTCTGAGGTTTACCTGGTCCATAGGACCACTTTCCATTTTAGTCGGGAGTTGAATGTAATCAACTTTCTATGTGTACTCATCACTTTGAAAAATCACAATTTAAAAGAAATGTTTTGTCACTTGAAATGGCTTTTATTTTTCATGTTATGGTTACCATGCACTTTTGCATAACCTTGCTACCCATTTGCTTTCAAAATAATCCACACATTCACGAATTCAGGAGTACCTCTCATAAATTCACCTTTATATGCCTCTGCTACCTTTCAGGGTTTCTTCTTACATAATGTATCTACCCTCCATGATATCATGCTATACAACCATACATGCCTCAAGAATATATTCTATAGATTACAACAACATACCTTATAGCTTGCAACTATAAAATTACCAATGATAGAAAAACTTCACCAGTGATAAAAAAACTTCTTGTGATGTCATCCAAACAACAAATTCAGCTCATAAGACTAAGTTCAGGAGACTAAATAAATACAATTTAAATAAAAAATGTTAAGGTCAATCCATGAATTGGATTTTTATTATGTTATTTTTTTATTAATTTGGCATGCCTTGTTGAGATAACATTTGTCTACGTTATGCTCTCATGCTCTAATGTCTATTTTTTTTATGGCATGTGATTTTATTGTTCCATTGTCATCGCATAAAAAATGTTTTTGTTTTTTAAGGCCATTCAAAACATACACAATGGTGGCAATCATTGCTTATGTCCTATACAATGCTGCTTGGCATAAGGTTTTCCAAAAAAAGAGAGATATAAATGGAACAACAACGAACCACAAGGCATATTACGAGGCATATTACATTGCTCTTATTGAAGGGCTAAAAGAAGCGAAAAATTACGGTGTAAATGACATTTTTATTTTTACCAACCATGAACTTCTGTGTAACCATATGAAAGGAGTGTATCAAGTTAGAAAATACATATAAAATAAATTTGAAATTTGAAAAAAAATAAAAACTTTAAAATTTGAAAAAAATAAAAGCTTTAAAATTTGAAAAAACAAACCTGAACATAAACATATTTTTTAAAATATCAACTTTAAAAAGTAAAAAACAATTTTTGAAAAAGAAGTCCAGTAACAAAGCGTTTTTAGGGAATTTTAATAAGATCAAAATTACCAACTAAATACAAATATTTGCTGTTGGGAGGATTCTTGCCCGACCCAGACTCTTTCTTCCTTGCTTCTTAAATAACGGCCAGGGAGGTTGGGTTGGCGGCTGATTTTGTGCCATCCCAAACGCCCCTTTCCCAATAAGATTTCTCGAGAATCTTTCGATTAAATGCGGGGTGGCTCAATGGACAGAGGAATTACAATGGAAAATGATGGTAGAGTTCACGAGATCATAGGAAGAATACAGCTCGCTCGGAGAAAGTTGGAGAATTCTTCGTTTTATGCCAAATTTATGGATCAAATGCGGGACCCAGAAATGGTTGCCCGAATACAAGAGGTGATAGCTACAGACCCACATCATTCACAATTACAAATGGTTGTCTATGGCATTGGAAAACTGGATTCTCATAGAGAGATTCCGTCTTTGGATCATAATCACATGCAGTTAGCTTTTGCAATTTTATTGAGAGAAAGATTTGAATGGGTGAATGATATTGTGGTGTACGACCCAGCCCTGTCTCAAATCGAGCAAATGGCTATAAATTCCCTCGACTGTACTTTTCTCTCTGTTAACGAAGATGGCAGACGGACCGTGGATAGACCGACGCTATTCTTCATGCCCCACTGCACTTTTTTTCTGTTTGAAAATGTATTGGAGGCAAACTGGCCGCCTGCCAATTTGAATAAGATTATTATATTAGGGAACAGTTTTAAATGGTTCAAAGAAGAAATTGATTACAATGTTAGCACGGTCATGCGGGTCATTCTGAACACAGCATGGCATGAAATCCCTCTGCCACATACAGCTACTAAACTTGCAAATAACAGAATTTCATATCGCTCTATTGATCCTGATCCTGTGTATATGAAAGCATTTCTATCTTTAAGTTGGCATTTCTTTGCCGTTACATTAGACGATCTCCAATCTTGATTGTTCTCTTTTATCGACAGTGCTATAATTCGCAAGTGTCTGCAACTAAGTGTATTGTGTCCGATTTTATGTATCGTGAACTACGATTTTCTCAGAATAAATCAATGTATGATCTTTCATTTGATTGTCGCATTGTAGGAGTAGCTATAATGCCGAATAAATCAATATATGGGAAATCTTCTTTTGTTCAGAAAAATCTAAATCTCTTCTTTAAGGAAAAAATGAGCTTAGTCATTATTATTTATAGAATGATAATAAATTTGACAGTAACATACTCAGCTGAGAGCGGTTAGAATAAGTAACCATCCCTCTTAGTGTTCTGTTATTGGGTGAGAGGAGTGAATGCATTATGCTGCCACTTGAATTTCAAGTTGTGGTTATTGAGATCATCGGAGATGGGCTTTCGAGATGGATTGCTACTGTATGAGAATTTTAAATGCGATTAATAAAGATCCAACTCAGGCAATGGTGTATGTTTTTCGTGGTATTTAAAGAAATTGAACGGTTTATTTAAAAATCATGGTAGAGAAGCTGGAATAAATAAATTATAGTGAAGAAAACCATGATTTCAGAATAATCGTGTAAACCTAATTTTACAGTTAAAAGTGTATCAGAGTCTTTTCATATAAAAATAATATATGCATAAACACAATGGAGTCGAATCGAAACTCTTCCTCGAACATCCTCTACGTGACGCACAGTTTTCCAATAATGTCAGCCACAGTTTGCCAAACCTCGTTTTCTATGACTAATTTACAAAGATTAATAAATATAAATCTGCTTATTACCCAGATTGGCGTCTTTACAATGGGAATGTGCTAGGTCAAACGCTTTTTTAAATGACGAATTCTAAATGGATGAACAGAATCGACGAGATGTGGAATATCTTGATATTTAATTACCAACAATCACATTCATAATAATTTTAATGAATCTGTGCCGAAATATTAAAGTCTCCTTGAATCTTGTTTCACAATGAGATCAGAAATGGATCTTGTTTTCCTGTAGATGACATGTAAACAATATTTGAGTTTGTATCTCGGGCTTTCTCTTTTACAGATCTCAGACCCCAAGTGGGAATCCTTTAATGGAGCTTGTTGCAGTTGATAAGTTTGAAAGTGTGATCCAGATAGACCATCTTGCTAGATGCAACAGTTGTGCAGCCCAAGCTTCTCTGCGCAAAGGATTTTTGCCGTTGGTTGTCAATTGTTCAAGTGCAAGATCAAGCTACTATGGTGCAATATGGCGTTTATGAATTTTTGAAATAGCGGTTTGAAGTTCATTCCATACACTGCTGCCGGTTTTCTGAATGTTAGGCACACCTCAAGATATGCTAGCCAATAAACACATTCTTTCTCTATTTCCTTGTTACTTTCATGTTGGTTCCATGAATAGGTTCAACAATACCAGGTAGTGGAAACATCACAACAAGATCACACCAATCTTTACTACTTGTTGGACGTTCTTTCTCTATTCTCTTGTTACTTCCATGTTGGTTCCATGCACTAATATTGTTGTTTGGATTTCAATCATTAATAGATATGAACGCCAAAACTTCGTGGATATAATATTTCGAAACAGATTTTGTCTTTCAAACTTCATGGATAGTAGATGCCTCGTGGATAGTAAGATACAAAGGCAAAAAACTTCATGGATATAATAATTCGAAACTTTCTGTATAAAGGCCAAAACCTTTTTTTTTTTACTTGTGGATATAATAATTCGAGGCCTAATATGAAGCAGGGATATGTTTCACTCTTAGATATAATATATATGAAGACCAAAACGTTTTGTTTGGAATTCAAACGTTTTTGTTTCGATTTCAAATGATTATTAAAATAATTTATATAATCATTAAAAAAGATAATTGTTCTTTTATATGATAATTAAAAACTTTTTAGATAGATGGCAAACATTAATATGACCTTGTTTAGATTTCAAACATTGGGAATATAATTTTTATCTTTTGTTTATGCATATGATCATTAAGATAGCAAATAATAATAAAGTTTGGATATTTTACATGATAATTTAAAACAAAAATAATTTTATGTATATGATAAATTAAAATGACAAATAATAATAAATTTTGGAGTTTTTTACATGATAATTAAAAACACAAATAATTTGGATTAATTAAAAACACAAATAAAACAAAAAGTAATTATATATATATATATAATAAATTAAAATGACAAATAATAATAAATTTTGGAGTTCTTTACATGATAATTAAAAATACAAATAATTTGGATTTTTTTTTATTGATAATTAAAAACACAAATAAAACAAAAGTAATTTTATGTACATGATAAATTAAAATGGCAAATAATAATAAATTTTGGAGTTTTTTACATGATAATTAAAAACACAAATAAAACAAAAGTAATTTTATGTATATGATAAATTAAAATGGCAAATAATAATAAATTTTGAAGTTTTTTACATGATAATTAAAAACACAAATAATTTGGATTTTTTTACTGATAATAGAAAACACAAATAATTTTATGTATATGATAATTAAAATGGCAAATAATAATAAAGTTTGGATTTTTTACATGATAATTAAAAACACAAATAATTTTATGTATATGATAATTAAAATGACAAATAATAATAAAGTTTGGATTTTTCACATGATAATTAAAAACATAAATAATTTTATGTATACGATAATTAAAATGACAATAATAATAAAGTTTGGATTTTTTCACATGATAATTAAAAACACAAATAATTGTGTATATGATAATTAAAATGGCAAATAATAATAAAGTTTTGATTTTTACTTGATAATTAAAAATATAAATAATTTTATGTATATGATAATTAAAATGATAAATAATAATAAAGTTTGGATTTTTTTATATGATAATTAAAAACACAAATAATTTTATGTATATCATAATTAAAATGAGAAATAATAATAAAGTTTTGGGTGTTTTTACATGATAATTAAAAAGATAAATAAAGAGACAAATAATGTTCAAGTTTGTATTTCTTCTATTATATCATCATTAAAGAAACACCCTTTTGTTTAGATTTTAAATATTATAGTTTTTTTATAAAATCAAAATTATAAAATAATTATAATGTCAAATTTTAATAATATATTATTTAATAAACTATTATTTATTTTAAAATTCAAAATAATTTTAATTTTAATTTTATATAATGTAAATTTTTAATAATATATTATTTAATAAATTATTATTTATATATTATTTAATAAATAATATATTTTAATTTTATAAAAAAACTATAATTTAAATTTTTAATAATATATTATTTAATAAAACATTATTTATTTTCAAAATTCAAAATAATATTAATTTTAATTTTTAATCTAAATTTTTAATAATATATTATTTAATAAAATATTATTTATATATTATTTAATAAATTATTATTTACTTTAAAGATTGAAAATAATAATATTGTGTAAGAAACATAATATAAAGAAAACAACTATTTTTTTGAAAATTAATTTAAATTTTTTAAAAAATCATAAAATAAAATTAAAAACTTCCATTTACAAAATTGTTTTAATGTAAATAACTTAAATTTCATATTGCTTATTAACAACATGATTAAATTTATGAGGAGCACAAATCAAATTAATTTAAGTGGATATATTTGAATATAATAGTTTAACATGATTGTCAAAATTATAACCATCGTAAAAATTGAAGAACTTTTGTTGGAATTAAGAAATAATATTTTAGTAGGATTTAAAATGGAGGGATTAGTAGGTTATGAGATTTTTGTTCTAAAAAAGGGATAATATTTTAGTAGGATTTAAAGTAGAGGGATTATTGTTTAAGGATCATGATTACATAGTAGTTTAACATGATCATCAAAATTATAACCATTGTAAAATCCCAACAGAGAAACAAGATATAAAATCCAAACAACAATCACATAAGAGACAGAGAATTACATGGTAAAACCCCTTAAAGGGGAAACATACATGGGACCAGGGTAGGAATTTCAAATCACCAAAGCCCGTCAAAATTGACGGTAATATCTAAATTATCAAACTTTTTTTTATATTCCAAGCCATTTTGTGATGGGTTCGATAGATTGTTGACCGTATTTGACGGCTAAATTGCCTCATGACGGGCAATTTACCCGTCAAATTCCATCACTGCATGGAACAATGGCAAGAGAGTCTTCTTGCTCAAACCAACAGAAAGTTACATGGATATATAAGATCTCTTACACAGTTATAAGAAAATAATTAATTAATTATGCATTTTAATTTAGGTTTCCTTATCTCAACCACAAGCTGAATAATAGGATCTAGATCCACATCTATGGGAAGTTGTTATGACCTTATCCAACACGTACTTGATGTAATTATTATTGAGAATGGATAATGATGTTTCCCTGGTGGTTCTCAAAGTGATATGTATAGGAGAGGTGCCTGAGCTACCACATCGCTCTGCATTCGTTTCCTACCTAGCGACCTTAAATGAGAAGTGTTGATAACTTATGCCACGTTTGTGTGTGTTGTGGTGGGAGTCAAGATCGCTAGCGGAAGAGAACCAATTTTCCATTTGTATGGATTTATGATGTGCATAGGTGCAATAGTTGCATGGGATCTAAAATCTATCCTCCAAGACATATTGTTTTCCCGTCAAGGGGAAAAATTGAACTCCATGAATCTGCTGCTGTACATGACCCCAATAGAATTTTTATTTTTATTACTTGCTACACTTTTAATGGACCTAAATGTGATGTCGATATGCATGGCACTTGCAAGACATGACAAATTCATGGCTTTTTTGCTCATTGCGAATTCTCTGATGGCTTAATTTGTAAACTTGACCAACTTTCTGGTCACCAACAGACATAGTGCACTCCACGAACTGCGGGTCAACTCCTGTTCTCACATTTTCATCAGATTTTGATTTACAACCTCATTAGCAGTTGTTAAAAGATATTATGACTTAGATCTTTAAATATATTATGACTCAGATCTTTAGTACAACTAAGGATGAGGAGAAGACAAAGCTCTTTTAGGTCACATGCCATTTTTTTTCCACTGTTGACAGTCACGTCTAGTTCCACCAATACTAGATATATGTTCCACACTTGGGAAATGATCAAATTGATCAAGGTGGTTTGGAAAAAATGACTCATTGAGATCCATGCAGAAAAGAGAAGGAAAAAGGTTGGGAAATATGCAATGAAAATAAATGCCAACAGAGGAGAAAGATGCATGAACTTTCTAATCGGCTGGAACCAAATAAATGAGTAAATATGTGGAATGAGTGGGTGCTTCTGTTGTTGTTCACATATGGCCACCTCAAATTTTTTATTAAGATGATAAAGGTCTTACTCTCCACCGATAGTTGCCTTATTGCAGTTGTAACTCATCCAAGGCAAGCAAGTTGGAAGGGACTAACGATGCATGTTGATAGCTTGAATATACAAGATAGTTATATCTATAGATGGATCTTGCACAAAGGCATTACCAATATTTATCATACAAGACAATTGTTGGAGGAGTGGCTTTATTAGCAAGTGATAGCATCATTGTATATTTGAAAAGTTCATGTAGAATTCCTTACCACACACTCAAATTTCAAGGGGGAATATCATGTATAGTTAGGCTTGAAGTTTCGAAGCCCTATGCTACTTGAATCAGAGCACCCGTTGTTGCTATGGATTTCAGTTTGGAAGCTTGCGTGTTTCTATGGCCTTGGAATAACAACAGTGCATGAGCAAAGGGTTCAAAGGTAAACTATTAATTTTTGGAGACCAATTCAACATTAAATTCAATATAAATCTTTAAAGTTTGCAAATAATGATTTTTTGTAAGTTTACTTTTATGTTGTATATTGATACAAGTGCAATAGTTGTTTGTAAGTGTCAAATAAAGAAAGCTAAGTTGAATTGTATCATGTGCACTTTTGGTAGAAAATGACACCCTTCATTTATTGAACTTGTAGTGTGTAGTTTTGACACTCAAACCTACCTTTGATATATTCTTCCATTGGAGCCATAACCATGTTTTTTTCTTTCCTTTAACTATATGAACATCTACAGGGTAGAGCAGTCAAGAAGATGTCTTGAAGATTGCAATTTAAAGTTTGGACACATATTGCAGAAGAAAGTCTTCCTGCTTCTCACCTTGCATTTGACAGGGGAGAATATCATTGATAACCAGGTTTCAAGTTTTGGAGCCCTATGAATTTGACAAGCAGTCACGACATTCCCCACGTAAGGCAGAACAAGTGAGCATGAGCCATATCTAGTTCTGGAGGACAGATTTAGAGATGTAGCTAGAATATAGATGAGATCCATGCTCCAAAGTACTCGTGTGTTATGTGTCTATTTTTGACACCATGGGACTTTCCATTCCTCACGTTGTTTCTGATTGGGGGTGATGATAAATAGTAAAAAACAAGTGAGTGAGAACAACCGAGCCTGAACTAAGTCAGTGTCATGCCCGATTGAGCTCCAAGGTTTGTGGTCAATCTCAAACCACACATTTAGTAGAAGACTTCAGCTTCTGCTAGACATCGGATGGCGGTCACCAAACCACCATTTTCAAGACAGAACCTCTGAGCCTTTGTGCCAAGTTTGAGAATTTGTGGTTATCCTTAAACCACCCACTTAGGAGAAGATTTCAACTTCTTCTATCCCTTCTGGTTTGTGGTCAGCCAAAACCACCACTATATAGAGCACTTTTATTTAGCAAAAGAAGTTAGCTTCTAGTAACTTGCTTGGCATAATTGGATTGGCAAGTTGGAGATGTTCAATAGTGGTAGCTGTCCACTTCTAGTTAATCAACTCTCTTTTCTTGGAGTCATATACACCCCTTCGAATTAAGGGGCGGTTGTTGGAACCTAATCTATCAAGGCTAGTGAACAACCATTGGGAAGTCCAAGAGAGACCTTGGAAGTTGAAAGCAAGGGTCATTCTCATGTATATATTGTACATTTGTTAATGAGAAAATCGTGCTCAAAAGCCTAATTTTTATGTCTTTGTGTGTGATTGCCTATTTTCCCTTTTGGGGAACCTAATAGTGTGAAAGTCAAATGGCGACATAGATAACCAAGGAGAGTATGGATGAGAAGAGAGTTTTTTTGGACACCATGGTAGAGACGAAAAGGTATTAAGACATCGTTAAAGAATGTAGTCTGGATATTCATGTTCCAACACTTCAAAATCATGTCAATGTTTAAGGCTTCAACACATTGCAATAAAAACCTTAAAATCAATGATTTGAAAATAAATCTTACAATTACACCATTTTTTGTGTTTAATTAAAAAAATTGTATTGTTGTAAACAAAATTCGAAATAAAGAAAAATTACAGAAAATGAAAAAAAAATTAAAAGAAAAGAGAAAATACATATATATATATATATATATATATAATACAATAAAAATAGCTAAAATAAATTTGAAATGAAACCAAAATAAATACGTATTTGTATTTTTATTTAAATTAAAAGAAAAAACATAATTTTATTAATCTTCTTTTTAAATGTACCCCATTCACGTTGGCGTCATTTAAAATTTGAAAAAGAAATAAAAACTTTAAAATTTGAAAAAACAAACATGAACCGAAACATATTTTTTAAAATATCAACTTTGAAAAGTAAAAAAGAATTTTTGAAAAAGAATTCAAGTCACAAAGCTTTTTTTTAAGGGATTTTAATAAGATCAAAATTACCAACTAAATACAAATATTTGCTGTTGGGATGATTCTTGCCCGACCTAGACTCTTCCTCGCTTGCTCCTTAAATAACGGGTAGGGGGTTGGGGGCTGATTTTCTGCCATCCCAAACGCCCCTTTCCCAATAAGATTTCTCGAGAATTTTTCGATTAAATGCGGGAAAGGACAGAGGAGTTACAATGGAAAATGATGGAAGAGTTCATGAGATCATGGGAAGTTTACAGCTCGCTCGGACAAAGTTGGAGAATTCTTCGTTTTATGCCAAATTTATGGATCAAATGCGGGACCCAGAAATGGTTGCACGAATAGAAGAGGTGACAGCTACAGACCCACATCATTCACAATTACAAATGGTTGTCTATGGCATTGGAAAACTGGATTCTCATAGAGAGATTCCGTCTTTGGATCATAATCACATGCAGTTAGCTTTTGCAATTTTATTGAGAGAAAGATTTCAATGGGTGAATGATATTGTGGTGTACGACCCAGCACTGTCTCAAAGCGAGCAAATGGCTATAAATTCCCTCGACTGTACTTTTATTCTCTCTGTTAATTACTAATATGGGAGACGGACAGTGGATAGACCCACGCTATTCTTCATGCCCCACTGCACTTTTTTTCTGTTTCCAGATTTATAGCAGGAAAACTGGACGCCTGCCAATTTGAATAAGATTATTATATTAGGGGACAGTTTTAAACTGTTCAAGAAAAAGATTAATTACAGTATGAGAAGGAGCATGCAGGTCATTCTCAACAGAGAACGTGTATGGCATGAAATCCCTCTGTCACATACAGCTACTCAACTTGCAAATAACAGAATTTGATATCGCTCTATTGATCGTGATCCTGTGTATATGAAAGCATTTCTATCTTTAAGTTGGCATTTCTTTACCGTTGCATTAGACGATCTCCAATCTTGATTGTTCTCTTTTATCGACACTGCTATAATTCGCAAGTGTCTGCTTCTAAGTGAAGGAATTGTAATTTTTGCCATTCCAACTGTGTATTGTGTCCCATTTTATGTATCGCGAACTACTATTTTCTCAGAATAAATCAATGTATGAATCTAAATCTCTTCTTTAAAGAAAAAATGAGTTTATATTTCTTAGTCAGTTATTATTTATAGCATGATAATAAATATTTGACAGTAACATATTCAGCTGAGAGCTGTTAGAATAAGGAACTATCCCTCTTAGTGTTTTGTTATTGGGTGAGAGAAGTGAATGCATTATGCTGCCACTTGAATTTCAAGTTGTGGTTATTGAGATCATCGGAGATGGGTTTTCAAGATGGATTGCTACTTTATGAGAATTTTAAATGCGATTAATAAAGATCCAACTCAGGCAATGGTGTATGTTTTCTTTTGGTATTGAAAGAAATTGAATGGTTTATTTAAAAATCATGGTAAAGAAGGAATAAATAAATTATGGTTCAAAGAAAACCATGATTTCAGAATAATCGTGTAGACCTAATTTTACCGTTAAAATTGTACCACAGTCTTTTCATATAAAAACAATATATGCATCAAAATAATGGAATCGAATCCAAACTCTTCTCCAACATCTTCCGCGTGACGCACAGTTTTCCAATAATGTAACCCGCAGTTTGCCAAACCTCGTTAGATTGGCGTCTTGACAATGGGAATGTGCTAGGTCAAACGCTTTTTTAATGGACGAAATGTGAAATATCTTGATATTTAATTACTAACAGTCACATTAATAATACTTTTAATCTTGTTTCACACAGAGATCAGAAATGATAAACAAACCCCACTCAGCCTAGTTTTCCTGTAGATCACATGTTTTTTTTTTTGAATTTCTTTTTCAGATCTCAAACCCCAAGTGCGGATCCTTGTAGTTGATGAGTTTGAATGTGTGTCCAGATAGACCATGGTGAATGTTAGGCACACCTCATTGCTCAAGATATGCTAGCCAATAACACATTCTTTCTCTATTCCCTTGTTACTTCCATGTTGGTTCCATGCACTATTCATGGGTTCAACAATACCAGGTAGTGGGAACATCACAAGAAGATCACACCAATCTTACCACTTGTTGGACGTTCTTTCTCTATTCTCTTGTTACTTCCATGTTGGTTCCATGCACTATTCATGGGTTCAACAATACCAGGCAGTGGGAACATCAAAACAAGATCACACCAATCTTACCACTTGTTGGACGTTCTTTCTCTATTCCCTTGTTACTTCCATGTTGGTTCCATGCACTATTCATGGGTTGAACAATACCAGGTAGTGGGAACATCACAACAATCTTACCAGTTGTTGGACGTTGTTGTTGTCCGTTAACCTTATCTATATCTCTACTTGTTGGACGTTGTTTTTGTCCGTTAACCTTAATCTATATCTCTACTTGGATGTTGTTCTTAGTATTCTACTGGTTGGACGTACTTTTCCATAGTATAAAAGTTTTGTGATTTCAAAATGGAGAATTTTGATATTTTCAGTATGATTCTGAAAAACTTCAATAGAAATTTTTAAAAATCTTTATTATAATTTAAATTTTTTTTAATTTTAAGTGTACTATAAGTTTTGGATGGTGTTGAATCCTATTCACCATTAAAATATAATTAAATTCAAATTTTATAAAATAAAAAACACGAAATCTAAGCTCCTATCTAAACCAAATCCTCGAACCTTTAAACAGCTGCGTTGCACGTTGTTCTTGTTATTTTAGATGCACACAAATCAATACCACCCGTTTCAGTCGCATTATCTGCGTTTAAGATTTATGTTGTTATCATATATTATCATTGTTTAGAATTTATGTTGTTATCATATTATCACGTTTGAATTCCTTAAAAGGAAAAAAAACGTCAAAATTCAAAAATTTGCAATATGGTAAAATTTACTTCAACATTAGTCCAGTTCACGACTAATTACACTATTTAGCACAAGAAACAGAGCACTCATCCCATAATTCATGACTTGTATTAAAAACTACTCATCGCAGAATTAAAAACTAGGGAAAATGTGTAGGGATATCTTCACAGAATTAAGGGGCTTGTAATCACGAGGAAGACTAGGAAGGGGGAGAGGAAAGCAACGACACAGCAAAATGAATTTTGTCTTCCCCAATTCGGCCTTTGCATCTCTTATAAACACGTCCAAATGCTCACAGTATTTCACGAAAAGCAAGAATGAGAACAACATACTATTTTTTTTATCCATGCAATAGAAATAGTTCAGACAATTTGAACAAATTTTTGAGTTTACTTGGCAGCCAAATTTGGAATCTATGCATGTGACCATTATATATGAATCCGGTGGTTCTAAAGTTTTACAATACTGATTGCACCCACCTTGCCATATTAACAAGCAATTCCTTTTTCATGTTATTAGTTCATATCCCAAGTTGATATGATTTTACTAATTTGAATATAAGATAAAATGTTACTATAGCTTTAGCAGACCTAATGGTTAGGACTATGTGCTTCCCCCTAGGAGGTCATCTACTTGACATTCACTTTTTGAGTTATTTACCTCATTTCAAAGGTATTGAATATATTTACACTACTAATGTTATGATACTTTTATTTTTCTACATATATATAATTGCTTAGTTTCAAGATAATAAAAAATGAATGTTATTGAGGTCAATATCTCAAACACCATATTGTAAGGGATATTGGGCCTCCAATAGTGATATGGTTGTTGTTACAAGATTTTGTATATGAGGAATCCATGGTTTGGGGTACAAGGAATTGTAAGGGGAGAAAAACATAACAATTAGGCTCTAAATGAAGCATTTATGGCTCATGGACCATGTGTAAGGATTCAAACAACCATATGGGCCCTCTAAAGGAGATAATCAACCTCCAAAGAGAGTATGGTTTCTCCTATAGTACCGTGGAATGTAGGGATGGATCTTAATATCTTGTCATTGGACATGAGAGAGAAAAAAGCCCTTTAGCCCCTAGATGAAGCCTGTAGGGAACAAGGGCCATGAACAAGGTCATAAATGACAAAACATGCCTTGGGTCTCATATGTTGGTTGGGGTTAAATTTAGGGAATTAGACCTTAAATTAAGATTCTTTAGCTAACTTGCCATGATTATGGTCTCAAACCACAACATAAACCCTTTAAAGTGGATGTTAAGCATACAAGTGGTGTAACGACACAATCAAGCAATTGTTCTCAAGACCTTGACGATATTCAAGAGAAGAAAATAAGGACATTATGTGACAATGGATCTAGTTTTTCCATGGACATGATCTCAAACCACAACAAAGGGCCACAACAAAGGGAATTTAGAGATGATCATTATCCTTCAAGTGGAATATGTGTACCATAATTCAATATGATGTGCTAGGGATGGGTTTTAACCCATTGTCCATGGTTAAGAAAGGAAAATAATGCTTCATAGACCTAGATGAATATTTTAGATGTCATGGCCCATATGTTTTAGTTAATAGTAAATTATTTTAGATGTCATGGCCCTTATTTAGAGGACATATGTTTTAGTTCATGGCCTTTGAGTGAGATATACATGGTATTATAGGGTTTCATGCATCAATGACAAGCCTTGCGTCCTTGAGCATTGTTGGGGTTTAAATCCAAGGAATTAAACCATTAAAAAATTATTTTGTTAATAGTAAATTATTAAGGCCATGAACTAAAACATATGTCCTCTAAACGAGACCTTTTGCATACCACTGGGATATATATGCCATTGGGATTTTTTATTTAGTGGTGATTGGTGGTAGTGCCTTGACCTTGAAATAGGGAGGAAAATAAGTTCCTTAGTCCTTAAATGCATATTATAGGTCTAATAGGACATGGGAATTTCTTAAACAACCACAAAAAATCTCTAAAATGTGTGTTTGTCCTTGAATGGAATATGGAATCCAATAGAAGATTTTGGGAAAAAGAGATTGCTTTGAATCCTTTGGAAAAAAATAAAGCTTCTATGGCCTTAGTCATTGAGCTATTCCTCCCACCACCACATGGACCTAGATCATTCGCCTTTTGATGGGATATGAGCTTCATCAAAATATTTTGTGTTCCAGGCATGGGCCTTATTTCCTTGAGTATGATTGATGAAGGAAAATAAGTGTTGTAGGATCTACATTAATATTCAAGGGAACATAATCCATTAATGGCACCTTGAACCATCACCCAAACCCTCTAGATGAAATATTTGACATTTAAATGAGAAATGGGAAATACTAGAAACTTTTAGTCACAATAGATGGGTCTTGAGACCTTAACCATGGTCATAGGAGAAAATAAGGGGTCATATGACTTAAATGAATATTTTAAGCCCCATGATCCTGAATAAGTCATTGAGTCATTATAGAGGCCTTTTAGAGGGGATGTTTAGCCTCTAATTGGGATATGTGTACAATTATGAGGTTTTGTACACCAATGATGGGACTTAGGGTCCTTACCATGTTATGGGAATGAAATAAAGGGCCTCAAGTCTTATATAAATATTTTAAGGTTTTGGTCCATGAACATCAGCTAAAAGCTCCACATATGCCCTCTAAACTATATCTTTAACCTTTGAATGGGACATGGATGCCTATAAGAGGCTTTTGATACTAAGAATGGATCATGGGATCATGACTATGATCAAGGGATGACAAAAAAAACTCATATGAACTAAATGAAATGTCTAAGGTTATTCGGAGAAAATGAGGTCTTGAACTATTACAAATATCATTGGAGAGGATATTTAGCCACCAAGTGGGATACATATTCCATTAAGAGATTTTTTTCACTGGAGATGATTCTCAATTCCTTGACTATGGTCGTATGGGAATCATTATGAGATTTTCCACACTAAATGGCTATGGAGAGACAACCCATGCTCTGAGGGTAAAATCAATGTCTTAGGTACTAAAATATGATTTTATTGTTTATGGACCATGCATAAGCTATTCAAGCACCACACAAGCCATATAAATTAAATGTTTACGCCACAGGTATAATATATAAACCATTAATAGATTTGTCACACCGGAGATTGATATCAAGGGCTTGACCATAGTTCAAAAACAACCCCTGGGGCATAAAAAAATATTTTTATGGATCATTATTGTATGTCCCACCTTTTGATTATGCATTATCATTCCAAGTACTAAAAGATTTGTTAGCATCTAGGCCACTCATAATTATGAATGGCATATTTACATTCACATCCATCTTTTCCTTCAATAGTGCATACATAGATTAGGACACTAAGACATAATTTTTTGATTGTAAAGGTGTCTTGTCCTGGAATAATTTAATCCTTTAATCATTATATTGTATTCATCTATTGGATGTAAAGACCCAGGAATATAACTAGGAAGACTTATGAAAAAAAATGTGATGAAATATGACCAACGTGATGCACATGAATTGGATTGATAAAATTTTCAAAGATTGAAACAAGGGTCAGACGACGATGGATTTTGTAAAACAAGATATGGATGTGACTAGTGTTTCACCTTGAGAAAACAGGTGAATATTAAAACCTGACATACAATTGTTAGTAGGATGCACATGATGTAACTTCCCACAAGAGGCGTGTGTTGGAACCTAATACATCGAGGTTAGTGAATAGTCAATCATTGGGAATTCCAAGAGACACCTTTGAAGTCGAAACCAAGGGTCATTCTCATATATATAGTGTACATTTGTTAATGAGAAAATCATGCTTTGACACCTATTTTATATGTCTTTGTGTGTGACTGCCTATTTACCATTTGGGGCATCTAATAGTGCTATCAGAGTTGTTGTAATCCATGTGGCCTCTGACTTGTTCATCTCTCTCAAAACTACAGTCTACCCCGGTCTCTCGGTCCTAGCATATTAACTATGGCTATGTCTACACTTTTCCTTACATATTCTCCAACGGTGACCGTTCACCTGCAAATCCTAAATCTTGAGTGGATTATTCCTCTCTAGTTTATTCCTTGTTGAGAAGCTGTTTATCTACCCTCTGCATGAACCCACATGCAAGATATATTCCATCTTTGATTCCTCTTAGTGGACGTTATAAAAGATATAATGAGCTTCCTCCCTCTCCTTCCAACTTCTTAAATCCTAATTTGAGATTTGTGTAGGGTTGGTTATATTTTTTGTTGAGCAAGAATTGGAGTTTGCTTTCATTTCTACATACTGTGTGAGCATTTGGGTTCTTTTTGACGTGCGTGAGCTATCTAGCCTGGTGAGACCTGATACTTGTTGGCACTGGTGGAGTACATTGTTAATGGATACGTGGAATGATTAGAGAATATTTATGATGAGCCCTATTTATTGAGCTCACCGAGATGCCTAATATGCAGCTTCTTTCTCTGGATTGGGATGACCGAGTCCATAATGTATAAGGTATTGCTTTGAGGTATTAAAAGCACACGACCAAGACAATTGAGATTGCCTTCACGCTGCTTGTGAGATTATAATGTTGATTGGCAGGCTTTAAGGTTGTTGCATTACTACAACTTGGAGTTTGCTTGAAGGCTACCACATGGACTGTCATGTCGGTGGAAACCCTCTACACAATCACCATCTCCTTGTATCTTTTGGCATCATGAACCGTTGACTGATCAAATCCATCCCATCACCAAACTTCTCATTTTTTTTTGTGTATCTTTTGGCATCATGAACCATTGACTGAGCAAACCCATCCCATCACCAAAATTCTCATTTTTTTTTGTGGGAGCATTGTTGGATCATGATACAACATTTGGAATTTTTTATTCAATTCCAAGGGAACAATAGTGTTCGATCATCTACCTGTGACGTGCAACCACAACAACAAGCGTGCATAAATCATCCTTATCAAACTCTGGAGCTAGCCAAAAGTATCCAAAATAGCGTGAAGTGACCTAATGTGTGAAATCTGAAGGGGAAACATCCATGTGTGAAATCTGAAGGGGAAACATCCACGGGACAATGGCAAGACAATCTTATTGCTCAAACTGACTGGACATTACAATAGCCTCTGAGGAGGGGGCTTGAAGCCCGTTGCTCTCTTGGAACCCCTGGATTTCTCTTGGAGCACCCACACTTGTCTTACTTCTACATGTAATATATATCCATGTAAGCCTGTAAGAGACCTTGGAGCCCCTGGATTTTTCTTGGAGTAGCCACACTCTTCTTGCCTCTACAAAATTACATGGATATATAGGATCTCTTACACATTTATAAAAAACTAACTAATTAATTATGCATTCTAACTTAGGTTTCCTTATCTCAACTAGAAGCTGAATAATAGGATACAGATCCACATCTATGGGAAGTTGTTGTCATCTTATCCAACAATCTCCACCTTGACAACAATTTACCTAATACCTTTCCATTATCCATTTATCACCTTCGTAGGTGATCATGTGCTTCGAATATACTTAAGCACCCATTTCACCACTTCACCTAAATTTCTCATGTATCCACTAACAACACCAATTGCGTGTGAAAAATATGACCATCGCATACATCAACATCCTACTAGCATAAGATACACGAGACATATAACCCTTTCTTCCTTACTACTAGGACACAAACCTGAACAAAGCTTACCAATTGTCCTATCTCTATGTATTTCCATCCCCAAGATTTGTTTTTGTTGCTCCCAGATCCTTCATCTCAAACGTCCTAGCCAACTAAGCCAACCTACTGATACTTGACTCACCATGAAGAAATCAAACATCGTGTACCAATTGCCTAGGTACCATTAGGCCATACAATGACACTTGAGCTTGCAAAATAACTCTTCTATTGCGATCTTGAGCACCTTTAGTGCCCCACCTCGAACATTACATTCAAAACTTGATCAAGTCTAACCAAGATGGCCAAGTGAGCCTTCACCGCTAACCTGCAGGTCCATTTACAAAGGAGTTTACCAATCCTTTCAAATAGGCTTCATTACATGCAATTCATGGACATCATACCACGGATGACCAAAAACATGGGTTTGTCAACCCCAATTGTTGACTTACGACAAGGGTCATGACTCATTTACCTAGCCAAGGTTAACCTACCATAAATGTCTCCCTTCTTTAGTCTACTTACATCTATGTCTAGAATTTTCATAAGTGACCCAATAACCCAGGGGTACGCATGCCTAACCAAGTCTTACAATCGTATGCCCATTTACATGAAATTAAATTACAACTCCAAAGCAAATTTATTTCATGGTTTCTTCACCACTGCTACTATTACAATTGATTCATATCATACAATCACTCCCAACCAAGCATTGATGTACTGATGGATGATGGGCTAACCTTTAATTCACCATTACAATGTAAGCTTATAACTATCCAAAAAGAACATATAAAGCTCACAAACAATGGAAAATTCATCTGAATAAAAACCTCTCTCCCATTGGCACTACCTTGACGATTAAATATTATTGTTTATGTGGAGTCGGCCTTGCATACCTATGCCCCAAATACATGCTTCTCTTGTTGGGAATCAATCTCCACCAATGTAGTAGTGAACTCTATAATTTCCTCGACAAATTCAACGTAGATATTCAAGATACTTCTTCCTCGATCTTCCTCGGTGTGACTTTGTAGAGCTCATATGCACCGATGAAACCGTCATTTTCCATGTTGATTAATGGATGAAAATGGATGACTATTGGCTGCTCTTTTCCTTAGCAGTTGTCCATGATGGAATTCAATGGTGACTCCAGCTCCACCTACATAGGCTGAGCACAAACAATTCTTTCTCACTAGCTCCTCTCTCTATATGGTTTCTCTCCCTATCCAGTATCTTGGACACCTCCAAGTCTCTGTAACGATTACCTATGCATACGACCTCCTTCATGGTGGTTCACTGCATCACATAAAATGGGGCATGTACACTGTGTATCCACCCGGTGCCTTGTCTATTGGAAAGTCCTTGGGGTTTCTATAATATGGATATTGGGTTCAAATCCAAATCTGGCACTGTATTTTAGAATTTGAGCTCTCCAAAAATGTAAAACACAGCCTGTTGATGCTCAAATTTGGACATGTTCTAATTTTCAGAACAAGCTCATAAATTAGCATTAAACTTGAGCTTAACAATTTTTATCAGGAAGCGATATCCTTCAACATCGGAAATTTTCTCTTCGTTTCCTCTTCCCATGAACAACAAATCTCCTACCCTTTAGCGATCTAGGACCACTGACCTTCACACTAGGAAATCTATGGCTATGCGGATTTTTTTCACAAATCTGGTAGCTCCACCCAAATCTGTCTCCTCTTAACCTTCACTCAGATATACTATGGTATCCCTTCTTTGCACTCCTTCCTCTAGTTTCAGGTGACGGAGTGGACTGCTCCTCGTCACACTCATGTCCACCTAACCTAACATCCACAATGACTCCTGTTGCACAACCTTCCTACTGGATGCTCCCATGTTGCAAACAGATTCATCATCCTTGGATTCCATGGATATCCATGGGTCTCCATTGGATGATCTCTTGTAAGTATCTTGAATGCAATGAGTATTCTAGTGATATAGCAGCAGTAGTTTCATCCCCTGCATGGCACGTCCAATACTTTGCACAACTCTGATGGCTTAGGAAGGGTGGCATGGTCTTCCACAATGATCCTTCATCACCACGACAAATTTTCTTCACGGTGGAAAAGGAGCCTCTCTAATTACTAGCGGCTCCCTCCTACCACGCAAAATGGATTTATCTCACTACCATACCACAACTACATTATCATTACAATGTTCTTGTGTTCAACACAGCTCACATTTCTAGTAGTGTGTCTCCCTTTGCAAACACGGTCTTTAGAAAGAGCTCGGTAGCTTGATCTACTATGGTGATGATGCCACAAGTGATTATAGTCTCCTTACTTCCGTGTTGAAGGATCATCCTCCTTGAACACCAGTATTTGGGTCCTCCACACTCAACACACAGCAGGTCATGCAATGACCTGAATGATGCATGTATCTCCTCGTTTCTTCAACAATGATTATGGCCTCATGTGTTTCTCTCTGTTCATGTCTTCCTTGTTTCATGTCGTTTCCAAATATATGATACCACTTGTTGGGTTCATTAAACCCAAATAGATCAAATTTACACAACTGAGAAATAAGTGTTAAGATTCAATATGCTAAGATAGATAACATCAGTTTTCAATTCAATTTCACAACAATAACATATACATGATCACTGAAAGAATAACAAGCACATCATAAATGCAAGAGACACAAATTTATCGTGGGAAACTCTCTAGGGAAAGAAAACCCAACAAAACTTCCTCAATATAGATGATCAAAAGTAGAAAGACAAAACCCCAAACAAGTCCTCCTTCTCCTTGCACATATCTCTCTCTCTCTCTCTCCATTGCGAATTACACAAGTGAGTGTGTGTGTGAATGAATGAATAAATGAGAGAGCCTAGCTCTCTATTTATACATTCACTTCTATTTTAATTTTACAACCTGACATGTCAGCCTCAACTAACTTTATGACTCAACTAATGCTGACTGGGCCGACTCCTCTAGGGGACTTAAAAACCCTATTACATTTGAATCTAGGGGATCTATTGCCCCGACTTACATGGGAGGATTTACCTCATGACTCGATGATGACCAAACATCCCGATGAAGGAATAAAACATCTCGGAATAAATTACAATAATAAAATACAATAGAATATTCTTCACAGTTACAATATTTCAACACTCCCCCTTAACGAGAAGGGCATTCTACTGACAATGGAAACATCAAATGTAGGAGCAAGGAGAGAGAGCATCCTCAACAACATCAAGGTGATACATTTATAAATCATTGGAAGTTTTCTTGAACAACATTAGCAACTGGAACATCTTCAATATATTCAACATGTTCAGTACTGGAGCATTATATTCTACAACACCGAGTCTTCATCTTCTGCAGCACTCGATCGCTCGATCGTCTACAGCAACACTTGATCTCTCGATCAGCAACAACATCTTAATCATTTGATCAGCAACAAAATCATCATGATCTTTCGATCAACAACATCATCTGCAGCAATATAACCTACAACACACATGATCCAATTACGGGATGATCAATCCCTCTCACTTTAGGACATAAGTCCAAGGATGATGCAATCCTATCCACATTCTTGAGGACAAAAGTCACCAGATCATTTCTGTACTGAAGTCCAAGGATGATACAATCCTACCACAGTGCCAGTCTTTTTTCACATTGGATGTGACCTAGATCAAATCTAGGATTTTCCACCACAGTGCTAGTCCTTTTTCATACTGGATGTGACCTAGATAAAGTCTAGGATTTTCCACCAGAGTGCCAGTCCTTTTTCATACTGGATGTGACCTAGATCAAGTCTATGATTTTCCACCACAATGCCAATCCTTTTTCATACTAGATGTGACCTAGATCAAGTCTAGGATTTTCCACCACAATTCCAGTCCTTTTTCATACTGGATGTGACCTAGATCAAGTCTAGTATTTTCCACCACAGTGCTAGTCCTTTTTCATACTGGATGTGACCTAGATCAAATCTAGGATTTTCCAACACAACATCATCATCATCACATTCTCGGAGACAAGAGTCTATAGATCCCTTTAGGCCATGTGTCCAGGGATGATACAATACCATTGCAACATCATCATCATCACATTCTTGGAGACAAGAGTCTACGGATCCCTTTAGGCCATGTGTCCAGGGATGATACAATACCATTGCAACATCATCATCACTGCTCCCCCTTTCGAGGAAGGTCCTTTTGAACCACACCAATATTGTCATGGAAGTACTCAAACTTCAATTAAGACAAAGGCTTAGTCAACACATCAAAAACTTTCTCATCAATGCTCACATATTGGAGCTTTATAACTCCCTTCTATACCATATCCCATATGTAAAAATACCAGATTTCTATGTGCTTTGACTTGTCATGTCACATTAGGTTCTTCGTCATCTTTATACAACTCTAGGTGTCACATAGAATCACCGTGGTATCCAAATCCAGGTAAAATAGACCTAACATCAACTTTCGGAGCCATATGGCTTCACAACTTAGCAGAACACGCTGCTATATACTCTGCTTCAACTTGTGTTAAGAGCAACACTAGACTGCTTCCTGCCAAACCATGATATCATGGTGGATCCCAGACAATAACATCCACCTGAGGTTCTCTTCCTGTCTGAGACACTTTCGGCCCAATATGCATCTATATAACCATACAATCTATAGTCATGATCTCCAACATAGTATAGACCAAAGTCTATCGTACCTTTGAGGTACTTCATCACATGCTTTGTAGCTACCAGGTGAACACGTCTAGGCTCAACTAGATACTTGCTCAGGGTATTCACAGCAAAGCATATACTTGGCCTGGTATTCGTCAAATACATCAACGGACCAGTCATTTGCCTGTAAACTATAGAAACCACGGTCCCATCATCCCAAATATCTACTTCACATTTTCCTTGGCTAAGGAAAAATCTCATCTGATCTAAGCCACATATCTAATCACAAGAATCATGCCAAGATTCTTTAACTTAGAGATCTACTCCCTCTGAAGTGGATTTTTCTACATCTAAGTATTGTCCTCCCTTTGTGACTGAACATCATTCACACTCTGAATTGAGTGATCTTCTACATGTCTATCCATGCCATCTCCCATCATATGGTTCTACTGATATGAGCCTTAAGATAACTCAAACTCTATGGTGAGTTCCTTCTTGCATCCATCTGAGAGAAGCATGTCATATGCCTATAGAAACCATCTTCAACCTTGTATAAAAGGTTGAAATCCGCATCACCCATGGTGATCATAAAGCTTGTCAAATGACTATCGATCCTGGGTACCTATTGAACCCATACAAAGCCTTCTTCAATCATGTGATTCTCTTTCAGATCTTGTGAGTTTGCTCGATATGCAATTCTTCTTCAATTACACTATTCAAGAGAATGGTCTTGTCATGCATGGGTGTAATCTATCTTTGGAAGTGTGTCTAGCCATTGGAGCAAACATCTCATCATGATCCTCTCCCTCTTTCTAAGAGAATCCTATAGCCACGAGTCTTGCTTTGTACTTCTATAGTATGTTTGATTTGTAAGTCTTCTTGTTAAACAATCATCACTTGTTCTTCGGAATAAGTGTTCATCATCCTTCTTTTGTAGATCATGGCACACGATCTTTCCTACAAATGAAATTCAATTACATGATTAGTAACACTTCATAATTATCAAATCATGTTGACATTTCAATGATAACCTATTATGCATACTGATATGATTCACATAGTTATGCAACTATCTTGACCAATACTTTGGCACAACACTTTTCCATATCCTGTATGCATACAGTGGCTATCTAGATGCCTTCCATCTCTACCAGAACATACTATCAAGAGCGTGCACATCTCCCAGCATGTTAACAAAGAGGTTTCATTCTAGACAAGCAACAATGGAATGTTTGTCCAACTTACCCATCATATGCATATTAGTAGTATATTGTTCAATTCTATATGAATGCTTACAATATGCATGATATATTTCCTGATTCTAGCAATACAAATATACATACAACTATTACGAGCAATATCATTAACTATTCATAGATTCAAGAAGTAATTCAAATAACAACTCAAATACTTATCTTTTATGTTTGTGTGGTTGCCTCCCTCTTGATCTCTATTTTCCCTCTATGATAGCATCATGATTATATGTCTTTGAACTTCTATCCATCCTCATAAGTAGGGATTCTATGTGATCAAATACTATGGATTCATCTTTGTCTTCATGTTATCATGGTCATATATTCTTGATCTAGAACTTGATTTGTCTTTATTGATGTTCCTTTAATGTTAGCAGACAACATCATCCTCATACAACACCACAAGTGCATTAGTACAATCATAAGTGTCATAACCCTAATCAATGAATGTCTTCTATCATTCACATGAATTCATACTTTTACTAAGGTGATAAAAATTAATCATGATTGTTCTAACCTCAATAATACGAAGACAAACATATCATGAACTTAATCATAAGATAAATGAAACATATTTCAAAACATACCTGCATCTCCTCAAGTCATACATGTCGAGATTGCTTGTAGTATTTTCTATAAGGGTAAAACCCTAATAATCCAAGGTAGATCACTTGTAAACATATTATATAGGTTCATGGTGCTAGGATGATAGAATATCAGTGCCATTTAAACCTCCTTCATTGCTGCCCTATGAGTCTCCCAACCTTGCTAGGGTTTCTTCTTACTTGGAAACACTAATTTTCAATCTCCTTCCTCCCACAACATTTTGATGGAAGATTAATATCTATGATGAATGGATTCTAAATACATTTTCAAAGTTTCCAATGTTGCATCATGTGTCTCCAACATTGTATCAGCTCATGCCATACCTAAAAAACTGAAAACCTTAAGTGAGAGCTTCTTCCTCCTCTTCCTTGATTTCCTCCGTTGAGATATTTAAGATGTGCCTTATTCTTTATGGTGTATCTATGAAATTTCAGATCCTCATGGTCTACAACTTCAGCCCGTGTTATCCTGACCTATCATATTTCCAACCCCATATATTTGAGCTTCGTTGGATTCTCCATGAGAGAGATATGCTAAGTTTCCCAACATGACCGATTTATGCGATGAAACAACATATCTAACTTGTACGACACGCCATGTGCCACTATTTCAACTTCGGCCTCTGATACCTGTCCTTGTGAAACTATAGTCTGTTCCCTAACTATCACTTTTTACGGAATTCCATTTGGAGCTTCCTAGCCCGATATATGACATTTTTCCCTAGGTCACCTATTTATGGCTACATTCTGGAAGAGGTAGAAACCCTAACTTGTACGGATAATATCTCACAAATTACAACAAATATGAGGCTGAAAATTGGACACAAGGTACAGGAACATGTCATCTTCATCTTGTTCAAGTTTCAGATCTTGAGCCTTCTCCAAAAGTTATTTATAGCGAAAGTTCGACGATGACTAGGTTTTTCTATACAAAGCCCTAGGTTTCAAATTGTCGCAAGTGAAACAAGTGTCGTAAATGCCATACATTGCCTTCCTTCAGGATAGCTCTGATACGATGTTAATATTCAATATGATAAGTGTTAGAAGGCAGGGGGTGTTTCTCTTACTTCCAGCAACAGACACGAGTTTCCAAACACAAAAATTTCACCTACAGGACTGTTGCAACTGTGTTGCAACTCACTGTTTCAACTAACATTCAACTATAGGACTGTTGCAGCTATGATGTAGCTCACTATTTCAACTAGCATTCATCTACAAGACTGTTGCAACTCATTGTTACAGCTACGTTATGATGACCCCTGCGTTCACAAACTTGTCTAATAACAATTAAATATAAAATAACATTAATCTCTTAAGCTGCTACAAGAAACTAAATTCAAAATAATTCTAAGTTTACAAACTCATAAAACAGAGCATAACAGAGATACACAGGAAAAATTCCGGGTTTAACATAAACTCCATTCATTCCTCTATCTCAAAACACGATTACAAAGATGAAATTTATAGTGTTTCAACACAATTGGTCATTAACTACTACTTGACCCTTCATAATAAAATTATCTCTGCAGAAATAAGTGCTCTGTTCTGTTACAGTTTTGAGAAGTTAACTAACTGGTTGTAGCTACCTCTTCAAAGTTCGATAGGCTGCAATAGAGGTGAATGTCCCTTCAACTTTTAATACTTTAGTCGGTTTGGCGGTGGAGAACACTTCAAGAAATTTGAACAGTCAAAATAGAATCTGATTTGGTTTGTCATTATTAATTTTTGGCTTTTCAAGTAAAATCTTGGTGGTGCTTGTCTTTTGAACTTTCCCGCGGACTTCTTATCTGATAGTGGAGTAATTAATCCGCTCCCAACATTCTCCCCCTTAATTACTACACTTCAAAAAACAAAATTTTGAAATACTAGATTTCTGTTACAACTTACAAACCCCAATGTTTTTCCTATGAAACTCAAACAACTCTTTCCCCAAAGGTTTTGTAAATAGGTCTGCAAACCGATTTTCTGATCTACAAAATTCCATACTGATTTAATTCTTGTTTATCAATTCTCGAATGAAATGATACCTTGTATCAATATGCTTACTTCTTTTATGAAAGACATGATTTCTTGATAGTGAAATGGTTGATTTGTTGTCACAAAAAATATGAGTTGGTCCATCTTGTTCATGCTGCAACTCAGAAAGAGTTATTCTCATTCACACATTTTGACATGCAGCTACTGTTGCTGCAACATACTCTGCCTCAGCAGAGGATAATGTCACTATGGGATGCTTCTTTGAAGCTCATGCTACTGATCTCGATCCAAAACTGAATACATATCCAGATGTACTCTTTCTATCATCTGTAGAACCTGCAAAATCACTGTCAGTATATCCAATCAACTTAAAATTTGAATTTGATGTATACTGGATACCAAAATTTGTTGTTCTAGCAATATATCTTAGAATCCTCTTTCCAGCTTGCCAGTGGGTATTCTTTGGGGACTCCATAAATATCGAAATCATACTTACTGCAAACACTATATCAGGTTTTATTGCAGTCAAGTACATGAGACTTCTTACCCGTCTCTTACACATCGTTGGATCAACTTTTGACCCATCATCCTCCTTACTGAGTTTTGTACCAGTTGCAATTGGAGTTACAGCTGGCTTAGAATTCATCATTCTGAATCTTTTCAGTACATCATTTGCATACTTATTTTGATTAATAAAAATACCATCCTCAGATTGACTTACTTCAATACCAAGAAAATATTTCATCATTCCTAAATCAGTCATCTTAAATTCTGTTTTCATGGATTTCTTAAAGTCATCTACGGAAAGATCTCCAGTGAAGATGAAATCATCAACATATAAGCAAACAATCAGTATTTTACCTTCTTGGTTTACCTTTGTATAGAAGGTTGGCTCACTTGGACTTCTGCTGAATGCTTCACTATTCAAATATTCATCAATCCTGTTGTACCAAACTCTAGGTGTCTGCTTCAATCCTTACAATGCTTGCTTTAATCTATAGACTTTGTCATCTTGTCCATCAATTTCATATCCAAGAGGTTGTCTCACATAAACCTCTTCTTCTAAAGATCCATTAAAAAATGCATACATTACATCCATTTGATATACATACCATTTATTATAGCAGCAATAGCTAAAACCATCCTTACAGTATCAAATCTAGCTACAGGTGCAAAGGTCTCATTATAATCAATACTAGGTTGTTGACTAAACCCCTAAGCTACAAGTCTTGCTTTGTATTTTTCAACTTCACCATCAACATTTAACTTAGTCTTATAAATCCATTTGACACCAATACAATTTTTATTACCAAGCAAATCTACAAGATCCCAAGTATTATTTCTTTCTATGGCATCAATTTCTTCATCCATTGCTTTTATCCAAACATCCTTTTTAATTACTTCATCAAAACTTGCAGGATCACATGCTATCAATGCAAAATTTGAAACTTGATCTACTTCTTCATTTTCCTCATACAGTTCTCTTAAACTTCTAGTCCTTTGACCTTTAACTCTATTTCTTAATTAAGCTAATCATAGGATTTGATTCATTACTTACCTCTGATCCCGTTCCTTGCCGTCCATCAACACTTGATGGTTCACCACATTCTTGAGTTATGGGCATTCTGGCAGGTGTTCTTACCGCTGGTGTTTGTGGATTTAACTATCCTCCATGTATGCCCTACTCATCTTCTTCATCTTCTGTGTGAGATGTAACAACATCCTCTGCAACCAACTTATCTATGCTGCCATCCCATGCTTCTTCTTCCTTAAACATCACATCTTTGTTGATGACATACTTCTTGGTGATTGGATTATAGAGTCCATATGCTTTAGATTCTTCACTATATCCAACAAAAATACATTTATGACTTCTATCATCTAACTTTCCCCTCATCTCTTCAGGTACATGTGCATAAGCTACACAACCAAAAATTCTTAAATGAGATATGTTGCTACACTTACCATTCCATGCTTGCTGTGGAACTTGATCCTTCACGCTCTTAGTTGGGCTTCTGTTCAAAATGTATACTGCGCAAGTAACAACGTCTCCCCAATATTCATCTAAAAGATGCTTCTCCTTTATCATACTTCGAGCCATGTTCATAATGGTTTGTTTCTTTCTTTCTGCTACTCTGTTTTGTTGTGGAGTGTAGCAAGCAGTAATCTGTCTTTTAATTCCATGATATTTACAAAATTCCACAAAATCATTCAACATATACTCACCTCCTATATCTGATCTCAAGACTTTAATACATCTGTCGCTCATTAGAGAAATTTTGAGGTAAAAAATGGGCCTCAAAATAAAGAAAACGTACTATAAAAATCAACCAATGACATTCTAATAGATAACATCATCCCCCATGGTTGAGGTGTCATTGCATGAGTTAAGAATGCTTATTTGTCCAATTTTCTATGGTGGATGAAAACCCATAGTTAACCAAGGTAGTGGTATAAGTACTTTTAAGTCATAAAGTAAAGTACTAACAATGAAAGTCCTTTAACATTTTTTTCATAAAATAATATTATTCTCATTTTCAAGTTAAGTACTCATAATAAATGTCTTTTCACACTTTCTTATAAAATAATATTATTGTCATTTTCAAATAAAGAACTCATAATTTATAAAGAATGTTATTTCACATTTTTTTTCCTTTCACATTTTTTTATAAAATAATACATTGTTATTTTCATGTTTTTAATTTTAAATTATATATTCACTCCATTCTAGTTAATATCATAATGCCAAACTAATATATATATATATATATATATATATATATATATATATCCCTTTCACATTTTTTCATAAAATAATATTTTTATTATTTTCATATTTTAAATTTTTATTTAAATATTCACTCCATTTTATTTAATATTATAATTCCAAATATATATATATATATCCTTGTACTTTTAAAATAAATTAAATTCATGAATGATTTTAATATGAAAAATGTATGTTAGTTATGCATATAAATCAAATTCATGAATGATAGTAATATGAAAGAGGTATGTCAGTTATGTATGAGGTATAGTGTCATATATATAAAATTTGAATCACGCACATTCATTTATAATTAGTTTGAATGTATAAAATAACATGTTAATGTGATAAATTTTTATACTGAATTTTTACATGTATATTTTGTATTTCTACTTTTTTTAGTTGTGAGTGAAAATAATTTCTTAGATGAGTATTTATATTATAAAAATATTTTCAAAATGTATAAATATTTTTTTATTAATAATTTTTTTTCTTGTATAAAAAATTATTAGTTAGTAAAATAATTTATGCACCACCATTGATTTATTAAGTTAATACTACTCAATTTTTAAGAATAAATTAAGTCTTGTATTATTTTCTATGAGGGACTTAACTATAACATTCATTTACAATAAAATAAATATCCCAAAAAAGTTTATGATTTTGATATTAATTTACCAATAAAGATTTAATGAATAAAGAATAATAATAATAATGCAATGTGAATTTTAATAATATTATTAACATTTTACATGTAAATAAATGTTCAATTACATCATATTATATTATTGATGAGAAAAGTACTAAATATAAAAAATCAACATAAATTAAAAAAAAAATAGCTCTTAAAAAATGTTTTTTATTATATAATTTCATTTGCAAGTTCAAGACAAATAAATTATAAAGGACAATAAGTTTTTGGGAATTTACAATAAATCTTAGTCACATCAACGTAGAGTTATTTTATTAATTTTATTTCTAGTGAATTTTGAAAAGTAACTCAACCATGGTTATTTATATTGTGCATAGAAAATAGTGTATGAGGTGATTTGTCATATATACCTACCCCATAAAACCCCTAACTCATAATATTTTAATATATCTCATACTTTTTAGTACATCTCTTAGTAGGCCATTTTCCGACCTCAAAATCTTTCTAATGCTCCTTTTCAACCATAGCTTTAAAAGTTTTAAACACATCAAAAGCTTGAGATTTCTGTTTCGGCAAATACACCCAAGTTTTTCCACTGAAATCATCAATGAAAGTCATAAAATAAACATTACTAGTCAAAGAAGGTGTTTGCATCGGTCCACACAATTCTATGTGTACTAGCTCCAATGGTGCTTTTCCTCTCTATGAGACTCCAGAAACGAATTTCTCTCTGTGATGCTTTCCCAATATGCAACTCTCACATGAGCTTGCTGGCTGCTGGATACTGGGCAACCCTTTTACCACTTGCTTCTTTTGTAGCAAATCTAAGACACCAAAATGTAAATGGCCATACCTCAAATTCCATAACCATGATTGATCTAAACTCTTAGTTTTATAAGCATTCAAAGAGTTAGTCAAAGCATTCCTGATAATCAGCGGAAACATTATGTTCCTTGTCATTTCTACTCTGGCTATCAACTGCTTACTTGGATATTTGTCATAAATAGTACATACCCTGTTCTTAAATAACACTTTGTACTTCTTCTCCAACAACTGTCCCACACTCAATAAATTACACATTAAACCAGGAAAATAATAAACATCATGAATTGTTCTTCTTTTACCATTCTTCGCATATACAACAATCACACCTTTAACATTAACTTTTACCTTACTATCATTACCTAACTTCACTTCAGATTGAATGCTTGTATCTAGATTTAGAAATAACTCCTTATTTCCAATCATGTGATTGTTGCATGCACTGTCTAAGAACCATATATCCTTTGAACTTTCCTGGGTGACATTACAAGTAAAAAACATAGGTTTCTCTTCATTTCTAGCCTCCTCTGAAATGTGTGTAGACAACTTACCATTATCTGCTTGCTTCTTCCAACACTTGTTAGCAAAATGCCCAAATTTATTGTAATAGAAACATTGAACTTTAGATCTATCATACCTTTGATTTCTTGGATTCCATGTTCTGCTGCTACTCCCCCTTACGCTAGGAGTATTCTATTGTAACTTCTCTTCAGATTCTAAATCATTTATGCTGTCACTATGATCAGCAGTTCGACCTCCTCTTCCTCTGCTACTAGACCTTCCTTTGCCTCTGCCTCTAGTAACATGTAACTGAGATTTAAAATCATTTTCTAATGGAGTGTTATCATACCTGTTCATTCTTGATTCATGAGCAATCAAAGAAACAGTCAGCTCATCAATGTGAATTTGACTGATATCTTTAAACTCTTCAATGGGAACAACCACTGCTTCAAACTTCTTTGGAAAACATATCAACAATTTCTCAATCACACGCTGATCTAAGAGGTCTTCACCATACCATCTCAGCTGGTTTACTATGTTCATAACTTAAGTCATAAAATTATCAACAATCTCACTGTCCTTCATCTTCAAATTCTCAAAGTCCCTTCTCAAGTTCTGCAACTTAACATTTTTCACCTTGGTCACACCTTGATAGCAAGTTTCAAGAGTGTCCTAAGCTTTCTTTGAATACTCA
The DNA here is from genome assembly GCA_027924585.1 of Larix kaempferi. NCBI lineage: Eukaryota > Viridiplantae > Streptophyta > Pinopsida > Pinales > Pinaceae > Larix > Larix kaempferi. The sequence continues at coordinate 1,256,624 of BSBM01001022.1, read as the reverse complement.
GCACTTGATATCTTCAGAAATATATATTCATTTAGGCCTTGTTGAATAAGGCCAAGAGCTTTGTTGTCCTTCTTCCTATTCTCCTTCAACAGAACATGCTCAGCATTTGACAGATCCAATTCAGCGGCTTGATCACCTCACTCTAGATAGCCAATCATAACAAACTCCCAAAGATCCTGAGCACACAGGATAGTTCTTATCTTAATAATCCATGTGTCATAATTCCTCTCATTCAACACAGGAATTTGTGGCCACACTACACTGCTGTTAGTAGCCATCTCAAATTAAATTTCAAATCACTTTAAACAAAAACACGAGAAATAAAACTTAACTAGGCTCTAATACCGCTTTGAGAAGGCAGGGGGGTGTTGCTCTTACTTCCAGCAACACACACAAGTTTCCAAACACAAAAATTTCACCTACAGGACTGTTGCAGCTGTGTTGCAGTTCACTGTTTCAACTAACAGTCATCTACAGGACTGTTGCAGCTGTGTTGTAGCTGACTGTTACAGCTACGTTATGATGACCCCTGCGTTCACAAACTTGTCTAATAACAATTAAATATAATTAACTCACAAAATAACATTAATCTCTTAAGCTGCTACAACAAACTAACTTCAAAATAATTCTGAGTTTACAAACTCATAAAACAGAGCATAATAGAAATACACAAGAAAAATTATGGGTTTAACATAAAATTAATTCAGTCCATCCATCTCAAAACACAATTACAAAGATGAGAATTTATAGTGTTTCAGCACAATTGGTCATTAACTGCTAATTGACCCTTCATAATAAAATTATCTCTGCAGAAATAAGTGCTCTGTTCTGTTACAGTTTTGAGAAGTTAACTAACTAGCTGTAGTTGCCTCTTCAAAGTTCGATAGGATGCAATAGAGGTGAATTTCCCTTCAAATTTTAATACTTTAGTCGGTTTGGCAGTGGAGAACACTTCAAGAAATTTGAGCAATCAAAATAAAATCTGATTTGGTTTGTCATTATTAATTTCTGGCTTTTCAAGTAAAATTTGGGCGGTGGTTGTTTTTTGAACATTCCGACGGACATCTTATCTGACAGTGGAGTAATTAATCCTCTCCCAACAATAAGATAGATAACATCAGTTTCCAATTCAATTTCACAACAATAGCATATACAGGATCACTGAAAGAATAACAAGCACAACATAAACACAAGAGATACAAATTTATCCTGGGAACCCCTCTAGGGGAAGAAAACCCAACAAAACTTCCTCAATATAGATGATCAAAATTACAAAGACAAAACCCTAAACAAGTTCTCATTCTCCTTGTAGATATCTCTCTCTCTCTCTCTATTGCGAATTACACAAGTGAGTGTGTGTGTGAAATAATGAATAAATGAGAGAGCCTGACTCTCTATTTATACATTCACTTCTACTTTAATTTTACAACTTGACATGTCGGCCTCAACTAACTTTACCACTCAACTAATGCTGACTGGGCCAACTCCTCTAGGGGGTACTTTTACATTCAATATTTTTATGCAATTCAACTACCATGTTGGCACCATCCAATATATTCTCATGAGAACAAATGTGAATAACTTTTGAATTGTTTGTTAGGAGTTTCTGAATCTTATAAGTCTATCTCCTACTTATTTTCATAGTTGTCTAAGCCTTCGACGATTTCACCCGGACGACGAAATTCTGGGCGAAATCCTTTGGTGGCACCGATGTTCTCTAGCACATTGACCCAGACCCAACTGAGCCGATCTAAGGAGGACTTGCCTATATTGATGCTTGCTTGTTGGAGCTCTTTGATTATGGTGGCTAGATTTTTCATGTTTTTGGAGAGCTTTCATGGTTCATAGTCATGGCGGAATCAAATTAGAATTTATTTGTTGCTGAAGGGAAACCCTCTAGTTTAAAATTATTGTGCCTTTTAGGAAATTTTCCCAATAGGAACCGTGCCAATTATTGCAGGGACCCCCTTTTCGGGGTCCCCCCAAAAAAAAACTTCCAGTACGATTTTTCAGAAGAAGATATAGAAGCCACAGATCTAATTCTATCTATCGTAGTACATGAATGTCAATATTTAAAACTATATACTTAGATTTATTCATTCTCAAAAAGATTTAGCGAAATAAATAAAATGAAAATACTTCAAACCTATTTTCGACGGTTGGTCCAGCGAATCGATAGAGTCCTCGAAGTGGTTTCCACACAATCCAATCCAATCTCCTGACGAAGTACCAAGTGACCCCTTGGTTGACCTCCCTACCATATCGGGTTTATTCTTCTTCACCCGGAACCCCCGAGCTAATGGGGTCGTAAGAACACACAATCTAGCCTCCTGAAAGGATCTCCCAATCCCCGTTCTGGCTAATCCCAACTCCAAGGATCATAACATAATCCAAGATTATGATGACCATCCAACATTAGGGAGCAAGAGATGTCCCTCTCTTCTTCTCCTCCCTCATTATATAGCAAAATCCTGTGTGCCATGTGTCTGTCCATGCACATATTTAATTTAATTTAATATTTTAATTTGCAATATTCTCAAATACATGTGTCTTCTTAATGTCTTTAATGTGCACTTAAATCCCTAGATCAGTGGGAGTTAGGTGTAGAAGAGTTCTACTTCTCTTTTGGTTCTCATTTAGTTTACTCAACAATCTTTTAGTTAGAATTATTGCTTTCTACTTTTCTTTCTTTTCCTAATATTAAGATTTAAAAGATGATTCCTTTTACTAAAAGTATAATCTATTTTAAATTTCCTCTTTATAAAATAATTTAAATGAATAATAAAATTAATTAAAGTAAAATCTTGAATAATAATAAAAGAAAAACAATTCTTTTATTAATGACCTAGTTCAATTCTTTCACAAAATAATGAAGTCAATTAAATAGAATCTTTAATAGAATGATTTAAAAATAATAAAATCCATAAAATTAAAATCTTTGAGTAAAAATAATTCTCTTATTATTAATCTTTTTCAATCATCATAATTAATCAAATTTAATATTGAATAAAATCAATCTCTTCAATTCTTTTTCAAGTTAATAAAATCAATTCAAATTAATGAAATCAATTAAAAATAAAATCTTGGATAGAATTATTCAAATTAATAAAATAGAGCAAAATGAAATAAAGCATTTCTTAAATCTTATGTAAAATTTTCATTTATACCATTGATTAATTTTCTTCCTCTCATTCTTGTCTAGGTACCTCTTCAGCGGGCCCTTCTGACAGTTTCTTTTATCCTTTCGTATGGGGAGTACTGCGTAGTGACCAAGAACCGTTACCGCGATCTCTCAACTGCGCTCCTTGGATACTAAGGGATGTTGAGGGATAAGACTCTCCTTATTGCACGCCCCTCAACTCATCATACGCGACCAAATCATTATGGCCTTTCCCCCGTACGACATACGCTTCCCCGGGTGAGCTAAAACGGATTCACCTGTACGTGGATTGCTAATCCAAGGTCGACAATCAGTCGTCGTACCCCTATGTGTTCTTTCCATTCTTAAGACCCCTATAATTCCATTGTGGGTCAGTCGGTAAATCATCTTACCTGCCACTGCACACACACACACTCAAGCACACGTTAGTAGCGCTGCACTATGAAATATTTCAGGGTCAGTGCAAGCTAATGAGGGTCACTTTTGGCACGTTAGATGCAATAGAAAACTGAAAAAGCAGGCATCCCTCAACTTACTTGGATTTTTTGATTTACTTACGGAAAATATCTTGCATTGAGTAAAAAAGATGAAATGTAGGAAATTGAATCACGTTTCTGAATATATAACTTTTATGTATTGAAAATTTGCATAGCTATGTCAAGTTTCAGTTTTCCTAACAGACACTTTTTATTTTTCAGGCAAATGATAAGGTATATGTTTTTGTGGGTAGAGCCTTTGAGGGCCTAAATGATGGAATCAAGCTACAAAAATCGGCATGCATGTAGAGAACACATAGCACTTGTGCGCCATTATTTTTCGAAAATTAAATTAGTAATTTTATAATTTTTTTATAATTGTCTAAGTGATCAAACCTCAAAAATAGTACATCTTTTGTGGGTAGAGCCTTTGAAGGTCTTAATGCAAAATTCTTGAAATGGGTTTTTCATAGAACGTGGAGGTTAGTGTCCTCTTGTGCACCATACAATTTTTTTTTGAAATGATTGAGAATTGAAAAAGTTATGGAAGAAACACTAACAATGTGTTTCACGAGTTAAGGAGGTAGGACAGAAAAGAAATTGAAAGAAAATAGGAAAAATTAATATTTCAAAATAAAAGTTACATATTTGGAATCTGCAGAAAAAATGCTATTTGTGTCTAAGATTTCGTCAAAAATGACTCTGTGTAGCATATTGTAACGAGTGGCTAAGCACAGGCTTCTCCAGAAACTGGAAGAAATACCCAATTAGCTTTGGTTTTTCATTAACATAGCACAGGTTTGGAATTACCGAAGCAAACTCCAAAGCATACACATAGGATTATTGTTGACATGTGAGCATGTGACTCGGCCTGTTTAAATTCAAAAATATTGCCGCGCTTTTAGATTTAACTAACGCGTACGCGTTATATAACTAAATAACGCGTGCGCGTTATATCAATAATTAACGCGTACGCGTTATATAACTACATAACACGTACGCGTTATATAGTTACAAAACGCGCTCGCGTTATTCAAATCATAAAATACATGTTTAATACTTGAGAAAGAGGGGGTGTAGAAGTCAAGGGAAATTTTGTTTAATATTTGAGAAGGGGTGGGGAAGGCTCAAGGGAATCTATGGTTAATATTTAATAGGGGTGGGAAAGGGTCAAGGGCTTAGAAGGATGTTGGAAGCTTGAGTGGGGAGAGATGAAGGGAATGAGAACATGATGGGCTACAGGGGGTGAAGGGAAGTGGAGCTTGAGAGCACTATTAGGAGTAGAATAGGTTCTGAAGAGGTATAGGGTTAGAAGTTGAAAGTGAGACTTGAGTGACAAGGGGGAATGGATGGAGGCAAGGGGGATGTGAGAGAGAAATAAAGAATACAAGGGGGGGAGAGACATAGAGCGAGGGAGGGAGAGGGACAATGGGGAGGAATGGATTTGGAGGGAGTGAGAGATAGATGGGGATAGAACGAAATAAGAGATAGGAAGGGAGGGACAGAAAGTGTTGGTGGGAGACATGCAGAGAGTGGTGGCGATGGAGAGAGAGGGAGTGATGGAGAGATTGGGATAGGTTGAGGGAAAGATGAGGGAGGGATAGAAGGTGAGAGACAGGCGATGAGAGAGGGAGGGAGAGAAGGTAGGGTGAGGGATGGAGGGAGAAAGTTGGAGATAGATATGGATGGAGGGGGTATGGGTTTGAGAATGGAAAGTGACATAATGTGTGTGTATGTGTGTGTGTTTGAGAGAGAGAGAGAGAGACAGAGAGAGAGAGAGATCTAGAGAGATTGATGGTTGGGGAGAGAGAGACTAGAGGGAGTTGTGAGCATCATATTCTCCATCAGCATCATATTCTTCATCATCATCATCTTCATGACCATCATCGTCATCATCAACATCTTCATCATCATCACCATCATCATCATCATCATCATATTCCTCATCAAATCAAAATCTCCATCATCATTATCATCATCATGATCATCATCTAAACATCACCATCACCATCATCATCAACATCTTCATCATCATCACCATCACCATCATCATCAAAATCTTCATCGTCATCACCATCACCATCACCATCACCATATTCATCATCATTGTCATCTCTAGGTTCCCCATCAACATCAACATCTCCATCATCATCATCTTCTTCATCATCATCATCTTCATCACCATCATCATCATCATCAACATCTTCATCATCATCACCATCATCATCATCATCATTATCTTCCTTGAATCAGATCAACATATCCATCATGTCACCATCATCTTCTGAACATCATCATCGAAACATCACCATCACCATCACCATCATCATCATCATCTTCATCATCATTACCATCACCATCATCATCAACATCTTCATTGTCATCACCATCATCATCATCATCATCATTGGCATTTGTAGGTTCCTCATCAACATCTCCATCATTATCATCTTCTCCATCATTATCATCTTCATCACCATCATCATCAGCATCAACATCTTCATCATCATCACCATAATCATCATCTTCATCGTCATCAGGTCAACATCTCCATCATCATCATCTTCTTCATCATCTTCACCATCATCATCATCATCATCATCTTCATCGCCATCTCCATCATCTCCATCATCTCCATCATCATCACCATCACCATCATCATCATCTTCATGACCATAAACATCTTCATCATCATTGTCATCTCCCCCTTCCTCATCAACATCTCCATCATCATCATCATCATCATCATCACCATCTGAACATCACCATCACCATCATCGTCAACATCTTCATCATCATCATCATCATCATCAGCATCATCATCAGCATCAGCATCATCATCAAAATCTTCATCGTCATCACCATCACCATCTTCATCATCATTGTCATCTCTAGGTTCCCCATCAACACATCTCCATCATCGTCATCTTCTTCATCATCATCATCTTCATCACCATCATCATCGTCATCTTCTTCATCATCATCATCTTCATCACCATCATCATCGTCATCAACATCTTCATCATCATCACCATCATTATCATCATCATCTTCCTCATCAGATCAACATCTCCATCATGTCACCATCATCTTCATCTTCATCATCATCATCATCATCATCATCATCATTACCAACACCATCATCATCAACATCTTCATCGTCATCACCATCATCATTGGCATCTGTAGGTTCCTCATCAACATCTCCATCATCGTCATCATTGGCATCTGCAGGTTCCTCATCAACATATCCATCATCGTCATTTTCTCCATCATCATCACCATCATCACCATCATGATCTTCTGAACATCATCATGATCATCATCTAAACATCACCATCACCATCATCGTCAACATCTTCATCATCATCGCCATCAGCATCATCATCAAAATCTTCATCGTCATCACCGTCACCATCTTCATCATCATTGTCATCTCTAGGTTCCCCATCAACACATCTCCATCATCATCATCTTCTTCATCATCATCATCTTCATCACCATCATCATCGTCATCAACATCTTCATCATCATCACCATCATCATCACCATCATCTTCCTCATCAGATCAACATCTCCATCATGTCACCATCATCTTCGTCATCATCATCATCATCATCATTACCAGCACCATCATCATCAACATCTTCATCGTCATCACCATCATCATTGGCATCTGTAGGTTCCTCATCAACATCTCCATCATCATCATCATTGGCATCTGCAGGTTCCTCATCAACATATCCATCATTGTCATTTTCTCCATCATCATCACCATCATCACCATCATGATCTTCTGAACATCATCATGATCATCATCTCAACATCACCATCACCATCATCGTCAACATCTTCATCATCATCGCCATCAGCATCATCATCAAAATCTTCATCGTCATCACCATCACCATCACCATCACCATCACCATCTTCATCATCATTGTCATCTCTAGGTTCCCCATCAACACAACATCTCCATCATCATCATCTTCTTCATCATCATCATCTTCATCTCCATCATCGTCCTCATCAACATCTTCATCATCATCACCATCATCACCACCATCATCATCATCTTCCTCATCAGATCAACATCTCCATCATGTCACCATCATCTTCATCACCATCATCATCACCATCATCATCAACATCTTCATCATCATCACCATCATCTTCATCAACATTATCATCTTTATCATCTTCATCTGCATCATGATCATCTTCATTGTCATCACCCTCCTCCTCCTCATCATCTTTATCATCTTCATCTACATCATGATCATCTTCATTGTCATCACCCTCCTCCTCCTCATCATCTTGTGCACTTATGCACTTAGGGATTAATATTTAGAAGAGGGTCTAAAGGCCTTTATGGGGGAGGGGCTCTAGGAACAAGGTAAGACAGAGAGGGCAGGGCGGAGGGATAAAGGCGTAGAGGGTTAGTGATTAAGGGAGAAGAAGGGAGAGAGTGCTATAGGGAGGGATAATGACGAAGATAAAGAGAAGGTGGAGAGATGGAGAGTGGGGTGGTAGAGACATGGCTGAAGGGAGAGAAAGAAACATGAAATAAACATGTAGGGAGAATGAGGGACAGATATTTAGAAAGAGATAGGGGGTATCTAGGGATTATTGGGAGAGAGCTAGGGGGTATTAAACCATACAAAACATTTGTTTTGTATGCAATCATATAAATTATTACTTTTCTTTGATTTTGTTCGTTGCCCTAGCCGTGCACCTAACCTATTTATTGTGCTTGACTATATCGCGTTCGCGTTTTGTCACTACATATCGCGCACGCGTTTTATATTTATATAACGCGTACGCGTTTTGGAACTCCAAAAATAATGGACTGTTGCTGTCCGAGAGCAACTTCACTCTGTCCGAACGAAAGCAACAATCCCGCGATTTTTCGAACAGCACGAGCCCACGTCTGAAAATTTTCACATTCTACACCAACTCCATCATTTTTTTTTATGCAGGTGCAGCATTGAGGACATCTTTCATGGTTGCTCACTGTGGTGTTGGGTTATATGGCCATATTTGAAGAAAATAATTAGCAAGCTTGAAGAATCTCCAATTGAAGAACACCAAAGATAAGGCCTTTGAAAGATTCATTTTGCCTATATTTGAGGAGCACACAAGGTAAGATATCAAGCTTCAAGACCAACAAGGAAGAACTTCCATTTGCTTATTATTGAAGAGCTTGTAATTGAGGAGCAACAAAAACAAACTATATTGAATTGATCATTGTGGTGATGGGGAATGCACGTAACCGAGTAAACAAATCAACAAGGAAGAAGAGACCTCAAGAAGTCATTGAAGAAGAGAAAGAAAAGAAAAGAATATACATGATGAATCGGAGGCTTTCTTTGGAAACTAATCCAAATCCAATTGTAGAGGATACCATGGTTCATCCTATTAATCCACGACAAGAGGGACCTTCAATTTCCACAATAGTTGTTGAACAAGCACCCCATGGAAGTAATCAAGAAGCAAAACGTAGGTGCTCATTAGGGGATGTTTCAATTCCCACTTCAAGTCAAAGTGATAAGTTACCATCTCAAGATGAAGCTCACGAAGAAACACCCAATTTGCTATCCGGATGTGGTTATACAAGCGATGAAGTCAGAGAGGCGTTGGACATTTTGCCTACTGTTGAAGAAGAGAATGTTATCCACACCATCGATGAGGATGTTGGACTTCCACAAGGGGATGTTGGACTTCCACAGACCATGGATGAGGATGTTGGACTTCCACCATCCAACTACCAGGAAGAGAATGAAGGACACCAAGCTACTACTGAAACGCCAGAGCGTCTTGGTGATGCGCTACATGGTACAATTCCAACCCCCTTACCTCCATTAGCAAGCACACGTCGAAGAACTCCGAAGCGTATACAAGTTGATGAAAGACTTATGAATTCCATTGAAGGTACGCTATCTAAACGTAGTATTGCTTATCAAACTCAACAGATACTTGATAAATATTTTGTTTCTAAATGTGATGGAGATAAATGTAGATTATTTTTATCATTGTTAAAATCTAGGAGCATGAATGTTGTTAGGAAAAAGTTAGGGATAAAGATGATAAAGAATTCTGAACCAAGTTCTCATATAGTTAAAAGCCTAGTAGATGCATTTGGTAAAATTGGTAAGAACACACGTTCAAAGGACCGCAATGCTGCTCGTCGTGTGTTGTCACAATCAATTGCAGATAAGAACACCAGGGCCCTTCGTATTCTCAGGCCTACATCGAAACTAGTTAATTTGAATGTAAAAACCCTCCGTAGGTATTCTATTAGAAGAGAACATCTTGACACAACCGATCAGACAGATTTTTGGGCCTTTGTTGGTCGGTTTCCACGTCGTGACATGAAGCTAGTTGATGCAGTAAAGGGACTAGTGCATAGTTTTTGGCATGATCACACAAGGCCTTCTTCAAACCGAAAGGATGTACTAAAACTAAGAAGGGGTTCAAAGGATCGTGAGCCACATACTAAGCATCTTCTTGATATAACACAGACAGAGCTTTACGAAAAATTTAAGATTGAGCATAGACAATTGAACTTGGGGCAAAGATCTTTTGAGAAATGTAAGCCATGGTATGTTAGAATAAATACTCTTCGTAACACTTGTTGTTGTAGATACCATGTAGAATATGAATATTACTATGAAACATTTTTGTACATTCGTCGTGTGTTGCATACTAACATTGTGCAGGATTGCTCCATGACAATACCACCGACTTCATCAAGAGAATTCATTCATAGCATCATGTGCAATAGGCCCGAGGGGCAAACATACTATGCAAAATCTTGTTTGGATGGAACATGCTCCAACTGTGCTGGAATGGCATTATTGAGCCAATGTATGCACGAGAATGGAGACAGTGAATTTGGGAAAATGGTTACAGACATGAAAAGTTTCAAATATATCAACTATGAAATAGTCCCAGGGAAAGAAAGCAAAAAAATACAATTGGTGACATCTCAGGTATGCATTTATATCTATAAAATTATGTTGTAACGGTTACATTTCAATCCTTACTTACAACAAAAAACTGACATTGAGATCATTTTGTGTCACCAGGTACAAGTTAGTGACTTCATCAAGGAATTTATTGAAAAGACACATCAATATGTTCAGCATGTCCACGTGGCACGATGGCAGGATGAGAAGTTTAGAATATGCAGAGATACATTTCCCCTTGGTACTATACTTTCAGTTGTTGATTTTGCCGAGAACTACACTCTGCAACCTCAAAATGAGATCCAAAGTCAGTATTATCACTCTGAGCAGGTTTCCTTGATGGTCCATATCACATACAGGCATGGCCCAAATAGCACTGAAGAGCAAAGAGAAATTCTGAAGGAATATCACTTCTACATAAGTGATGATAGGTGCCACGACTTCCACTATGTACGTCATTGCTTCATCATGTTCTATGATCACTTGAAGGGAAGGAACATACAGATGGACCGACACTGGATTTGGTCTGATGGGTGTGCTGGTCAGTTCAAAAATGCACGCATATTTCAGTGGTTGTGTTCATTGCATAAAAACTACAAAGTGCCACATATGTGGAACTATTTTGAGACTGGGCATGGTAAAGGAGAGCATGATGGAGCCGGAGCATGTGTCAAAACAGCCCTACGAAGAGAGGAATTGAAAGTATCTACAGAATCTACTATTCTAAATGCTCAATCTATAGTCAGGTGGTGCACGTCAGTAATGGGAGAGGAATCAACTATGCGAGTAGAATCCACAAGAAAGAGACATGTGGAGAGATTTTTTTGGGAGGTGGTAGACATAGATCGTTCACATGCATGGGAATGCAAGACTGTGCCTGGGACTCGTGGCTTTCATTCGGTTCGAAGCTCTGATAACCCAGTATTTGAAATTTGGACCAGAAAACTTGCTTGTTTTTGCCCGCCTTGTTGTGATGGTGACTGGGATGGGTGTGAATCATTGGATTGGGTTGATGGATGGGATCGCATATCACTTCCACTTGATCAGCGTGCAATTATTGAGTTAACTCCGTTGGAAGAAGACCAATCATCTATTTCTGCAGATTTTGATCATGTCTCAGACCTTGTACAACCCGGTATGATGCATTTCCTTAACATTTTTTGTTTGTTTACGTAGTCTTCAAATGCACATTAATGGCCTTGTATCGCACGAAAAATATTTTGATCATATACCTACAATCATATAATGCAGGGCACATATACGCAGTGGTTGCCTCAAAAGATACTGAATGGGGTGATGAATACTGGTTGGCACGCTGTATAGATGGAAAGCAAACCCTCATTGTGTCCATGACTGACGATGAAAACAACCACTTTCCAACTGGGTCTATGGTTGTTAAAGGTGAATACTTGACACGGGACAGCAATGGAAGAAAGAAGGGTGGATATGTTTACAGGGATTACAAACCAGGTGCAAGTGTATATCACTTTACCAACTTAATCATTGGCACAAACCTTCAGGTACGAACAATGCCTAGTCGAAATACATCGAAGGTACGCTACTTCTTACCGGATACAGAGCACGAGAGACTAATGGAGACCATCAGTATAAGAGATGATCCGGAGGGCTTGGTTGTATGATAATAGGTGGGATCTAGCATGATGAGGTACGTTACATACTTTTAATACTATACTATTTTCACTATTTGTAATTGAATATTGGTATATGCTCAATTTTCACATGTATGTTTCATATGAATATGTCAATTTTGCGTTCTTGATATGCCAAATTTACAAGAGATGGATTAAAATTATATTGTGTTCATATGATCAGTAAACCATATATTAATCATGTTTGAGAGGTTGCTTAGCTAACTTTAAGGGCATTTAAGCTCTATGTTAAGCCCAACTAAATCCTTATGAATCACTAGACAATCGAATTGGTTCCTTGAGTAATTCAAATTTCTTTATGTAAAACCATTTTTCATTCATTTTAGTATGAAATCAAGTTTTTAGTATTTTTTTCTCTTTACTGGCTCTATTCTAGTTTCCTTTGAAAAATTGCTCAAAGTATTGTTGTTCTTAGTTTTATGAACCTATTTGTGATCTCTTTCATGTGATCATAAGATTTTACACATCACTGCCATAACCACTAGACAATTGTACACTATACAACTATGAAAGTCTCTCTTAATCTAGCGACAACCACCTTTTACCCATTTCTATAGAATTTATTTTCTTTAATAATTTTCTAATCCAAATTTTAATAGCTATTACATTTTCACTATACAACTATGAAAGTCTCTAGTGACAACCACCTTTTACCCATTTTTATTATACATCTCTAAGTTATCCACACAAAAACACACACATATATATATAATAATTATTGTGTATTCATAGTCAAAACTAAAAAATATATGGATTAAAGTGGATAAACATTAAACTAAAATTATAATAATTGTGTTTTTTAATCCATTTTTTACATATGATCAGTAAACCCTAAAATTATATTATGTTCATCATGTTGGTTATTGGCTTCACCCAACAAAATTAATTCAATTCATGCTCACTATATTAAACAATACACTTATATTAAATTTAATTCATGTCTTGTTAAATATTTCATAATGAATTAGCTAGTTGAGAGCACCACCTTAGACCAAGCCATCATCATCAACATCTTCATCATCATCATGGACCTGCAAAACCCTAGTTTCCAAAGTGTCTAGGCAGGTTCGGGCTAGGAACACTAGCCATACCCGCCCGGTGGATGATTTTCCAAAGTTGACCCCCGTGTGCAAAAATTGCACACTCCCACACTGAGCAAAACCCTAGTTTCAAAGATGGACCTGCAAGGTGACACATGGGCCACCGGGTAGGAGGGGAGGGGCACCCCTGGCACTATCCCGGTGTGCTGAATCCAACGGAGTCGACGGTTCGTCGATCCGAGCCACGGTCTTCATTCTATGGCTCGTCCCGTCTCACTACCAGAAGGCCTTCAGGGACACCTGCTGGATACCTACCGGGGGCATAGAACTCCAACCATGCAACAAAACCGGGTTCCGGGGAGACCTGCAGGTGTGTCTAGACAGGTTCGGGCTAGGAACACTAGCCATACTTGCCCGGTGGATGATTTTCCAAAGTTGACCCCCGTGTGCAAAAATTGCACACTCCCACACTGAGCAAAACCCTAGTTTCCAAGATGGACCTGCAAGGTGACACATGGGCCACCGGGTAGGAGGGGAGGGGCATCCCTGGCACTATCCCGGTGTGCTGAATCCAACAGAGTCGACGGTTCGTCGATCCGAGCCACGGTCTTCATTCTATGGCTCGTCCCGTCTCACTACCAGAAGGCCTTCAGGGACACCTGCTGGATACCTACCGGGGGCATAGAACTCCAACCATGCAACAAAACCGGGTTCCGGGGAGTCCTGCAGGTGTGTCTAGATAGGTTCGGGCTAGGAACACTAGCCATACTTGCCCGGTGGATGATTTTCCAAAGTTGACCCCTGTGTGCAAAAATTGCACACTCCCACACTGAGCAAAACCCTAGTTTACGAAATGAATGCACAATGAAGCCACTGGGCCATGGGGAGACGAGGGAGAGGGCCCCCTAGAGGTAATCGCACTCCAGGAGACCAATGGAGTCGACGGTTCGTTGGTCCGACGTCCGGTTTCCGAGTTATGTCGAGTTGCAAGTCGCATGAAAATGCCGTTCAGGGACACTTGGTGAATTTCCGTCCGGGAGCCAAAAAGCAAACGGAGCAGGAAAATTGCGTGCCGTTGGCTCCCGCAAGTGTGTGTGGGTAATGCCGACGTGGGAACACTGCCGGGAGCCATAAATCCATGATAGTAAATTAATTCATGACAAAAAAAACTGAATTATTCCTTTCAATGGATGTGGTTTTCAATTTCCTATGTTGTTAGGTCAATTTGGCACATTCATTGAAAGAAATTGTAGACTTTAATGATGATCACAACAAGTGTGTTTGTTAAAACCTTGTGAAATAGAGCATCAAAAGACCTACATTGAAGGCCATATAATTGTGTTTGTTTACCTTTTGTTTGATGGACCATGCACAATAAGTAATAAAATAATTTTTGAAGTAGGTCATTTTATTTTTCTGATTTTTTCTTTGTTGGTGTTGAAAAAGACCATTGTTCTTATTGATGGGATTTCATGTGCTTATGATTCTTTGGATAAATGAATTGAAAAATTAACAAAAATAACAAACAACCCATATACCTTGGAATATAACACAAGAGTGACCATGTTAGGCAATCTTACTTATCTACTTACCTATGGTCATCTAAGTAGACCATTTGGATCATGTCTATTACTAATGATCTCCATTAACTTTTCATGTTCACAATGAGGCTTGAAGTATCATACCTTTGATGGGTGCTTCCTTGGCATTGTTTGTAGTTTGAGGTTTGTATCGAAAACTAAGTTTGTAAAGTGGTATATAGATTCACCTAGTCTAATCTTGAAATACATAACCAACCTTCTTCCATGTTTGGTCATCCAGTGTTAGATATTATCCTTTATTAACCATCAAACTGATTACAAGTTGATCACCATTGTCATCTATTAGTGAGACATGAGGGTTTGGTTCGCCTTTAAGGAACATGCCAACAAATAGTGAGTGCCCCATTAATTATCTTTCAGGGAAACCATTGCATATATGTTCATTTTAAAAAACATCAGTTCCAACGTGTGAGTCCACTAAATAGACAAAATGTAATGTATTCATGCTAGTTGATAAGATTTAATCTCATATTCACAAAACTTGGTTGTACAAGATTTGAGACATGATCATAATGTGGTGAAATGGTTGATTAGTCCTCATCCAACTAGGATAATTCAATATTTATACCTAGAATAATGGCGAGTGATAGAATTTTCTTGTTCATATTTCTACTATAACATTGTTTGAGTTTCAAACTAAATGAAATCCACAAATTCCATGCATTATTCTATGTGATTGATCTACATCAACCACCTCCCAAAAATATCTCGTCTTCTTGTTCCATCTACAATTATTGAAGAACACCATTCAATAATAGATTTTGTGTAACTAATGAGAGAATTTCTCGTAAACTTCCATTTTTACCTGCAGAATATAATGTTTACCTACACAACCTACCAATGCGAGATTGCATGCAATTACACTGAGCAAAACCCTAGTTTACGAAATGAATGCACAATGAAGCCACTGGGCCATGGGGAGACGAGGGAGAGGCCCCCCTAGAGGTAATCGCATGCCAGGAGACTAACGGAGTCGACGGTTCGTCGGTCCGACGTCTGGTTTCCGAGTTATGTCGAGTTGCAAGTCGCATGAAAATGCCGTTCAGGGACACTTGGTGAATTCCCGTCCGGGAGCCAAAAAGCAAACGGAGCAGGAAGATTGCATGCCGTTGGCTCCCGCAAGTGTGTGTGGGCAATGCCGACATGGGAACACTGCCAACACTGGCTCGGGGGAGGTTTTTGCAGAGTTGACCTACCAATGCGAGATTGCATGCAATTACACTGAGCAAAACCCTAGTTTACGAAATGAATGCACAATGAAGCCACTGGGCCATGGGGAGACGAGGGAGAGGGCCCCCTAGAGGTAATCGCATGCCAGGAGACCAACGGAGTCGACGGTTCGTCGGTCCGACGTCCGGTTTCCGAGTTATGTCGAGTTGCAAGTCGCATGAAAATGTCGTTCAGGGACACTTGGTGAATTTCCGTCCGGGAGCCAAAAAGCAAACGGAGCAGGAAGATTGCGTGCCGTTGGCTCCCGCAAGTGTGTGTGGGCAATGCCGACGTGGGAACACTGCCAACACTGGCTCGGGGGAGGTTTTTGCAGAGTTGACCTACCAATGCGAGATTGCATGCAATTACACTGAGCAAAACCCTAGTTTACGAAATGAATGCACAATGAAGCCACTGGGCCATGGGGAGACGAGGGAGAGGGCCCCCTAGAGGTAATCGCATGCCAGGAGACCAACGGAGTCGACGGTTCGTCGGTCCGACGTCCGGTTTCCGAGTTATGTCGAGTTGCAAGTCGCATGAAAATGCCGTTCAGGGACACTTGGTGAATTTCCGTCCGGGAGCCAAAAAGCAAATGGAGCAGGAAGATTGCGTGCCGTTGGCTCCCGCAAGTGTGTGTGGGCAATGCCGACGTGGGAACACTGCCAACACTGGCTCGGGGGAGGTTTTTGCAGAGTTGACGTACCAATGCGAGATTGCATGCAATTACACTGAGCAAAACCCTAGTTTACGAAATGAATGCACAATGAAGCCACTGGGCCATGGGGAGACGAGGGAGAGGGCCCCCTAGAGGTAATCGCACGCCAGGAGACCAACGGAGTCGACGGTTCGTCGGTCCGACGTCCGGTTTCTGAGTTATGTCGAGTTGCAAGTCGCATGAAAATGCCGTTCAGGGACACTTGGTGAATTTCCGTCCGGGAGCCAAAAAGCAAACGGAGCAAGAAGATTGCGTGCCGTTGGCTCCCGCAAGTGTGTGTGGGAAATGCCGACGTGGGAACACTGCCAACACTGGCTCGGGGGAGGTTTTTGCAGAGTTGACCTACCAATGCGAGATTGCATGCAATTACACTGAGCAAAACCCTAGTTTACGAAATGAATGCACAATGAAGCCACTGGGCCATGGGGAGACGAGGGAGAGGGCCCCCTAGAGGTAATCGCACGCCAGGAGACCAACGGAGTCGACGGTTCGTCGGTCCGACGTCCGGTTTTCGAGTTATGTCGAGTTGCAAGTCGCATGAAAATGCCGTTCAGGGACACTTGGTGAATTTCCGTCCGGGAGCCAAAAAGCAAACGGAGCAAGAAGATTGCGTGCCGTTGGCTCCCGCAAGTGTGTGTGGGCAATGCCGACCTGGGAACACTTCCAACACTGGCTCGGGGGAGGTTTTTGCAGAGTTGACCCACCAATGCGAGATTGCATGCAATTAAACTGAGCAAAACCCTAGTTTACGAAATGAATGCACAATGAAGCCACTGGGCCATGGGGAGACGAGGGAGAGGGCCCCCTAGAGGTAATCGCATGCCAGGAGACCAACGGAGTCGACGGTTCGTCGGTCTGACGTCCGGTTTCCGAGTTATGTCGAGTTGCAAGTCGCATGAAAATGCCGTTCAGGGACACTTGGTGAATTTCCGTCCGGGAGCCAAAAAGCAAACGGAGCAAGAAGATTGCGTGCCGTTGGCTCCCGCAAGTGTGTGTGGGCAATGCCGACGTGGGAACACTGCCAACACTGGCTCGGGGGAGGTTTTTGCAGAGTTGACCTACCAATGCGAGATTGCATGCAATTACACTGAGCAAAACCCTAGTTTACGAAATGAATGCACAATGAAGCCACTGGGCCATGGGGAGACGAGGGAGAGGGCCCCCTAGAGGTAATCGCACGCCAGGAGACCAACGGAGTCGACGGTTCGTCGGTCCGACGTCCAGTTTCCGAGTTATGTCGAGTTGCAAGTCGCATGAAAATGCCGTTCAGGGACACTTGGTGAATTTCTGCCCATTTTATAATTTAAGCCACTTTTAAATATTTGAACTTCCATATTATTTTTGAAAGAGTATAATATTTCAAAACTCCTAAAGAGACAAAAACACATGATCAAAACTCCTAAGGCTGTAATTTAGAGTAGTAATAATGGGGGTGATGGAGTTGAATTTGATCCTATGGAAGATAATGATACTAATATTATTGAGAATAAAGGGATAATAGGTTGATCCATGACACCTTTGTTTGCATGGATGAGGATGCACCTATGTATGAGACCTATGATAATATTCATGATGTACATCTTATTGATAAGGCACACAAAGGCCTATACAAGAGATCAAAGATGGGTCACTTTGTCTACTAATTTGATGTTGATAAAATTGAAGGTATTGAATGACATTTCAAACAATGGTATGACAAAGATCCTAATGTATACACAAGGTTAATATATAAGGTGCCCCATAAGGTTCTTTGTCATATCCCTATAATTCTAGGTTTTTGATGATTGTTTAGGTTAAAAAACATAGCACATTATATGGATTATCATGTACAAAGATAAGTGAAGATGGTATTATATGAGTGGCTACAAATGGTTCTCAATTTACGATCATCAAGGAAATATTACCCATTTTTTAAGAAGAACCTCATAATGTTAGACTTTCATTGGTAGTTGATGGCAATGGGTGTGCATGAGTGAGTTCGTTGAAACCTTGAAAACATTGTATTGCATTTAGTTTGATTAAATTACACGAGCAAGAACTTTGACATAACTTGTAATGATCATCCAAAATCACAAATTTTAATTAGATGCCAATTAGTGCATGCATGTAGTGAATTCGTTGAAACCTTTGAATATAATAGTTTGTTCTTTTGACATAGTGCATTCATGAGTAATAGATAATCCACACAAATCAACACATTAGAATGACACAAGTACATGTATCCAAAAGTACATATATATCCAAAAGTGCATGTCTCCAAAAGTACATGTATATCCAAAAGTCTCCAAAAGTGCATGTCTCCAAAAGTACATGTATATCCAAAAGTATCGAAAAGTACATGTATCCAATGAAGTCAATGTACATGTCTCCAAAAGTACATGCACAATAAAGTCAATGTACATGTCTCCAAAACTGAATGTATCGAAAAGTACATATATATACAAAAGTATCCAAAAGCACATGTGTCCAAAACTATCCAAAACTATCAAAACTCAAGCTTTCTCTTGTTCTTTCCCGACGTTGATCCTCTAGGCACATCCCTAGGATCAATGTGCATCCCTGGATCCTGCAAATTAAATATCAATTGTTAAATTCAACTAACTATGTACACTAATACATTATCTCAACAATTATCAACTGGTGCATGGAAAGTGCATGAAACACTTGGTCACTGAAGGACATCTCACCTCAACTGACAAAGGAGATTGTGTTGCTTGTGTAGCAGATGGAGCCGTCGGTTGAACATCCAGGATGGTTGAACCAGGGGGGCCAGGCACTGCTCCTGCTGGTGGTGGCTACAATGAAAAAATGTTGAAATAGTTAGAAATGCATGAATAAACAATAGGTCCAACAATAATAAACTATGTAAAGATAATGTTGAAATAGTTACATACCTGTGTGTGATCAGTCGCCACTGCAGATGCGGCACTAACTGCTGCATCAACCATCGATGCAAGGTTCTCAGCAGACAACTCGGGTTCCTGTTGCAGTAAACATGCAATTCAAACATTAACAAAAACGATTTATGCACTGGATTTCAAGTTAAACAACAAATATCATCGAAGGATATACATTACCGTGGTGTGAGTAAGCCCATGGTCGTGGGCAGCTGGAGTCTTTCTCGGAGTAGAACGCCTCACATACACACGACCCTTGTTCACGAATGGCCTGGAGGGAGATGCAAATCCAGGCAATGGGCCAGATGTGTCGGATGGTGCCTACAGTCAGCAAGTGTTCATGTAGTTAGACATGCATGATTCAACAAACAAACATGTATTTAAAAAATGTCATTTTTAATTGTTTACCTGGAGCCCAGACGTTTCAGGGGACGGTATGACCATGGGCACTACCTCCACATTACCTTGCCCCTGTGAAGGATCTGCCATCTGCAAGTTTAATAATTGTAAATATTAGACCGTATATAGCATTAATGAACTAAAATGTAAAGTATGTGGAAATTAACAAATTAACAAGTATTAAAAAACTGAAATTTTAAAATGTTTACCTCGGTGTGAGATACGGCAATAGGTGGTATATAAGATGGGCCTGCCGAGTCTTGAACATCCGGCTCTGGGGCGTCACTGCCGGTAATTATCATCAACTGCAAGTTCACAAAATTAATATATTAGCTCAAACTATATATATGTGTACAAAGACGAAAATAAATGAAGAATTTATTACAATTAACCATCAAGATACCTCTCTCAAAAAGCCACTGAAGGCAACATCTGATGCAATACCATAGCAGGGACGACCACATGACGTGCACTCGTGAGGATCAGTACTAGGATGGGGAATAGCTGATGGTCCTCCACTAGTGGATGGTCCTGATGGTCCTGCAGTGGTGGATGGTCCTGATGGTCCTGCACTAGCTGATGGTCCTGCATGGTGACGAGCTGGTGTATGTACCACACCAGGGACAGATGTCCCTTCCTCACCCATATGTTGAACCATCCTTCCATGGCGAACAACCGTCCGTGCCAAACTCAAAAATGCATCCCGTGTCTGCGGAATAATGCGATGTGCTGGTGGGACATCTGGCCCAGGCAACTGCCTGCGAGGTGCAGGGATAGGGCGATCCTGGTCTCGAAGCCTGGCATTGGGTCAGTTTTGGGGCATCCCCCCACCGATCCCCTGGAACTGTAAGATGTCAAAATAGTTAACGTGTTTATGCAACACGAACTCTGCATACATCTTTCGAAGGAAATATAAGGGAATTTCCCTGTTGTTGTGTGGTGGCATATCAAAAACCATGTACCATCTGTCCATCCAGTTATCAACAAATGGTTGAAACGTGCACCACTCAATGGAGATATGGGGCTTGCTTGCATTAGGGATTTCCCCCGTCCGAGGGTCCCTAAACAATGCAAATATAACCTCTTTGGATATTTTTAGCTTTTTTACTGCATTGTAATCTAGTCCATCAGCATATTGTTGTCTTTTTCTTTCTCTGTAAGATGCAATATCATATAGGACATTCGTAGATTGTGAAATTGTGTCCACAATTGCATCCAAGGTTGATGCAAGTGAACGGCGAATCCTGTCGCCACCACTAAAAGCTTCACTTATGCCCCTCAATTGGGCAAGCTCAATCAATATTTCGGCATTGGCATCCATAGCCGCAACTGCAATAAAGACATTAATACGAAAATCATTAGAAACATATACATGGTATATAATGACGTCTCTTCAAAATTGAACATGTATTAAATCAAACTCACATAAGCAATTTAATGGCATTTACATACATACATTTAAAACTTAAAATTAAACATTTGACAATTAAAAAGTAAGTTAGTCAGATTGGCAGAGAGGAGGAGGAGGAGGATCAAGGCAGTGATGAGTTTGTTGATTCAGGCATGGAGGAGGAGGATCAAGGCAGTGATGAGTTTGCATCTATGTGTCTCAATGTCTCATTGTGTTTTGTGATTGTGAATGACAAATGTGTTGTGATTTGTGAATGATCTAATTTCTATTGAATATTTCATATTTGTAATTGTAAATGTAATTTCTATTGAATATTTGTAATTGTAAATGTTAAATTTTATTGGATGATCTATATGTCTATATTTTTAAATTTTAATATATTTTAAAAATA
The DNA here is from genome assembly GCA_027924585.1 of Larix kaempferi. Lineage (NCBI taxonomy): Eukaryota > Viridiplantae > Streptophyta > Pinopsida > Pinales > Pinaceae > Larix > Larix kaempferi. Next base: position 1,234,687 of record BSBM01001022.1, on the reverse strand, counting down.
TATTAATTCCGGGGGTCACCGTGTCCTACGTGTCATAATTCCGGGGGTCACCGTGTCTAGTGGGGACCAGGGATCAAATTTGAAGGGTGGGGGTCCCATTTCACTATGAAGGGCTATGAGATATTGAACACTATTGAAGGGCTATGAGAAATTTATTAATATTTATTCTATGTGTATATATGGATGTGTTCATGTTGTATGGATTGGATTCTAGGTTAACCGAGGCCTTTTTAGAGCAAAGAATGGGGTAATTACTATTTGGGAACAAGTTTTTTATCAAATGTAAATTGCGGTGATGGAAGATATTGAGGGTGCCACATGTTGTGGAGAAAGTAGTATTGATTCCTATGACGTAATAGGGAGTTCAAAAAGTCTGGTTTCAAGTATTGTCATGCGTAGCTCGATTGATTTTTCTCGCGCTAGGGTTGTAGCAACTGTTATGGCCATTACTGTTAAAAGGATTGATGGGGTGGAATCCCGTGAAACGATGAGTTCTTTTGTTAAGACGTAGATTCAGTGAAATTTGGTGGGAGTCTTATGTTCATTTTATGCACAAAATTCGATTACTTGATTTTGTTGCATTGTTAACTCTCCTCCTAGTCATAGCTACAATCTCTTATATAATTGTGAAGGTTATCAATCCACTCAATATATTAAAGTTGTAGTAGGCCAAAATCATCCACATATTTATTGTACTCACAAATGTTGACATTCCAATTTCTATGTAGAGCGCCCATTAACATTAGATTGTATGGGACATGTTTTTGAGGCATGATGTCATTATCTCATAACAACAAGCTTTTTATCCATAAATATGTCATCTACAAGCCAACGGAATTGTTCCTAATCCTTTATAAAACTTTGTCATAATTATATCAATACCAACATCCCTACCTATTGACTTAGCTTAGAAGATATTACACCTTCGGATAACCAAACCTGATTCCAAGGTTGGTAATCATAAACGTAAAAGCATCATCATAAGGAAATAGCATGTTGTGTTGAGGAAATTCCTTTTTTTCCATTTCCTTCTCAGTATAATATTTGGTTGTGGATCATTTAAAATGTATAATTTATTTTAATATAATTGGGAAGCTAAATTCAAATTCATTAATTTATTAATATGATTTGATTTTTTTATTAATAATAAGTTATTCTTTTCATTTGAAAATGTAATAGTACATCAAAATTTCAATGTTTACTAACGTAGTAAAGTTGAGAGGCTTTATTTTTCAGTGGATATAGCAGACCTGTAAATTCATAGGATGTCAAAAATCTAGTCAGCCTTGAAGTTGAGCTCCTCAAAGAAAACGAATTTCTTTAAATATGTTTATGGCAGGCTGGCATTGCCAGCTTCGCTCCGCAAACTATCCTGGAGGACTGGAGGAGATAGGGTAGGTGGAACTTGGAAGTAGCTCAACCACAGTGGAATAGGGGTATAAGAAAAAGCTTGTTTCTATTCATGCAATATGGTCGGAGCCATGGAAGCATGGAATTCCAGCATTGACTTGATACAACAAAGAAAACAAAAGGTGGAACTTGGGAGCTGCAGGATTGACTTGATACAACAAAGAAAACACAGGGTGTGAGGCTGGGAGCCGTAGATGGTAGGATTAACTTGATACAACAAAGAAAACACAGGTCTATAGGTAGGGGCCACGGGCAGGAGCAACAACCTGCAACATTACAAGAAGTTTATGGATTGTGGATTTTGTCTGAAATGCCAAATTCGCGTGGGCATATTAACATAATATATTATACATTGAATACTCAATTAACTCACGGAGTCAGCATTCACGAATTGGTATGTGATAACTTGTAACTTGGTAAGCCCGCTAGCAACAACACGTATGAGCCACCTTCCAGGTTTAATAATTTTGTTGATGCCATTAAATGTGTTAAACACGTAAGCGCTCGCTACAAACACGAGAACTTCGAAGCGTTCAAGCCATGGGCTACTCAGTGTAAGCCCGTCCACGTAAGTTGCTCAATGATATTATTAGAGGCCCAATGGTCCATGATCCATGGATGATCGAACACGTGGATATTGGAGAGTAAGCGAGTCCCACTCCCAAGTCACCTAGCTAGTAGCCGCATTCCCAATTTCCCACTAAAAATTGTTGATGGGTGAAATTTGAAGCTACCCTTCTGTTGCAATTTTAAACAGTAGTGGTTAATTTAATTATTGAAGGGCTTACCATGAAATTAAATTTTTTTTGCATGGTAAAATTTGAAGTGGCCTTCTATGACGTGTGGGTAAAATTTGAAGTGGCCTGAAGGCTTCAAATTTGAAGCCTGGTGGGGACACTCGTGTCCCGTGTCCTCGTGTCGGGTGACTTAGAAAGGGGGGAGTTTTAATTTTTTCAATTTTTGGTTTGATTATGAAGTTTTGAGTTTTTTGAAAAGGGTTTCATTTTGAGGTGTGAATTTAATTACAAATTGGGTTATTCCCAATTTGATCAATATTACAAAACTAGGTTAAACAATAAAAAAATAGTAATTTGGATTAAAAAATCACAAAAAAATGATTTGGGTGAATAAATTACCTGACTAGATGAGAATGCACCGGTGAATTTGTCTCCTCTCCAGCTAAATCGAGCAACACGGATAGTTGAGTGGGCCACAAAGCGTCCTCGTCCAGGGTCAATTTCGCCTCTATTCGCGTTTCTGATGCGTGAGTGTCGCGGGTGGTCGGCAATCGGCCGACTGTGTTTTTAAATTCATTTTTAGTTTTACATATCGCGTACGCGATTTGTAGATACATAACGCGTACGCGTTTTTTAACTACATAACGCGTACGCGATATTGTTACCTAGCCTACATGTCCAATGACATGTTAGGCTCGGGTCTTACCATGGCAGGGGGTAAATATCATAAACGCGTTATGTTTTAGGTATCAGGAACGAGATTTGAAAAAAGTAGCATTGCATCTAAAGTGACCCTCATCTTCTTGCACACACCCTTCATCATCCATCATAATATCTCAATAAGTCAAGCATATATTTCATTCATCCTTTTCTCTCAATCAGTAAGTCATATCTATCATTCATCATTCTAGCTCAATCAGTCGAGCATATGTAACATTCAGCATCCTATCTCAATCAGTCGAGCATATCTAACATTAAGTCATTCTATCTCAATCAGTCGAGCATGTCTAACATTTAGTCATTCTATCTCAATCAGTCGAGCCTATGTAACATTCTGTCATCCTATCTCAATCAGTCGAGCATATGTAACATTAAGTCATTCTATCTCAATCAGTCAAGCATGTCTAACATTTAGTCATTCTATTTCAATCAGTCGAGCATATGTAACATTCAGTCATCCTATCTCAATCAGTCGAGCATATGTAACATTAAGTCATTCTATCTCAATCTGTCGAGCATTCATTTATTAAGTAAAGTAATAGTTTCCATAACTATTGTTCAAGCATTTTCAAAGTAATTTCAAATGGTTCATGTTTTACTTAGCCGGTTCATTTCAAAACTAGTACCTCATTATTCTAAACAGTTAAGGTACCGAGGTGGGCATTACATACACCCCCTCTTATTAAAACTTCATCCTGAAGTTAAGTCCCATGTACTTCCATGGTGAGTGTTCTCTTTCTTTCCACATTCATTTCTTCAACATAACCACTCTTTATAATAAAATTTCATTTCCTCTTTTCTATCATCATATAAGTATACATCTCATAATTGACAATATAACTAAATCGTACCTTTCATTTGTAGCAATCCCCACACCAGTCCTCTATTGGCTCATTAATTGCAACCAAATTTGAAATCTTCCATAACAAATTCCTCTCTTTCAACAAAATTATAAATATATCATTTATGTAAGTCCTTTAAGCACTAACACGTTTCCACATAAGGAATAAAATCTTCAATCCCAGTTTATTCATTTTCTATGGTTATGTATAACTATCATATATTCGAAACAATATCTGAATTTCAAAATAAGAATTAATCCTTCTGAATTATGTTCTTCAATACATACCTTATCCATTCCTAAACTAATCTTACATGCAACCTATCTCTTTTCATAATCCAAAGTATAATTAAATACTAGAGTGCCACTTACTTAGTATAGCTAAAAGTATAATCTCAGATTTTTATAAACAAGTTATGTAAGGTTTTCTCCTCTTCCTAACTCTAGTACAACTAAGATTCTATAATTCAATGTAAGTTTAACTTCTCTCTTTTCACAATCCAAGGCATGATTACAAACTAGTAGTGCATACCTGCAAATCCATCGCCTTGATTTCAGAAAATAAGCATCTACAACCAATCAATAAAATTCTTGACTTATAACCCATCAACAAGTCTATGAACCCTGAATTCCATTCAATCTTTCATACTAGCAATTTTTAGAGAAGAAGAATTCTAACCTATTCGAGAAGCTAGGAGTATCCTTACCGAAGGAGAAGAAGTAAAACCGCAGCTTTAATTTTTCAGCGTCAACCTCCATGCATCGCTCATCGTAAGTCACAATCTCCCATTATTAAACATTATATATATTCATTCCTTCTTGATAGTAAATCATAAGCATCCCACCTTCAAAAATTATCTAAGCACTTCTTTCTTTAAATTCATATGTGGTCATTACTTGTCATTTACCATTAAATACATCCACAATAACTATGTTTTACATTCTATTTGAACACAATCTCTTTAATTCAATAGTGTAAGAGTCATTCTCAAAAAGATTTAAAAAGACATTATATTGATACACAATACATGTATATAATAAAGAGATTCATATATCCCTATCGTCATTGAATTCTAGTTTTCTCCAATAATCAAGGCTATAAGCACAAGTGGTTAAATTCATTATTTCCTATGTCATTTAGTATGGTTCCAATACATCCTCAGGAATTCAATCGTAATTTCTCATAATATCAATCCAATGATACATTCACGGGTTGTCAGTCCCAACTAGATTTCCTTTATCTCCTATTCATTCATGAAGATCCATGATATCAAATTTAATTACAATGCATACTGCATCCGTAGTTCACACAATAGTTACTGAGTCTTGATTTTGTATAACAAAATCCAAGCAAGAATTCAAGCTTGTTTGGCTATCCTTTCCTCTAAGGCGTGAAGATAAACATCCTATAGTATTCAGTAAAATACGAATAATCGAATCAAGAGCAACTGTCAAATAATCCTAAACCGATTCCCGTAAGACTTCTCCAAATCCATAAATTTTAATAAGTTTGATTCTCAATATGGCATGGTTCCAAAGTGTTGGATCTTGGCAACTTAGTCAAACATATTAAGCTTTAATTCCTACCTCTTTCATCGGTAATATTATGTCTAGGTTAATGAGCACATCACAATCTTACTTCGTTCATTATTTTCAAATCCATAAAATCCATTCAGTAACGTCTTCTTAACTGTGTGGGCCATCATTGATCTCATCGAGTCCTATCATCAGAACTAGTCATCTCTTTGCTTAAGTTGCACCTTGTAAGGTGGTTAGCATCATTGTGTTCAACTTTTGTGTTAATTATCTCCATACTTCGTTTTACTAGAATAGTCTTCAGGTTATGAATTTCTTTCTCCTACACACCATTTAGTTAGAACTCAAGCATATACTTTATCTATTCAATTCATGACTCTCATCACACCTATGGTATTTGGTACATATATAAGGAAATTCTCCCTACCATTATTTTATTATAACTATAGTGATTTAAACCTCTCGATCTAACTAAGTAGTCATTTAATATAACATAACCACATAAATTTTATTAATTCCAAACTTCTTGTGCAAATTAAATGCATGTATTCATTTATAAATTAAACAAACTTTTAATATGTAATCACCCTTCCCAAGTGACATTCATTATCTCTGCAATAAACTAAACATATACTTGCACATAACATCTTCTAATACATAACATAACAACATATGCATTTGATTATTTCTAAGTATTTCATGCACCTAAATATATATATTTGTATATATATTAACTAAACTTTTACTGTCTAATCATCCATTCTTTATTCTTACTGATAAGATACACATATATGCATTTAACACTTTTCCAAAGCATTGCATAACAATACATATATTAAAATAATTCTAATATAGTATAGAGCCCATATTTTTTAAATACCTTACATTACATATGATGTAAGAGCAATGCGATGTAATAACTTTAATACCTTTTAAATTAATATAATTTAACATATTCGACAAAGATGTTGTACACAAAATATATCCATAACTCCACTACAATTCAAACTAAATGTAAAACTAATATATTCGACACTTTATTGAATAAAATTATGCTCTTATCTCCATATTTTTTACCCCGCATTTTGAATACATCACCTTACATAAGATGCGAAAGCAAATACATTTCGAATACCTCAATACCTTTTTAAATTAACATATATTAACGTATTTGATAAAGGCATTGTACATAGAAAATATCTATAACTTCACTACCATTCAAACTAGGTGTGAAACTAACTTATTCGACAATACATATCAATTATTTAATTTAACAACTTATATCCAAGAGAATCATAGGTGGTGATACTGAAAGTTATTCCAGGTGTGAATTGGTTAAAATCTTGACTATGCCATATATATACTACATAAATAACATCATATTTAATTTTTAGAGCATCAAACAAATAAGGAAACCAACATACATCAGGAAATCTGAAAAAATAAGATTCACATTTTTGTTATGGTAATACATCTACATCATCATTATTCACACATTAAATTTTAGAGCATCCAAACGAATATGAAACTAACATACACACACGGTATGCATACTCGGGAAATCTGAATTATTAAAAATAATAAGAAACAAACTTCTGTTATTATAACACTCACACACCGTGTCCGCAACCTTCGTGGCCACCCACTACCTGTAAGTATCTACACATTCATTACTAGAACGGTACCAGCATCAGCATTTACGGAAAGGGAGTTCGCCGATTAATTCACTTACTCGAGATTATCGCTGATATCGAGTTATAGGCTCGTGAACAGCTTGAGGATGCCCACGATCTCTGGCTAATCCAACGGTGGTACACTCGGCGGAGGTAGAGGCGTGTTAAGTGATCCCCGTAGGAGAATTGAATGCAAATTAAAGGCATTAAGGTTCTGATATGCTTAACTTTAACAGTCGTAGTGAGAGTCGTCCACCATACAGGTTGAGATATGGATAGCATGACCTAAGTGCTAGCAGGATACGGATCTGTTAGGCCCAGTTACACAGGGATTGGCGTGATGGCGAATAGCTCGTAGTGAGAGGGAGGAGGTTACCTGCCGTGCGTATATACCTACTGCCTTCCGTGGTGATCGAAAATATTCCAACTCACTGCAGACATACGTAGGTGATCGTGTATCCCATAGATCACCGATCAAATCCGTCTGAGTGCAGGATTTGGGTAGTGTAGTAATTATTCTAAATTTACAAAACCGTTTCAGTCAATAATACCTCCTTAGGAACGATCTGAGGGATAAAAGGTAATTAAGTGATTTATAAAATATAGGCACGGCAGGGGTTGATTTACTAACAGGGTGGGCGAATACACGTCTACAACCAAATTCTTGCAATGATTAAATACAGAGATCTAAATTCGGAGATTAGATTCTTAATGAGCTTCAGGAGTGAGACGTAGCCAAAGAGAGTTGTAGCAGTAACTTTAATTCAAATTATCAAAACAGACCAATATTCAATCAATTATCAAGGCGTCAACACTCCGATTAATTACAAGGAATGAATTTGATCAAGGGCTCGGTCAGGATTAATGGATCGAAATTGACTAATCCATAACAGGTAGAAGCGAGATTAATCTAGAGTGGAATTATCCATTCAGGTGTAGTAATAGTGAATTAATTCAAAGATAAACTAGGGTTCGATCTAAGCTCTAAGGATGTCGTCATCCTCAAATGAGAAGAATTAATGGAGCAAGGTTCGATCTCGACACATAGCGTGTTATCACCATAACTGAAATACTTAGACAAAATTCGATCTGAATACTATGATCGTCCTTACAATCAAATAAAAATTGAAGGGGCAGCATTCGATCGGAATGCTCTGAGCATTGATCAGAATTAATTTAGAATTGTACAGATAGATCTGAGTCTGGATAACCTAAGTATCAATTATAATTTAAATGTAAATAGGGACAAATCCAAATCTGGGTGCTCTGAGTGTTATTGCAATAAGAAGAAAAAGAAAAACAAATGGAACTAAATTCAACCTGAATGTTCATAGCTTCGTCACCGTTTATTAAAACATTGGGACAGAGCTCGATATGAATGCTTAGCAGAATTGAAAGATCCAGAATAGACAATAGAAACAGAGACGTAAACTCAGGTCTGGGTGCATTTCTATTCCAAAATCTGTGTAATAGAGACCTAAAATAACTTCCTGAATCCGAATTTTCCTTGCAATAAAATAGCGAATATAAAATCTCTATGTACGGAAAATAATTTCATATTTGAAGAGTCGCAGGTGAATCATCACACGAATTTAGGATAGAAACACGATCTGCTTAATACTTACTGGGTACATAATTTTATAGACAAAGTACAGTTAGATATACGAAACACAGAGTTTAATTCGACCTGTTCTAGATGAAACTCAGAGTTTGATTCAAACTATTCTAGCCATATCCTAGACGAATGCATGAATGTCAAAACAAATGTCTGTAAAGGATTAGAGAAATGAATTCCAGAGACTTTGTATCATAACCCTGTCGGGACTTTAAGCTAAAATTATGTCTAAATAAAATCATTTCCAGAAATTGATAGAAGCATTCCATATAAATCATTTAAAGAGTTTTCTGTCTACATAAATTTTAAACCAGAAATTTATAACAAAACTCCAATCATATCATTGAATAAGTTTCTATCTAAATGAATAACAACCAGAAACTGATAAGATTATTCAATAATAATTCTCGAATCAACTCTCTATCTAAACATGCTACATCCGGGTTATATCTTTAAACTCCATTAAAATATTTTAATAAATTATCTATGTCTAAATAAATCACAATTTGCAGATTTACCTTTCTGGCAGCCGCGTGCAGCATCCTAAGAGTAGTACTGAAGCTGATTCTCATAGTCCTTCTGCTGGAATTCTTGAACTTTCATCGGTGGACACCTCTACTAAAAATATGAGTCCGGTACCTTCAAGGCTTGACCGGCTCTGATACCAAATGTAGGGACCCCCTTTTCGGGGCCCAAAAAAAAAAAAAAGATTTCCAGTACGATTTTTCAGAAGAAGATATAAAAGCCACAGATCTAGTTCTATCTATCGTAGTACATGAATGTAAATATTTAAAACTATATACTCAGATTTATTCATTCTCAAAAAGATTTAGCAAAATAAATAAAATGAAAATACTTCAAACCTGTTTTCGACGGTTGGTCCAGCGAATCGATGGAGTCCTCGAAGTGGTTTCTGCAGGATCCAATCCAATCTCCTGACGAAGTACCGAGTGACCCCTCGGTTGACCTCCCTACTGTATCGGGGTTATTCTTCTTCACCCCAAACCCCCGAGCTAATGGGGTCGTAAGAACACACAAGCTAGCCTCCCAAAAGGATCTCCCAATCCCCGTTCCGGCTAATCCCAACTCCAAGGATCATAACATAATCCGAGATTATGATGACCATCCAGCATTAGGGAGCAAGAGATGTCCTTCTCTCCATCTCCTCCCTCATTATATACCAAAAGTCTATGTGCCATGTGTCTGTCCATGCACATATTTAATTTAATTTAATATTTTAATTTGCAATATTCTCAAATAGATGTGTCTTCTTAATATCTTTAATGTGCACCTAAATCCCTAGATCAGTAGGAGTTAGGTGTAGAAGAGTTCTACTTCTCTTTTGGTTCTCATTTAGTTTACTTAACAATCTTTTAGTTAGACTTATTGCTTTCTACTTTTATTTCTTTTCCTAATATTAAGATTTAAAAGATGATTCCTTTTACTAAAAGTATAATCTATTTTAAATTTCCTCTTTATAAAATAATTTAAATGAATAATAAAATTAATTAAAGTAAAATCTTGAATAATAATAAAAGAAAAACAATTATTTTATTAATGACTTATTTCAAATCTTTCTCAAAATAATGAAGTCAATTAAATAGAATCTTTATTAGAATGATTTTAAAATAATAAAATCCATAAAATTAAAATCTTTGAATAAAAATAATTCTCTTATTATTAATATTTTTCAATCAGCATAATTAATCAAATTTAATATTGAATAAAATAAATCTCTTCAATTATTTTTCAAGTTAATAAAATCAATTAAAATGAATAATTCAAATTAATGAAATCAATTAAAAATAAAATCTTGGATAGAATTATTCAAATTAATAAAGTAGAACAAAATGAAATAAAGTATTTCTTAAATCTTATGTGAAATTTTCATTTATACCATTGATTAATTTTCTTCCTCTCGTTCTTGTCTAGGTACCTCTTCGGTGGGCCCTTCTGATAGTTTCTTTTCTTCTTTCTTATGGGGAGTACTGCGTAGCAACCGGGAACCGTTACCGCGATCTCTCAACTACGCTCCTTGGAGACTGAGGGATGTTGAGGGATAAGACTCTCCTTATTGCACGCCCCTCAACTCATTGTACATGACCAAATCATTATGGCCTTGCCCGTACGGCATACGCTTCCCCGGGTGAGCTGAAACAGCTTCACCCGTGCGTGGATTGCTAATCTAGAGTTGACAGTCAGTCGTCGTACCCCTATGTGTTCTTTCCATTCTTACAAACCCTATAATTCCATTGTGGGTTAGTAGGTAAATCATCTTACCTACCACTGCACACACACACTCAAGCGCACATTAGTAGCGCTGCACTATGAAATATTTCATCATCCATCATAATATCTCAGTCAGTCGAGCATATATTTCATTCATCATTTTCTCTCAATCAATAAGTCATATCTATCATTCATCATTCTAACTCAATCAGTCGAGCATATGTAACATTCAGTCATCCTATCTCAATCAGTCGAGCATATCTAACATTAAGTCATTCTATCTCAATTAGTCGAGCATATCTAACATTAAGTCATTCTATCTCATTCAGTTGAGCATGTCTAATATTTATTCATTCTATCTCAATCAGTCGAGCCTATGTAACATTCAGTCATCCTATCTCAATCAGTCGAGCATATGTAACATTAATTCATTCTATCTCAATCAGTTGAGCATGTCCAACATTTAGTCATTCTATCTCAATCAGTCAAGCATATGTAACATTCAGTCATCCTATCTCAATCAGTCGAGCATATGTAACATTAAGTCATTCTATCTCAATCAGTCGAGCATTCATTTATTAAGTAAAGTAATAGTTGCCATAACTGTTGTTCAAGCATTTTCAATGTAATTTCAAATGGTCCGTGTTTTACTTATCCGGTTCATTTCAAAACTAGTACCTTATTATTCTAAACAGTTAAGGTACAGAGGCGGGCATTACAATTAGGAACTTTTCCCAACATGAACTGTTATCACTAAAGTTAACTCTCGACTGCAAGAGAGCCAAGCTTAGAGAAATCTTAATGATGTGGAAAAAATGGATAGGTATGAGAGTTTATGACCAACTAAACATTACAGAGATCAGGTAAATATGACATGGGAAATGGCTGCATCAGATGTATAAATGTAACATGCTGTAATAGAAAGGATTTGCAAGTGTGAACTTATAGAAAGAGTAAGCTAATCCCATTCCAGATCCTTAATAAACATGCATATAACTCATAAGAATTATGGTATAGATACATAAGGACCATACACAAAACAAAATCATGAACAACACATAATTTATCAATTCATAATAAAACAGAATAGGGCTCATCTCGACTGTAATCACTCCAAAGCATCTCTTCATATTAAGGGAATCAAAATAAGTACACGTCTTCCTGCAAACAACAGTAGAAGCTTTTTCTAAACCTGCCTTAGCCCTTGACTGGAATCCCCCTCACATTGAAAGATGATAAAGGGTGAAATTGAAAACTTGGGAAACACTTTTGTGACAAACGGAGTGAAAAAAACGGAGTGCGGGCAGATGAGCACGCGAAAATAAGTCAATCTCAAACTCTAGGCTGAGAGTTTTGAGATTTCAAACTCTTGCCCAAGAGTTTAAAAAAACTCTAGGCCGAGAGTTTGAACCAATCACCACGCTGTATTTAAAAAAAAACTCTCGGATGAATGTTTGAACTAAACTCTTGGTTGAGAGTTTGGAAGATATTTTTTCGACCGAGAGTTTATGGTCAACTAATCCTGTGAAAATATTAGGCATCTTTCTGGAACCTGCAACTTCAGCAAGCTCGAACCCCTGCAAATATTAAGTATTATTTGTCGGACTTGGTAGCAATGGATTCATCTCTGAATCTAGTTTCCAATTATATAATAATTGTTTCATTTCGATTTGAATTACTATTTATTAATAATTTTTTTCTAAACCTTATCCCTTAAGAATGTTATTACTCTGAAAATCACCCGAAATGAAAATTCAATATCATAACAAAGACAACACCAAAAAATTTGAAATTTCACAGAGATCATAATTGGCTCGTCCTCTTCAAAAGGGTACTTTTAGTTTTTCTGATAAGAGTCACATTTGAAAGAAAATGTGAAGACAAAAACATGTGTCGATAATGCACCATTTTCTTAACATACGTTGTTTCGATAAATAATAAAAAATAGTTCCCAAGTCTTAAAAAACTCAAAATATAGTCCAGGATCCAGCGTAGTTTGTGTAGATTATGAACCTACACTTTTTTTCCCTAAAATGAATAACCATCTATCAAAAAATTGTCGTCAACACAAGTCACTCATTATCCATACCTAAAATTTTCAAGTATATGCCCTATGTTGACAACAAATTTGTCCCATGATATGTCCATAAAAAAATTAAAAAAAATACGAGTAGAAAGCTAATTCAATTCTCTAAAACCTTTGTGTTTACTTCAAGTTCAAATTCCTAAGGGAGATATGGGTTTGAAGAGGTCGAAGTTGAAAAACATAAAATTTAGCAGTTTTGTTTGTACAAAACAAGCCAAAATTGTTTCCCAACTTCATGTTTTCACCTTAAACTTTATAGAATTTACACTTTTCGAGCTGTTACTAGCTTTCTAGGAATTAAACATGATCACTTTCAATAAAAAATAAGGAATCTCAGGTTTGTTACAAGAAATATGGATATACTTTGGGTTTGAAATCTATCTCTTGAAATCTAGAACTGCTTTGTCTTCTGCTTCTTCGATGAAACCTTTTTACTGCCACATAATACACTATCTATTGATCGATCCTCGCCATCAAATTTACTTTTTGACTGCTGGTTTTCTGTTTCCAGATGTTCTATTCGCTAACTGACCCTTTGACTGATGATTAATGCATTAAAATACTCTGCCACCTATATCCTTGAAGCTCAAATGCTTTCTGAACATGCCGAGTCGATCTTTCCTATCCTTTAATTGTGTTAAATTTTTCGATAATTTCATTCCATTATCATTAGGATCTCTAAGAGAATAACATGTACAACATATCAATCATAGACACAATAGCAATCACACAAGAGACACAGAGTTTCACCGGGGAAAACCAAGAAGGTGAAAAACCCTACAACTTCCTCAGAGATAGAATAAACCCAATAAGATGTCTCTAGCAGATGCTCCTCCTCCTCCACATGTGCGCCACTTTCTCATTTAGCTAATGCGAGCTTGTGAAGTGAGTGAATGAATAGAATGATGGACACACCCCTCTTATTTATACTTGACTTGTCCTGCCAATAAATCACTGGGGCCAACTTGCTACTCAAGTCTAATAACCCACTCACATAACCTGACTAGGGCCGACCCCACACTTGGTGGTCTAATAACCCCACAGTACAAATGACGACACTTGTAATACAAATGACAACACTTCGAAATAGAGGAATGTAACATCTCTAATGGATATACAATAAAGTACAAATGTAATACATAGAAGAATATCTTCCGAAGTTACAAATACATCAACAAATTGCTTATCCTCTGCTTGATACTTTGACCTAGAAATGCTCAACAGAATCTGGGATTGATTTCCTTCATATCTGGAAATGATTTTGGAATCATATGCTTCTCTAAATATGGTTGCAACTTGGAATGTTTCCATTACAAAAATTTTGCATACATTAGACTATAAGCCTTTCTTTGAGTGCTACTCCATCGCTATTCTTCTGCATTGAAACCATGACATTCACAGCTCTTGATCAAGACTTGGTCGTTTCCTCTCATATCTTTTCAGAGGCCTCTTTAGCAAGTTCCTCTTTTCGCCAATAATTTGACAACCTGTTCAAGTTTAGGCATCAATGTTTGGAAGTTTTCCATGACACATGGTTGCTCCAGTGCTTGCCGTTCAATATTTGTTGGCTGGAGTATCTTGTTGGATAATGTAAATATATCACGAGTTGTTCCTTTTAACAGTTGTACCTACCTATCTCTTTGTTCTATGGAAACTTATATGTTGTTGAAAATATCCGACATGGAGTGAAAACTACTAAACATAATACTTTATATTGGAAACTATTTCCATCAAACCTTGATGTGGTGCGCACAATCTATGAACCAGATGCACAAAAACTGAGACTTTGGAAAAATATTACTGAGTTTTTAACTTCTGGAAGTGCCTTCTTTTTAATTTTCGATCAATGTGCTACCTGAAAATTAAAATTTTGATAGGGAAAATCCGATACTAACAGGAACTCTGCCTGTTAGGAACTTTTCCCAACAGGAATTGTCCCTAACAGGAACTTTTCCCAACAGAAATTGTGCATGATGGAAACTGTTCCTATTAGGAACTTTTCCCAACAGGAATTGTGTCTGTTAAGAACTTTTCCCAAGAGGAACTATGCCTGTTAGGAACTTTTCCCAATAGAAATTGTGCCTTACAGGAACTTTTCCCAACATGAACTGTGCCTGTTAGGAACTTTTCCCAACAGGAACTGTGTTTGACAGGAACTTTGCCCAACAGGAATTGTTCCTGTTAGGAACTTTTCCCAACAAGAACTGTGCCTGACAGGAACTTTTCTCAACAAAAAATGTGCATGACAAGAACTGTGTATGACGGGAACTGTGCCTGACAGTAGCTTCGTTCGATAGGAACTGTGCCGGACATGAACTTTTCCCAACAGGAAGTCTTCCTGACATGAACTTTGCCATAATGAACTGTGCTTGACGGGAACTTTGCCCAACATGAACTTTGCTTGTTATAAATTTGCCCAACAGGAACTGTTCCTTCCAAGAACTTTTCCAAACATAAAATGTGCATATTAGGAACTGTTCCTATCAAGAACTTTCCCAACAAGAACTGTGCCTCACATGAACTTTTCCCAATAGGAACTGTTCCTATTAAGAACTTTTCCCAACAATAATTGTTCCTGATAAGAACTTTTCTTGTTAGGAACTTTGCCTGTTAGGAACTTTGCCCAACAGGAACTGTGCCTGACAGGAACTTTGCCATGGACGTTTGAGACAATAACAGGTCTATGGTGCCCTTAGATGTTATGGGTTGTGTTGGCCCGGTTTTGCAACCAGGCTTAGTGCTATGGGCACTTGCTAACTAGTAGCAGCAGTTTCAATAGAATTAAAAACAAGAAACTAAACTAAACTAAACTAATCATGGATCTTATGCAAGAATCTAAGCAAATAATGTAAACATTTAAAAAACAAGAACAAGAAAATATTAAAGAATGAATTTGTATTGAAAAATGGGGGCAAGCAAGTGCTTGCGATAATACCTTCAATGGTGAAGGTTGATGTTGAGCAACTCCCAAGATGAGTAGCTCCAAGCTCCAAGAGGTCTCCTTCTCCAAGGTTGCTTCAATGGCTAAAATGCTCAAGGGAGATTTCAGCAGCATAAGGATGAGATAATGGATGGATGTGAAATGAGGAGCCCCTACCACCTTTTTATAGGTTTTGGTGGTGGGGAATACCATTTGTGGTTTTGTGGAAACCAAATGGTATTAACCAACATGGTTTAGGTACTTTTCCCTCCTTTTTCCTTTTTTGAATAAAATTAATATTTTAATTCCCTTTTTAATATTTTTGGGAATTTGGACCATTTTTTAGGGTTTTTTATGCTTTTCAGGAAAAATAATCTTTTTTAATGGAAAAAGGGGTGCACTAAGGTCTTTTGGTGACCTTTTGTTGGTTTCAGAGGCTCAGATGGTGGAAAAGTGGACAAATGGGTCATGTGAATAAGGGAATGAGCTAGTGAGCACTTCTTAGGTGTTAACAGATTGCCCCCTGATGTGTGAGGGCAGGAGCTCATCATATGGCCGATAGACATCATAGTTCTTTTGTCTTTTTTTAGGGTTTTGGGAAGGAGAAGAGACCGATTGGAGACTGGAACCACGGCCCTTGGAAGCTGCAAGAAACAAAAAATATTACATGGCCTCAATATGAATGAGGTATAATCTTTGATAATGGACGAAGCGGGCATTCCCATGCTCGTATCAAGACATATACATAACAATTAGTCCCAAGAAGGGGGATATAATACATAAAGAATATACTGGTACATCATAATGGTCCAGGGGGGACATTATTTTGGGATATACTGCTGATCATAACTGATCCAATAACTGATACACTGGAATAACTGATGAACTGCTGAAACTGAAGGTGTCCAACATCTGTAGGGACTCAAAGACTATGAGTCATCTCTGAGAAATAATGTAACTGTATACTCAAGGGAGTATGAAACTGGGGTACATCTGAATACTGTCGCCATGCGCAACCCGGATATCTATAGAAAAAGTGTAACTGGTTTTATCCATAGGAAGACTCTCGAATGTGGAGGAGTCAGGAGGTATCCGGGGTCTTCGACTAATAAGTGAAATGGACGAATACCCTGTGCGAGTCTCAACGATGCGATCAAGGAGTTGAAGTCGAGCATGTGAGAAACAATCATTTGGAGAGGCACTGAAGATTCCTCTCGAAATGATTCGTAGGCACTCATCATAAATGGTGATGAGTCCAAGACACAGGGACCTCTAGGTCTATCCTCTGGAATCAATGTGGTTGTCGTCGACAGAGGGAGACCAGCAACTAACAAGGCAATGATGTTTCCTTGATAGGAGCACGAGGTGTAAAACTGAAGTGTTGTAGTACTGATGGTAGGACTGACATACTTGTGGGAATGGGAAATAACTGGGTCAAAAAATGGGTAGACTCAAACTTCCTTTGTTCAGAGCATGATGACATGGTTGACCTGGCAGCGTGGGGAACTGACTTGTAGGTGTGGGGATCATTGCTTTGACTGAATGGTATATATTGACTCTGGGGGGGGAGGAGGAGCTGATAGGTGCCGTCGAGGAATTATCAAGGTGACATACCGCAGAATACTCTGAACAAAGGTGACCAAAATGGGGAAGCTGCATAATGAGTAGATGTGATCTGTCATGGCGCCAAGAGGCACCATTGATTGCTTCTTCATAGTTTTAATGAGCTCCAAGAAGGGATAAAAGTGTGCTCTGAAGTGGTACGGTCCTGTGGATTTTGTGAGCCCAGGACGGCTCATGCTCATGGTTGCTTTCATATTTAGAGAGTCTGAAAACGGTAAGTGGACTCTATTGGTGTTTCTTTTTCGTAAGTTTAGTCTCCAAGGCCCGAAAAAGCATAAAATGATGCGGATGGAGAACTCTTCTAGCCGATGTGACTAGAGTATACCTTTTTCGTAATTAGTCTACAAAGTCCGGAAAAGGGGTAAACTTATACTAGGTAGACGCCCTTTCAGATACGTTTAACGAGCATGAAAGGAAACAAGGTTGCTCGGCAATCTTTTCATTGTTTGTAGGAGTCAAAAAAGAGCTTAACAGAAACTCCCTAAGTGCCTTTTTCGTAAAAGGGGTTGCTCGGCCCGAAAAAGGGGTAAAATTATACCGAACAAAGAGGGATTGATGGGAGCGAGAAAAAGGGCTCAAGCATCGTCATCAGTGCGGAAAATTGGATCCGGTGACATAAGGATTGTTGAAAACGGAGAACGACCGATGTGGCACGCAAACCGAGGCTGTGTGGCGAGCATGGAAAAAATGCCCGAAAACTCTAAAGGTGAGAGCGAGAAATGATCTCAAGCATCCTCACGAGCGTGGAAAACTGAATCCGGCGATATAAGCACATCGAAAAACGGAGAACGGTCGATGTGGCACGCAAACCGAGGTGACGAGGGGGCATGGAAAAAATGCCCAAAACATCTAAAGGTGAGAGCGAGAAATGATCTCAAGCATCATCACGAGCGCGGAAAACTGAATCCGGCGATATAAGGCACGCCCAGAACGGAGAACGGCCGATGTGGCACGCAAACCGAGGTGACGAGGGGGCATGGAAAAATTGCCCAAAAAATCTAAAGGTGAGAGCGAGAAATGATATCAAGCATCATCACAAGCGCGGAAAACTGAATCCGGCGATATAAGGCATGCCCAGAACGGAGAACGGCCGATGTGGCACGCAAACCGAGGTGACGTGGGGGTATGAAAAACTGCCCTGAAAATCAGGACGCGACAGCGAAAAATGATCTCAAGCATCATCACGAGCGTGGAAAACTGAATCCGGTGATATATGGCACGTCCAAAACGGAGAACGGTCGATGTGGCACGTAAACCGAGGCCACGAGAGAGGCCAAAAAATGGTCAAAAAATGGACCCCGTGAAAACGGGAAAAGGAAGGAACCTGCATGAAGCTCTCGCTGTGCTGATTCTAACGGTACCAACGGTTTGAGAAATGGACTTCGTATGATCCCGCAATGGTTGTTTGAAAATTGGTGGAATTTCTATAAATAGGGCGTGGGGCCCAAATGACATGTCATTGTTACGTGCGAGTTTGATAGAGCTGTCAGAGCTATTTCTCGATTTCTGGGAGATTTCACCGTTGGTTTTCGATTCAGCGAGTTGCAGGTAACTCTATTTGCCTTAGCCTTGTCAATTATGTCTTTTTTGTTTGGCGGCGGGCCCCCAAAGGCCGCGAAATTCCATGTTGACTCTCCAACGTGGAATATCGCGGGTTTCGGGGTTGTTCCCGCGATGAACCGCACGGGTTTTAAGCTGATAGTCGCGATGTTCATCACGACTGTCCGGCCGGAACCCGCGATGTTCATCGCGAGTTCATGGGGGATAGTCGCGATGTTCATCGCGACTGTCCGGCCAAAACCCGCGATATTCATCGCGGGTTTTTTCATGGATCCCGCGATGGTCATCGCGGCTTTTGGTGGAAAAGCCGCGATGGGCATCGCGACTTTTTGTGGAAAAGCCGCGATGGGATTTTTTCAAAAGAATTTTATGCTGGGGCTAAAAAATTTCTTCTGTTTTCTGGCAGGATGTTGAGGAGACCACAGTCCTCGTGGCGTGAGCGAGAGATCGATGATGATCTTATGGCGAGGATTGAGACTGATGCAGGGGTGAGACAGACTCTGGCTATGAGCGGACTTTTGAAGTTCGCTCAGATCCCACCTATTCGTTTAGTGAGACGGCTCCTGAACAAGCTTGTGCATTGGTGGGTGCCGGCAGAGGGTGCATTTATCATTGGGGGTGAGAGGTTAGAGATCACTCTCACGGATGTTTATTTTTTGACTGGTTTGCCTCTCTTGGGTGAGGTGGGTGATATCTTGCCGAGGTTGCCTCCAGGTGTAGATATGGAGGACCTGTTACAGACTTTCTGTGTTGATGATGCTGTTTTGGTGAACAGCTCTATTAGTCTGAGATCCCTACGTGAGTGGGATATGCGAGCTGTTGGTGCCTGCGTTCTGCGGATATTGGGTGCTGCTGCACCACATCGTATGTCTGGGGGGCAGACGATGATGGTGGATTCTATTCTTTAGGGTACTTATTATGCCTAGGGGCAGATGTTTCTGGCTGGTGTCCGGAGAGATCTGGACAAGGCCATTAGAGAGGGAGGCGAGTTTTGTTATGCCTCATTTTTATGCTGTTTTTTCTTTGAGCGGGTGCCGACCTTGCGGCCACGGGTACCCATTCGTGCTGGTCTTCCGAGTGAGCCTCGTATGATGAGATGGGGGCAGATGATGCCTCGTGGCGGCGGTGGTGTCCGCGGCTACTTCACGGAGGATTTTTATCAGCAGTGGGAGCAGATGCCTCTGGTGATTGAGGACTACCCCTACGCCGGCATGGACTACCGAGGTGACCCAGAGATGCCTCGTGCCCCAGGACAGGCCTGGAGTTTAGACGGTATGTTTTGTGTTTTATTTGATATTATATCATATGTTGTTTGATTTATCATTGATGATTATTGTTGTATAGTATGTGATGGCTTACTTGCTTTGTGCAGATGTGGGTCAAGTGCCACCGGACGACTACGTGCCTCGTCAGGGGCGGGCGATGGTGGTCGCCCATCCACCCGTAGCGGTACCACCTCCATGTGGTGGAGGATTTGCAGCTCGTGGGCGAGGGGTTGGCCCTCGCGATGACGCCATAGAGGGTGTCAGACAGACCTTTGCCCTGATCCTAGCTGGGCTCCCCGAGGATGGTTGGAGAGACCTGGATCGGGATATTTTGCAGGGTTGTTTTGGTGCGCCGCCTGAGTGGCAGTCGCTCCTATTGAGGACAGCGGTGTTCGTGGCGGGGCACAGGGATGGTAGACGAGCTGATTCGGCAGGGCCAGCTCAGGGGAGGATACGTCTACGGGACGATCCAGCGGGGCCGACAGAGCGGAGAGTTCGGGCTCACCATGACCCGGCGGGACCAGCGGAGGAGGAGCCGAAGGAGGAGCCTGAGGAGGAGCTGAAGGATCCTAGGGATCCAGATGAGTAGATGATATTGTATCTGCCCCCAAATGCTGATGAGCATATGGGGAAGCATTTTTGTATGACAGATGTATTTTTGTATATCGGGTGCTGAGGGCACCTATGACATGTTGACTATTGGTTTATATATATGTGGATATATATTTGGATATAGTGTCGTGTATGCACGTGGATGCACCTTTGTCTTTTGTATATGCTCGTGGAGGCACATGTTATGTACTTGGATGCAATATGTTGTTTATATATGTATGCCCGTGGAGGCAGATGTTATGCACGTGGATGCATTATTTGGTATTTTGTTTTATGCCCGTGGAGGCACATGTTATGCATGTGGATGCAATATTGTTTTATGTATATGCCTGTGGAGGCACATGTTA
The DNA here is from genome assembly GCA_027924585.1 of Larix kaempferi. NCBI lineage: Eukaryota > Viridiplantae > Streptophyta > Pinopsida > Pinales > Pinaceae > Larix > Larix kaempferi. Next base: position 1,213,513 of record BSBM01001022.1, on the reverse strand, counting down.
TGCACGTGGATGCATTTTGTTTATGGATATGACATGATGTGATTGGTGTGTCAGTCGAGGACATTGTTGGCCATATTATCTGCTACACTATTGAGGTGTCTTGGGACATGTGTGAATGAAATGGATTCAAACTGTCTAACCATTAGTTTAGTGCACAGGAATTTTCTGAAGAGACATGGATCGCGTACCTGGTAATCATTGTTGAGCTGGGAAACTAGGAGCTGTGAGTCCAAGAAAACATTGAGGTGACGGATGCTCATTTGGAGAGCAGCGGCCAGGAGACCGGTCACGGCATCGTATTCAGCTTGATTATTGGTAGCGGCACCTAAACATACTCCATCAATGTGAATTAACTCATGTGAAGGGGAGTATATTACCCAAGCTGCGGAGGCGAGATTGGGAGACCAACGGCTTGCACCATCAGCGAAACCGACATGGCAGAGTGGAAGAGGCTCCATCTGTGGTCATGCAGAGAAAAACAAATATTGAGGTTTTTTGAATTTTTTGTGAACAAAGAAAGTATGCCTATACTAAAATGGATGATGGTGTCCATCAAATTTTCTATGGGTAAAATCGTTTAAGGTACAACCCGTTGTGTGGGTTGCGCAGGGGATTTCCTTCTGAATCGGTCAGAATGTATGCCCCCTGCCCGAGGCAGGTGTGTATGATGTAGGGGCCTTGCCACATAGACACGAACTTTCCCTTTCCGGTTTTATCATGAGCTTGATCGTAAGCGAGGACAAGGTCTCCCTCAGAAAAGGTTCTTGGGTGGACGTGTTTGTCGTAACTTAGTTTCGATCGTTGTTTAGCTGCTTCCATGTTTTGAATGGCTGTGCGCCGATCTTCATTGGCCTGCTCTAGGAGTAGTAAACGTTGCTCGATCGGGGAAGTGTCCGGTAGGAGTTCAACGGCGATATGTAAGGCTAGGATCTGGCACTCAATAGGGAGGACGGATTCAACACCGTGAACTAAATGGAAAGGGGTAAAACCGGTGGCGGTTTTGGTTGAGGTGCGGTAGGCCCATAGTGCCGGGAAGAGCATGTGGTGCCAATTGGATTTGTGCTTGTCTACAGTACGTTGGAGAATGGTCTTCAAGATTTTATTGATCGCTTCGACTTGGCCGTTTCCTTGGGGATAGTAAGCAGAAGAGAAATGGTGTTCAAATTTCAACATGGTTGATAATTCCTTCCAGACGGCATCTTCGAAGTGAGAGCCGTGGTCAGAGACTAGTTGCTGTGGTACTCCGAAACGAGCGATAACATGGTTGAAGAAAAACCGTGCTGCAGTGTCGGCTTTGCAATTATAGGTCGGCATGGCTTCTGCCCACTTGGTGAAATAATCTACAGCTACCACGATGTGTTTGTGACCGCCGGCTGACGGGGGGTTGCAGTCGAGGAAGTCTATGGCCCATTTGCAGAATGGTCCAACAGTGATGACTGGATGAAGGGGGGCAGGGGGGGTTCTTGCTTTGGGGGCAAATAATTGGCAGTTCTGGCAATGCTTGACTGCGGTGATGCAATCAGTAAACAATGATGGCCAAAAATAACCGGCCCGAATGATTTTCTGGGTGGTGGCCATGCCGGAGAAATGGCCTCCGCAGGCACCGCTATGACAATCATTGAGGACTTGTTCTGCCTCACTATGGGATAGGCAGCGGCGTAAAATGGTATCAACGCCGCGTCGGTAAAGCACATCCCCTAACAAGAGGTATCGGGGGGCGTGGTGTCGTATGCGACGGCGTCCATCACGATCGATGTGTGGTCGAAATTTTTGCGTACGAAGGTAAGTCAAAATGTCTCTGTACCAAGGGTCGTCAGACGAAATGATGAAGATATGCTCGTCAATCAGGTCCGTTTGGATAACGGGTGATGTCGAAGAGGATGGGAGGTCAGTGATGAGGTGAGCAAGCGCAAGGGCTTTAGTGATTTTGGGAGTTCTGAAAGTGAGGTCATATTCCTGGAGGATAATGACCCATTTAGCAACACGACCTTGTAAGAGCCGCCGGGTTAGGAGATAGACCATGGGGTTGGAGTCGGCCACGACTGTGGTATGACTGAGTAGAATGTAGTGTCGCAATTTTTGCACAGAAAAGACTACAGCTAGGGCTAATATTTCCTCGTATGGGTAACGCATAGGTGGGCTAGACAAGGTCTGGCTGACGTAATAAATCACATGCTCTTGGTGGGAGGCATCTTCTTGGACCAAAACTCTGGACACATCATATTCAGATGCTGAGACATAAAGGGTGAAGTCTTGAGAGAAATCCGGTGGGGATATCAAGGGGGCTTGTGTGAGAGATTTCTTGAGAGCTTCGAATGCCGTGTCTGCTTGCTCATCCCAAACAAAGGGTATGTGGGTGCGAAGTAAGCGTAAGAAAACGTGGACTTTGGTGGCATAATCAGGAACGAAGCGCCTGAGGAAATTGGACTGTCCTTGTAGACTTTGGAGCTGCCGAAGCGTGCGAGGAGGCGGAAGTTCTAAGATGGCTTTGACTTTCAGGGGATCGACAGTGATTCCGTATTGGGAAACAATGAAACCCAATAAGCGGCCTGCCGGGACGCAAAAGACACACTTGTGTGGATTCAAGCGGATTTTATATTTGCGACAACGCAGGAAAACTTGCCGGAGGTCGTTAAGGTGGTCTGATCGTTTTCGGGAACGAGCTGTGAGGTCGTCAAGATAGACTCACAGGATATGGACCAAGTCGTGAAATCAATAGGTCATGGCTCGCTGGAAAGTGGCACCAGCATTTTTAAGGCCAAATGGCATGACGCGATAGGCAAAGGTGCCCCATAGGGTGGTGAAGGCAGTCTTGTACTGATCCTCCTTGCGGATGTGAATCTGGTTATATCTGGAAAACCCGTCCATGAAGGATAGGACTTCATGGCCCGCACACTCATCAATGAGTTAGTCAATGAATGGCGTGGGGAAATTGTCTTTTGGACAAGCGTGGTTTAAATCGCGGAAGTCAGTGCATACTCTAAGGGTGCCTTGCTTTTTGTTGACGAGAACGGGGTTCGACACCCAGGTGGTGTACGGAATAGGGTAAATGAATCCTGCTTTGCGAAGTTTCTCGACCTCAGCTTTAACAGCGGGGAGCTTGGAAGGGTGAATGGGTCGCTGTTTCTGACGAACAGGGGGTACCTTAGGCCATGTATCAATGTGGTGTTCAATAATGGCGGGGTCGAGACCAGGCATCTCAGTATAGGACCAGGCAAAGACATCACGGAACTCTTGAAAGAGCTTTTTGTATGCCTGAGTTTCTGCTTGAGTGCAAGATGCGCCCAGCGAGATGAGCTCAGGTTTCCCTGGTGTTGTGGAAATGTCTATCTGTATAGTGGGGGAAATGTTGGACATGTTCCCTTCTTCAAAGGCATCCGGTGCTGGGATGGGGTCCTTTAACCAATCGACCTTAGTGGGTATGAAATCTTTCGATTCGACCGATAGCTGGTCAGATGCGGAGGACGTAGATGCTTCCGGGAGGAAGTACGAGCGATGATGCATATCATTCCAAGGGTAGTCGGGTGCAGTGAGTGTCTCCAAAATTTGCTCATTAGTATTGAAGTAGTCAGACCATAAATCAAGGGGTTCTGGTTTGAAAGTTGTTGAAATCATATATATTGTATTGACTTCTTTTGACGAGGATGATGGCGGGGGGTGGATCTCCTCGATTATGGTAGGAGATATCTCCAAATCGACATTGTTTAACTCGTATAATGCTGCTCTATAGTCAGGGAGATCGGGACAATGGTGAGAGTAGTGGCCATAAACACTGCATATGGCACAAGGATGGTTGGTGCGCAGTGATCTGTCGCGAGGCTGAGGAGGTGGCTCAATTCTAATGACTGGGATGCCGGCGTCATCGTCCAACATATTCATATGCTCTTGGAGTGCTGGTAACTGTGGGCATTGATGAGTTGGATGGCCTATCGCATCGCACAACGAGCATTTAGGGGGAGCTCGAAACACCGGTGGGGGTTTAAATGCCTTAGGAGGTGGTATAGCAGTGTATGGTTGTGGACCTCTGCCCCCAGTGGGCTTGATAGGAGGGGGAGGATTCGTTGACGACGAAGGGATATTGAGACTAGGAGGAGGTTTCGTTGACGACGAAGGGATTGCAACACCAGGAGGAAGTTGATTTGTGGTAACAATAGGTTGTACCGGTTGGAGGATGACGTTTGGTGTCGACGGTGGAATGGGAGGCGAAATATACCACATGGGTAATCCCAATGTTAACCCGAGTAGACTAAGGGTAGCCATAATCGGGGCACTTACTACCCCCGAAGGAGGAAATAGAAAGGGGATGGTGTGGATGGGTGTAACACCGATGTGACTCGGTACCAATGGTGGTTGACTACCGGGTGTTTGTGTATTCTGTGAAAGAGTACAGAGGTTTGCGACATGGGTCTCTGGTGACGGTGGTGGAATGGCCTGGAATGTAGATGTCATTGGTGTATCTGAGTAAATTCCGGGTCCCACAGAAGAAACAGAGGTAATTGCACTAGAAGTTGGTTGTTCAATCATGGGAAGAACATTTTCGGGTGTTGCCGGGGCATTGGGATCATAGTATGTGAGTTGGTCGATTTTGACCACGCGTCCCTCGTGAGGGAACATCATGGTGCGAAAAACAGATGAGGCGACCGCTTTCATGGCGTACATGTAACTGCGGCCAAGTAAAAGGTTATAATCGAGTTGGGCATTAATGACCTCAATGTCGATGAGCACAGTTTTCCCACCCAACTGGATGGGGACCTTGGGTAGTAGACCTTGAGGTTGAGCTGACCGACTGTCGTAGGCCCGCAACGCAGTGGTGGATTGTTGGAGAGTAGGGGATCCCAACTTCTGCCAAACAAATGTGGACATGACGCATGTGGACGCACCCTCGTCGATGATACATCGATGGATAACAAGATTCCGAATGGAAACAGAAACTTGGACTGCGATGGTGGAAGGCAGACGTGGTTCGGACTGGTCCAAATCAAAGGTCATCAATTTCGAATCATTTGGTTCAATCGCCCCAATGGCGGAAAGTAAAGTCTTGCGCTGCGTAGGACAGTTTTTTAAGACTTCTAACGCAGACATGGCTGCGGGAGATTGAGCTAGGTCATCTACGATGTTGTAATTTGACGCAGCCCGTGCATTGGGGTTGTTGTTGATACGGTGGAGTGGGAAACGAGGTGCTTTAGATGCGCCATCGAGTGGAAGAGGTGGTATCCGTAACGTCTGATCGGTGGGATGAGCGTTAGTATCCTTATCGACGGGGGGGGCTTCAGAGGTAGGACCATACTGGTTCCGACGGGTCTGGATATTGACGTCGACAGTGGACATCATCAATAAGTGGTGGGTGCCTGAATCAAACATGGGTTGATCAGGAGCGGCGTAAGTGATTTGTTGGGGTTGCACGTTGCCCTGTGGGGGGGCTAACGGCTGAGTGTTCACCACTCCTTGTGTTGGAAAAGGGTTTTGTAGCACCAAAGGTTGTTGTTGAGGTGGTGGAGGGTTGGGTGGTGGCTGAGGAGCCGCTTGCCCTTGACGATGGGCGTCATCTGTCCATAGTTGTCGGGCTCGCTCCAGATGTGGGCAAGCGTGGGTATAGTGGCCATAGACACCGCAAATAGAACAAGGATGGTTTGTTCGTAAATTAGCATTTTTGGCTTGCTTAGGTGGCCGATCAGGATTCTGATGAGTAGGCGCCGCATTTTTGTTTTGCGGAGGATGGGTAGGTTGTGGAGCTTGGTTATGGTTTTGGTTGTTTCCACGGTTACGTCCTCTTCCGCGGTTTCCACCCTGGTTGCGTTGGTTATTTTGGTATTGGGGCTGATGTTGTTGTGCGTACACATTCCCTTGAGCATTGGGTGGATTCTGGGGAGCCGCAGGTGCAGGAGCAGGTTGCGGTGGATAATATGTTGGTAGAGCTAGAGGTGGTCCAGTTGCCTGTTGGGGTTGTTGGTACCCCTGAGCTATTGGGTGTGGTGGATTAGTTGGGGGAGTTGGTTGTGGGTAATGCAATTGCTGTTGTGGGAACTGCATGGGGGTCTGTGTGGTAGGTTGAGCATAGTATGTAGGAGGTACATATGCTGATGGCGCTTGCCCATAACAATGTTGTGGACAAGAGGGTCCATGAATGTGATGGGTCTGGTTTGTTGGAGCGTAAGAAGTTGTCGCTCCGGAACTGGATGTAGCCCTAGAGAGGTCTGGGGCAGGCATGGTACTCACCATGCTGAAAGCTTTCACTTGGGGTGTGATTTGGCCAATAATGTCATCGGCGGCATGAGATGCCCTCGGCGTGTCACTGCGTGAAGAGTCGCATCGTGGGGCGTCTGGTATGATTGTGTATAGATAACCCGATTGGGCGTAAATGAGATCAAACTGTTGGGCTTTGAGGATGGCCTCTTCTTTAGACTGGGGTCTTTCAGATGCCACATCCTTCGCAATGAGAGGGAGGAGGGATTTTAGGAACCAATCTAAGAAGATACGGTCGTCTAATTTGATTTTGCAGAGGCTTCGGCGTCGACGCCACTCATGAATGTGGTCAGTGATGTGGGTGGCCGTATTCTGTCTGCAAGACAGTAGGATCTCGACGCCCGCATCATAGCGGACAGGTAACTGAAAGAACTGCAGGAAGGTCGAGGCAAGGGAGGTAAAGGTGGCATGCGTCCCATGGGGCTGCTCGATATACCACTTGGCTGCAGAGCTAGTGAAGGTGCGTTGTAAAAGCCGGAGGCGGATTGAATCGTCCACTATGGAGTTGGAGGAACACCATAAATGGAAGGACATGATATGGTTCTGGGGGTCTTCACCTGCCTTGCCCTCAAATTTAGGGATGTCAGAGGGGAGTTTGGTGGGCATGTGAGGCCACGCAGGATCGTGTCTGATGGGGTCATTTGTGAGCCTAACTAAGTCTGGCAGGTTCAGACTCGCCATGTATGGTAAGCTAGCAGATGTGGTGACTGGAACTGGGACATGCCTAGCCATTGTGGTATGGTGTAGGGGTCTAGTAGCGCCTAAAGGTATGCTAGGTATGGAGGGTATGTGCCCTCCAATAGGTGTAGTCTGGTATGGGCCAGCGCCTCCAAGTGCAACATGGGTTACACTTGGGTTAGGAATAGCAGTGGGGATTCCTGGGATAGGGTTTGTGGAAACCAGAGGGGGTGTGACCCCTATGTTGGGTATACCCATAACAGGGGGTGGCCCTGTGTTGGGCATTCCTAAATGTGGAGTGTTACCCATGTTGGGCATACCCAGGGGGGTGGTAGTCGCCATGGATGGCACCACCGCAGAAGGGTCTGTGGATGTCTCACCTATGGTGCTGGTAAACAGTGGATCAAATGGTGTTCCAGCCATAATGGTGGTTGGTGGTAACTCTGTGGGGTTTTCGGATTCTACCTCCAAATCAAATGTGAAGTGAGGTGTGTCAGAATCGGATGACTGTCTAGTTGATTGACGATGTGTCGAATCAAGGGATAAGGCTCTGCGTAGGTGACGTGGAGAGCCAAGCGGACTAAACTCTGGGAGTTCGCCCTGTAGACGACGAGAGCGTCTAAAATTCTCAATGGTGAGAATTAAGTTTTTTGTGTAAAAATTTGTTTAAGTATCAGGTGGTGATATATCTAAAAAAAGACTCAAAACCCTGATGCAACCAAGGGTGAAAGAAGGGGAGTTAAAAAAGAAGGCTCTCAGGCCAAAAAATCAACCTCAAAAAAGGCACTTATTCTAGCAGTTGTGCTACAATAAGTGGAGGAATGCAACAAATGGTCAGAGTACCAACATGCAAACGGCTTCTATAAAAAATAGGTGTAACTAGACCAAGGGTGGGTTGAATCATGCAAACACCTAACTAAAAGTATTGTGACTCAAACACACGATATCCTCTGCAAGGTGCTGAAATCCAAGTCAGACAATATGAGTGTTGAGACAACGGCTAGATATCCCCCTACCGGGAGGGACACCGGGTAATCAATCCTAAAGACAAGCTACTAGGATACTCCGTTCATGACGCGTCGAGAAAAGGTAAATCTGTCGTTTGGTCCTTTGATCGCAATATCCCAATACAGGGATATCCCGAGAACTGCGAATGGTAGCCCTTCGATTACTGAATGGATTTCGGTATTCCACTCAGGCTTCCGGAACCATCCTCGCGACTTCAACCCTCCTAGGGGAGAGGCCTTCCCACAAACCGGTTGTGACCGCACCAAAAAGTACTAAGATATTTTAGCTCCCTAATTGGACAACTTCTATGTCTCAGATGTAATAACTGAGGGGTGTTATTGGAACACCTATCCCCCCAATACTACCTAGCTACAAAGTTCTTTTAATGTTCCCCAAGTGGGGTTAAAAGTGTGTTGAAATTAGGGTACGTTTTAAGGCTTAGTTCAATTAAGTGATCGTGTGAGTGCACGTGAGGTATTGGAAACTGAACTTGAAAAATGTAAATGCTTTATAGGAAATTTTCACAAAACAAAGGAGCTTTTGAAAATAAAAAAGCAAATATTTATGACTTTTTCAAATAAATGGAATTTAAATTGCTTTGCAAATATCAACTCAAAAAACAAAGAATCTTTTGAATTCTGAAAGCAAATAATAGACTTCTTTAAAAGAAATAAATGGATTTCTTTTTTCAAGAAAATTGCTAAGGGCAATATTTTAAAGAAGTAAACAGGAAAAATTTTAATCTAGATAAAAATACAAAACAAGTCATTCTTTCACTTTCTTGAAAATTTTTAAAAAGACTTCTAGATATGCATTTTAAATAGTAAATTTTTTTTCAAGGCTGTAAAATATGCAGAATTTAATACTGTAAAAAATGTGCTATGGGCAGAAAGTACAGTAAAAATTAATTTTTAAAATCGGGATGGCCGAATGAAAAATTCAGCCACACGGGTTTTGACAAAAAAGCTGCGATGGACCGCGCGGGTTTCTGTCGCACAGTCGCGATGGACCGCGCTGGATTTGGGCACACAGTCGCGATGTGCAGCGCGGAAAAAGTCCGCGAAGCCGCGATGTGCAGCGCGCAAATAGGCCGCGAAGCCGCGGTGAACTACGCGGAAAAGGGCCGCGCAGTCGCGATGTGCAGCGCGGTAAATGACCGCGATGCCGCGATGTGCAGCGCGGAAACGTGCAGCAAAGCCGCGGTGAACCGCGCGAAAAAAAGGCTAAAAGCCGCGATGGACCGCGCGGAAAAAAGGCCGAAAGCCGCGATGGACCACGCGGAAAAAAGGCCGAAAGCCGCGATGGACCGCGCGACTGTCAGGCTAAAAACTGCGAGGCGAAAGCCGTGCACGGAAGCCGAAAAATGAACCCGAAAATCAAGAATTCCGGGCTGTAAATGGCAATAGATGAGGCCAAAACTTAGAGCAGCAATGGATCTGCTGTCTAAGATGGCAGATCTATGGATCTAAAGGTTAAAAACTAATAAAAAACTAAGATTAAAAGCAAAACTAGAGATCTATTGTTCAAAACCCAGCGGAGTCGCCAAAAACTGTTGGCTCGGTTTTGCAACCAGGCTTAGTGCTATGGGCACCTGCTAACTAGTAGCAGCAGTTTCAATAGAATTAAAAACAAGAAACTAAACTAAACTAAACTAATCATGGATCTTATGCAAGAATCTAAGCAAATAATGTAAACATTTAAAAAACAAGAACAAGAAAATATTAAAGAATGAATTTGTATTGAAAAATGGGGGCAAGCAAGTGCTTGCGATAATACCTTCAATGGTGAAGGTTGATGTTGAGCAACTCCCAAGATGAGTAGCTCCAAGCTCCAAGAGGTCTCCTTCTCCAAGGTTGCTTCAATGGCTAAAATGCTCAAGGGAGATTTCAGCAGCATAAGGTTGAGATAATGGATGGATGTGAAATGAGGAGCCCCTACCACCTTTTTATAGGTTTTGGTGGTGGGGAATACCATTTGTGGTTTTGTGGAAACCAAATGGTATTAACCAACATGGTTTAGATACTTTTCCCTCCTTTTTCTTTTTTTGAATAAAATTAATATTTTAATTCCCTTTTTAATATTTTTGGGAATTTGGACCCTTTTTGAGGGTTTTTTATGCTTTTCAGGAAAAATAATCTTTTTTAATGGAAAAAGGGGTGCACTAAGGTCTTTTGGTGACCTTTTGTTGGTTTCAGAGGCTCAGATGGTGGAAAAGTGGACAAATGGGTCATGTGAATAAGGGAATGAGCTAGTGAGCACTTTTTAGGTGTTAATAGGTTGCACGCGTGCTACACTGATGCATCCAATGGTTTTTTCTCCTTGGTTTGAGAGGATTGTGAAATATTCTTAGACCATTGCAATTATTGGTCTCCAACAAGGATTTCCTAGTAAACACGTGTCATCAGCTCGTGTTGACTATGTCCCTACCATTTTTACACACCGCTCATTGCTCCTATCAATTGAATGATTTGGTGAAGTGTTTAGATCATGTCAAGGAAGGTGGCTCGTCGCCTTCGACGTCATGAGAATTTTAATGAACCTTATCATTTCAAGGAAGGAGAATTCATAACAAGGTTACCATAGGTGAATCTATGGTAGGATCATTAACAAGCGAGTATTAGACGACATCCCTTTATGGGATAGGGGACATTTGCATGATCCATGGTGCCTCCAGCTTTGTTGTCATGGTGGTGCCTCACCATTCCATCCACACAATGCGGCTACCTCGATTAGCAGGTGTAGGAGGTTGGATCCCACTAAGATTTGGAGTGGGAGATGACTATGACCCATGTGAACGGCTTCATTGAGGGTGGAGATGCCTCGTCGTTTCATTGCAGGATGTTGTTTCCTCGATCATGGATCGTGGGAAATCGACTCTCCAATAAAAGCTCTCACAAGCCCCCTTATTCCATGATGAATAATCATCAAGGAGTGTTCAATGGATGGGTGAAAATTCTATGCAATGCATTGGGTTTGCCACCCTAGTACTTCCTATCACCCATCCAAAAACTCTTGAATTTGCCCCTTAATGTTTTGTGGCTGTTTGATCTAACATAAACAATTAAAACAATTTGATTTATTACTTGTCAATTTTATTATAAATACAAATTTCTAAATCTAAACTTAATACCCAAACAAACTTTTTATATATCAACAATAATTGTTTTATATTCATTAATGTTTAATCTTAAAGGGGGAAGTTAAAGGGATGTGAATGTAATAATTAATTCATACCAAGCAACTAAAATTGCATGAAATTTTCATCTTAATTATGAAAGATGTAAATATAACAATGTTATTATATTTATATCAACATATCTCACCAATAATTAACTTTTTAATTATAAAATCTAATAATTTATTTACAAAACATTATCTAATATAAAAAAAAAAATAAAAAAAAAATTCAAAACATACCCTTTTTATGCCAAATATTATAAAATATAAAAAAGAAAATCAAATTTTCATCTTAATATCATTCCATTTACATCCACATATCTCAAAGAAATAACTTTTTAATAATAAAATATAAAAAAAAATATTTACAAAACATTATATAATATAAAAAACAAATTTCCAACCTTGCAATTATTTTGAATTGAAGGGAGAAGAGTGATAACGAACGATCAACAAATTACAAACAAATAATACATCTTTAAAATGAAATGAAATGAATGGCATGATGTTCGATATTTTTGTGTAAAAATAAAACATTAATATTATCATATCATTATATCTATAAAATTGTTGATGCTAAACATTTTATCATATATAGAATTGTTCAATTTATATATATGTTTCTCATTTTCGGTTCCTCATTTCTAATAATGTAATGAAAAATAAATAAATGTTTGATGTAGCTTACTCGAACCTCTGAACAACAACACTTTCAAATTTATTCATGAATTTGTTAATGGTCGCCGTAATCTAGTTTTTGTGCAGAGGCTTATCCATTGGAAATCAGTTGCTCAAAACACCATGGAGACTATCCCATGTATTAACAAAGAATTACAGCCTCTGGATAATAGTGCATGATATATACGGGTATAACCCCTCTGGAAGCAATGAAGCTGTTGAAGGACGCGTTGAAGTCCATTGAACTCATAACAATTGTCACATCCAAGGCCAACGTTCTGTGCCTTCCTCCTTCGATATCCAGCTGAATACAAAAGTGTTCTTCATATTCGAGACCTCATCGATGGATCAATCCATATTAGATCCGTAGTTGTTTACCTATTTGGTTTTCTCTCGGCCTTCCAAATCAACGCAATCTTTGCAGTCATCGAAAGCTTTGTGGTTTTTTCTGTCAGCAAAACAACCATTGGTCTTACAAGAATATGCAGTCCAGCGTCAGGAAGGGCCTTCCATGTTCTCTCGGCTCTACGTAGTTTGGAGAAGTTGTAGGATAACAGTGTCGCCCAAGAAGAGGCTCGTAGCCTTTGAGCATGAGCTATTGAGAGAGGAATGGCCTATCAATGCAGTTGAAGCATCCCTTCTCGTATTACCAGGAATGGCATATCAATGCTGGCACCAGAAACCAAATGTCATTGAATAATTTCCTTGAATTTTTCTATGCTTACACTCAACAAAGCCTGCTAAACAATGAGGACCTCTTACCCTTGTTGCTCATTCAGTTACAAACAATTGCAGCCTTCACAAAATAACAATTCACGATCTTTGGCAGCTTTTGAAAATGTCCCCAATAGCATGCGCGCTCACTATATTCAAATTTGAAATAAAGTCCTTCCCATTCGTCGATTTACTGAGTTTAAGTTTCAAATAAAGCCCCACCTGTTCGCCCATTTATTGAGTTCAATTTTCAAACGTGTATGGCATGGGAGGATCCGAGGAAGACACATGGATGCCATGGTATGTTATGAGAGTTGGGAGAGTGTTGGAAACATCTTTTTCATCCGTGCAGCATTGCAGGTTACGGTAAATGGGACGAAATGCACGTCCAGTCCAGGGCGGCGATGGGACGGTGCTTCGGGCAAGGAGAGGTGGGGACTGGGGACACTACTCCAATGGGGACGACGTGGACGATCCCATGCCCGAATAAGAGATGACTGAGATGGTGAGGGGTGGACGGCGCGGTGACGGAGTAGTCTAACGCCTGGCAAAACGACTCACACCGAATCTAGTGTTATTCTATTTCTTCCATACCGAATCTAGCATAATTACATATATAAATAATTGACCACGGATACGGCGTTAGTCAACGGGAAAAACATTACACTACTCCTATTAATATTCTTCAAATTCAAGGTTCTACAATCTGCAACAACATGGTTTCTTTATTTGCTTTTCCCTTTTTCACATTTCCTCTCGTCGAGAATTTTTTTCAACACCTTTCATCCTGATAATTACTAAGCGATCTATTCTCTAGCAATACGAATAACTTAACAAGAAGCTTTACAGTCATTCAATAATGCATCCAAACTATGGAGGAAATCTCCGGTGACTATATATATATGATAATATATATTTATATTTATTTATATATATATATATATTATCATATCAACAAACGGCGAACCACCCTTTAAAAAAAAATATTATCATATCAGCAATCTTCTAACTCTGTCGTGTAAGCTCTGTCAATACCATACTTGAGATTTATACAAGAACATAGGACAAATGAACTATATAAAAGGAATTACCCTCAATTCTCTGTGCAGCATCAAACCGTTAATCAACATATAAAATGGGTATGATACAGGGAATGTCAAGCAACCAACCTATAACTTATTAACTAAATTACTTACTCCGTATTTGGAGATGTTACATACGTACTTGCAGATCTCATGCGATGGCAATATACGACACACGCATACCAACTACGACCTGGACACTATCATACGGCTTAAACGCAGATCGCATGCGATGGTCAGCAACACATCAATTACAAAAACGGTTACGGCACATGCAATTCTAACCACGATCTGGACACTATCACAAGGCTTAAACGCAGATCTCAAGTGATGGCAACAATACAGTAAAAAGAAAAGGTTTCTGCGATTTTAGATCTCGTGCGATGACAACAACACAACGATTACAATTTGGAAGCCAAAAAAATGCATTCATCTATGCAGCACTTACAATCTGGAAGCAAACATGCAATTGGCCATTTATAGCAATAAAATATGGAAGACAAAAATGCATTCATCAATGTAGCACTTACAATCTGGAAGCAAACATGCAATTGGCCATTACAGCAATAAAATATGGAAGACAAAAACGCAGAGAAAAGTTGTACTGAAGGGAACTGGGATCGGGCCTAGCAAGCCGTTCAATTCCCAATAGAAAAACACAAGAAGAAAAATTATGCAGACGTTTCTCATTAAGCAACAACCGGGTATGGAGCTGTATGCACAGAAAAACGCTAGTATGGGGATCGGCTTCCCAGCCCTCACATACCCATTGTTATCACAAGAAGAAATCAAATCATGCAATCCCAAAAGAATAGAGGCAGGGTTAGCGGTGTATCCCCACTAATCAATCAGTAATAATACATAAGTTTTCGACCCATATGGGGTTCACAATGGATACCCTGAAATTAAACAAAAAAAAGAAATATTATCAATCAAAACAACATCCAGCAACACAGAGCGCACAGCGTTTTCCGTCGGATATAAGATTCACAAACGAACTATACTGATTTTAAAAGAAATCGTTGTCATTTGTTACAGCCTCAAGCTATATAGAGGTTGGGGATCTAGCTCCTTCTTGAAGCCATCCCTTCCCGGAATTTTCCCTTTTTCCAGACCTTCCGATAGCCCAAAACTAAAAAGAAAAACTCCCCCCACTCATCGTTGTGACTTCTATGTAAGTTCTACTTCTCCCTCCCCCAGCCTCAACGAATTTATGCCACTTGCGAGAAAGAAACATTAACAAGATGCCAAGTGGTAGCTTACCACCTTTCTCCATAATGGTTCGACCTCTTTTATTTAGAGCGGCCAACCACAACCCTATAAATCCCGTTGATTGGTTGGTTAACATAATGACAGTCTTTTCGAGCATGTAGTGAGTAATGTTCACAAAAACTTTCCTATGTTTTCATTCGATGAACCCTTTAATAAAAAGTAAGGCAATGCTTTCCTTTAGTTCAAGTTTAATATTTTATTCATTAGGTATAAACTTACTATGTAATGAGTAAGGTGTTGTTCGATATTTTTCAATATATATATATAAATTTTAGAATATGAGAATTAAGGATAATTCCTTAAGTTTAACAAAGGAATATAACTTTTTAACTTCAAAAGATATTTCACCTTTAAATTTGTTGAGATAAATGAATACTTTTCGTTTATAGTATTTTTCTTATTTGAAGTATTTATTCGTCCATCCCCTAAATGATAATGAAGTTACTAATATTAAATAGTACTCATATGAATAGTTTGCATAAATTAGCTTCACCCCGGTGAAATGGGGAACCTTGTTGTAAATAACATAAATGTTTAAGATAATACTATTTAGTTTTTAACTAAGATAGTTTAATAGTACCTAGGTTTAGACCGCTCCAACTTAAACTAACCTCCAAATGGATGGAAACCTACACCTTTGGGCTATTAGGGGAAAACAGTTTATTATCTTCCCTTGCCCATGGCATTAAGGTGACACTTGTCGTCATAACTTAATCGCATGGCTTCTAGCCATCGGCTTCCCCCTTAGTGGATTCGACTTCTCATCATCTTAGTTGCGTCACTTATAAGTTTACGAGGTATAAATTACAAGCTAGGATAAGAAATAACGATACTATCGAGGTCCACTTGTGGGGCCTTGGCCTTGAGCTCCTCACCACGGCTGCTTAGATAATCATAATTATCTTTACAAAAATGATAACAATAGGGGTCAAATTGGAGGGATGATACACACTCCTCCCCTTAACAATAACACCGTCCTCGGTGTTCAATAGTTTTTCTTTCACATCCTTCCACCATCTTTTGCTTGCTTTATTTTTCTGCCTTGGTCGTCTCCTCATTTTTTTTGGGGGGGGGGCTTTTCGCAAACTCTTATCGCTTATATCCTGCACATTATACAGATCATACAAGATCTTCCCACGTTATTTAGCATAACATAAGTATACAAAATTCCAAAACAATAATTGTTCATTATCCTTCCTCTTCCTTGAGGGAATATTTGCTTACTCTAGCATTCATAGCATTCGTACATAAATACATATCATAGTCTACTTACAAGACAAATCATTAACATTTACTTATATCATAACACATTCTTTCAACGAGACTTTGTTGATCATCAAACTCTTTTGTACTTTGCAATCATGGAGACTTGCATACAAAACTATTATGTATCTAAGCAATCATGAAGACTTACATACAAAATGCGAGCCTTCTGCAAACTCAACAGAAAACTCTAACAGTCTTACTCTACAACTTATTAGCTAGCATCCCCTCATCAAATCTCTTGTGTGCCCAACATAGTAGTTTTCCAGCAACACAAGGAAAAATATTTGTGAGCCTCCTGCTCAATTCGATGGATATAAAGGTTTCCTAGGTCTTTTGGGTCAGTATGACATTCAACAAGCCACCTACTCTGTTCCACTTCCATGGGGAACATGACCACATTTTTAGGGAAGTTGCCTCCTACAACAACTAGTAAGTGAGTGCAAGATGCCGCCTCTCTGCTCGAATCTAGTAAATATTCTTTTCCTCTCAAACCTTCTCATTTGAGTCCAGGAAATATTCTTTTCCCCTCAAACCTTCTCGTTTGAGTCCAGGAAATATTCTTTTCCCCTCAAACCTTCTCGTTTGAGTCCAGAAATATTCTTACTAACAATCATTTATTATTTCTTGCACTCCACATTCAACATAATAGTAACAAAATGCTAACAAATAAATTCGCCTATTTACTTATTACATTCTGTGCATTTTGATGATTACACATCATTAATCATAAGTTTTATCACCAATCATGATTCATAAAATCCTGTAATCCAATAAGATGTAAGGTAAATCATTACTTACTCTTGAGCGTTTTAGCTCAACTTATATATAAGTTTCTATAATGAAAGTTCCTCTTTGATCATGTCATGAGTCATAATTAAGATTACCTCTTGAAATGTTAGTATATAAAAGAAAAAATTATTTGCTTCAATTGCTCAATCAATTGAACGCATTAGTTTACATGTAGTCTTGTGCATCTACTTCAATTCATTCGAATGTATAAGGGTAACTCTTCAATATCCTTTATGTGAGTCTAGGTCAAGTCTTCTAACAACCAAACATGGTAGTATCATCAGTACAACAAATCCTGGAATTAGCGTCCCATTTAGCGTCCCCTTTTAATGTAATTTTTTTTTACATTGAGTGGTCAAACTAAACGCTAAATGGGACGTGTCATGGAAAAAACTTAAAGCGTCTCAAAAAACATCTTTTTTTACTTCCTAGATAGCATCCTTTATGATGTCCAAAATAGCGTCTATTTTTTTGCTTCCAGAATAACGTCCAACTTTGCTTCCTAAACAACGTCAAGGTTTGCTTCCTAAATAACATCTTATTTTGCTTCCTAGAGAGCATATGCTTTTGCTTCCTAAATGACATCCCCGTTAGCGTCATATTTGCATCCTTAATAGCACCATGTTAGCATCTATGTTTGCATCTATGTTCATGCCATATTTGCATCCAAATTAGCATCGAATATTGCATCCATTTGTGCTACCACTTTAGCATCCCATTTTGCACCATGTTTTACTTCCAAATATGTGTCAATTTTTGCTTCCAAATTTGCGCCAATTTTTGCTTCTTTTTTTGCATCC
The DNA here is from genome assembly GCA_027924585.1 of Larix kaempferi. Taxonomy (NCBI): domain Eukaryota; kingdom Viridiplantae; phylum Streptophyta; class Pinopsida; order Pinales; family Pinaceae; genus Larix; species Larix kaempferi. The sequence goes on along the minus strand of BSBM01001022.1, from coordinate 1,195,806 downwards.
TTTTTTCTACCAAAATGACGCCAAATATTTATTCTATTGTTGCACCATATTTTGCTTCCTATGTAGCACCATGTCTTGCATCCAGAGTAACGTCTTATTTTGCTACCATATCAACACCATGTTTGGCTTCATCATTAGCGCCAAGTGTTGCATCCTTTTTAATGCCTAGTTTCGCATCTCTCTTTACGCCCACATTAGCACCATGTTTTGCTACTACTTTAGCACCCAATTTATCATCCATTTTTACTCCCACACTAGCGCCACATTTTGCTTCCCGTTTAACTCCTTGGCTTTCTTCTTATTTTTCCTCCTCATGAACGCCTCATTTAGCTTCTCATTTAGCATCCAATTTTGCTCCTTTGTTGGCCACTAGTTTAGCTTCTACTTTGGCATCCAAAATAGCATCAAAATTGACTTCCAACTTAACGCCAAGTTTTGCATCTAATGTTGCTTCTAGATCTAGAACATAGTGGCCTTTCGTTTTAGCTCCTGTTTTTGCTTCCTTATTAGCACCACATTAGACTGGTTGTTTAACACCTATAACCATATCCAATTATGTGCTAATATATTTATTATATCAAATTATTATAATTATTCATTAATTTCAATAGTTTTCATATATCACTTACTTCATAGTTCTGAAATAACATAATGAAACATTCAAATTAATTGTAGATACAATTATTGAAATTAATTGCATAGCATTTATAAAGAAATTTAACAAAAACAAACAACATTTATCCAAAGCAATAATATCATCATATACATTAATTTTCCATGAAAAGATCATCAACTTCCAATATATAGAAATTTAAAATATAATAACAATAACATCAACATTATCTTTTATCAAAAGAAGTGAAATTATAAAACATCATTGCATCAATAACCTATCATACAGATCACCATATTAAGGTTAAAAGAACAAGCGAACAATATATATATATATATATATATATATGGAAAATACCAATATCACAAAAAATATTGTTTTTGATATCCATATCTAGAAAAGTCAAAATAATCAATAGTAATCAAAGTTTATATGTCAACATCAATCCACCATACAAATCAAAATGACCCAAAATGTAATATGAACTTGGATAATCACAAAAATAACAATGTGTCTAGTAGCATGGAAAAAGAAAAAGACATCCACAATCTCAATAGCAGCATTAATGGCTACCATCATCATCATCATCATCATCATCATCATCATCCTCGTCCTCATCCTCATCATCATTATCTATCCCAACATCATATCCATCATCATTTTCATTTGATCCATTTGTATCATTATCAGCAATATCTTTCTCTAGTACATTAGTGACAACATAATTAGGATCATCACCTACATAGTCATCTTCACCATTTTTCTGCAAATACCAAGAAATAATCAATTTAAAGCATTAGTATCAATTTCATTGCATAATGCAAATTTTGTGTTATATTGCAAATATTAGTGTGATAATTTATGCATTCTCGCGAGTTTTCCAACCATGAATATAAACATCATCTCATCAACAGATAGTAACCACACATATCAAGTGTATCCACAACCTTGCAGACACACACATGTACACCATAAATTTTCATATCACAATAAAAGAAGACATAGAGGCAAGGGAAAATAGACATCCCCATGATTATATATAAAGTGAAGAAAAATATGATATCACATATATTATTTGCTTCAAACCATATTTTTTCCTAAAGTTGTTATATCATTAAATCTATATATATAACATGTTATTCAATCAATATCCTCAATAGCATATTAACCATGGTTTTGATCTCTCAATCAAGTTCATGAATTGTTTACATTGTAATCTTAGAGTAAATTTAATATAACATGCTTGATAATATCCCCTCATAAACATGACTAAAAGAATATTATCATAAATATACTTTTTAACATAATAATCATATCATTGGTATAACAATCACAAAGCTTTGTTGGAGTCATGTTATCCATGTACCTGCAGGAAGTAACAAAACTCAATTCTGTTACTTGGAATTCAGCTAGTATCCCTGAATGGCCATCGAAAGCAAGTTGAAACTCACAATAACTCAAAAACCGAGGCTCAAATGGACAAAAAGTTAGTTAAGTTGGATTTGTGACATCCGAGTAGTGCTAGGGACATCCATGCTCGATGGTTTCATGGACCGAAATTTGTCTATTTTGATGATTTTTTAAACTAGGGTTTTGCTTAGTGACGTGCAGTGCAATTTCTACATGAGAGGCTAAGATTTTGAAAATGTGTTGAGTGAGTGCATGGGCTTCGGAGTCATCTCGCCCTTTCCCAAACACAGTTGCTGGAGGCAACGAAACTAAATTTCGTTGCTTGGTTTGGATTTTATGCCCCCGATGAAATTTGTGTGGTGTCCCTTAATGGCCTTGATAAGCGAAAAAAAACTCGCTATAACTCGAAAACCATGGCTCCGATGGACAAACTGTCAATTTCTTTGGATTCATGACATCCGAGTACCACTAGGGACACCTTTGTCAGGTGGCTTCAAGGACCGAAAGTGCAATTTCTATACAATAGGCTAGGATTTTGAAAAATATGTCCAACAAGTGTGTGGGTATCGCAATCATCTCGCCCTTACCCAAACACACTTGCAGGAGGCAACGAAACTCAATTCCGTTGCTCGGTTTGGTTTTTATGCTCCTAGTTGAAATTTGCATCGTGTCCTTGAATGGAATTGGTAAGCAAGATGAAACTCACCATAAATTGAAAACCGAGGCTCCAGTGGACAAACAGTCAGTTCTGTTGAATTCGTGACATTCGATTACCACTAGAGACACCTCTGTTTGGTGGATTCATGGGCTGAACGTTGTATATTTTGATGGTTTTCTAAACTAGGGTTTTGCTTAGTGACATGCAGTGCAATTTCTGCACAATAGGCCGAGATTTTTAAAAATGTGTCAAGCAAGTGCATGGGCATCACAATCATCTCTCCCTTGCCCAAACACACATGCAGGAGGAAACATAACTCAATTTCCTTACTCAGTTTTCTTTTTATGTCCCCCATTGAAATTTGACTGGTGTCCCTGAATGACCTTGAGAAGCGAGATAAAACTCGCCATAACTCAAAAACCAAAGCTCTGATGGACAAACCGTTAGTTTCGTTGGATTCGTGACATCCGAGTACTACTTGGGACACCCCTATTTGGTGGCTTCACAGACTAAATGTTGTCTATTTTGACAGTTTTCTAAACTAGGGTTTTGCTCATTGACGTGTAGTGCAATTTTTGCACGATAGGCTATGATTTTGAAAAATGTGCCCAACAAGTGCGTGGGCATCCCGGTCATCTCTCCCTTTACTAAACACAACTCCAGGAGGCAATGGAACTCAATTCCGTTGCTAGTTTTGGTTTTTATGCTCCTAGTTGAAATTTGTCTGGTGTCCCTAAATGACCTTGGGAAGTGAGAAGGAACTTACCATAACTCGAAAACCAAGGCTTCGATGGACAAATCGTCAGTTCTGTTGGTTTTGTGACATCTGAGTACTGTTAGGGACACCCCTGTCTGGTGGCTTCATGGACCGAAGATAGTCTATTTTGATGGTTTTCTAAACTAGGGTTTTTCTCGGTGTCCCTTAAAGGCATTAGGAAGCGGGATGAAACTTGATATAACTCGAAAATCGTGGCTTCGATGGACAAAATGTCAGTTCCTTTGGATTTGTGACATCCAAGAACCACTAAGGACACTCTTTTCCAATGGCTTCATGGATCGAAAGTTGTCTATTTTGATGGTTTTATAAACTATGGTTTTGCTAAGTGACGTGCAGGACAATTTCTGTATGATAGGCTAAGATTTTGAAAAATGTGCCCAACAAGTGTGTGGGTATCGCAAATTCGCAATAATCTCACCCTTACCCAAACACACTTGCAGGAGGCAACGAAACTCAATTCTGTTGCTTGGTTTGGTTTTTATGCTCCTGGTTGAAATTTACCTGATGTCCTTGAATGGCATTGGTAAGCAAGATGAAACTCGCCATTACTTGAAAACCGAGGCTCAGGTGGACAAACAGTTAGTTCTGTTGGATTCATGACATTCAATTACCACTAGAGACACCCTTTTTTGGTAGCTTCATGGACCGAATGTTGTATATTTTGACGGTTTTCTAAACTATGGTTTTGCTCAATGACATGCAGTGCAATTTCAGCACAATAGGACAAGATCTTAAAAAATGTGTCAAGTGAGTGCATGGGCATCGCAGTCATATCGCCCTTTCCCAGACACACATGCAAGAGGAAACAGAACTCAATTTCGTTACTTGGTTTGGTTTTTATGCCCTCGGTTGAAATTTGCCTGGTGTCCCTGAATGACCTTGAGGAGCGAGATAAAACTCACCATAACTTGAAAACCGAAGCTCCGATGGACAAACAGTCAATTCCATTGGATTCTTAATATCCGAGTACCGCTTGGGACACCCCTATCTAAAGGCTTCATAGACTAAACATTGTCTATTTTGACATTTTTCTATACTGGGGTTTTGCTCATTGACATGTAGAGCAATTTCTGCATGATAGGCTACGATTTTGAAAAATGTACCCAACGAATGCATGGGCATTTTAGTCATCTCTCCCTTGCCCAAACACACTTGCAGGAGGCAACGAAATTCAATTATGTTGCTCAGTTTGGTTTTATGCCCCTAGTTGAAATCTGCCTGGTGTCCTAGAATGCATTAACTGAAGAAGAGTTAATTGAAGCATTTTGCTCATGTGTAGCAACTCCATGTTTTGAGTTGTAAGACATAAATCCATCTTGGTTGTATGTACTATGAAGATGATAAATCAATAGGATAATGAGTTGTCAAATCTGGAGTCTGATTAGTAGCTATATTTGGCACTGGTACATAGGGAAAGTGAACAGTTTGATGACCTAGTGTTGGCAGAGGTGGTTGGTGAACCTCATAAAACTGTGTCTTAACTGGCTCTGAATAATGATCTTGATAAACTTGATGCTCAACTAATCTACCTAAAACTATGAACTGAGGCTGTGCTTGCTGATATTTCATAGCGGCTTTAGCTGTTTCCCATGCTCTATCTCTTGCAGCCCAATCTTGTTCATTGTAGACTCCAGTGTTGTTACCTACACCATTGTTATCAACCCCCCAAAAAATTCAAAACCACTAAACTAATGCCGCTTGGATGTAAAGGGATTTGAAAATACATACAGATATTGGGAAAAACTATCGATGGTTTTTCTACTTCCACATCACTCTCTGATCATGAAGAGTCCGAGAGGTAAAAGCAATTGATTTAAGCAAATCACTGAGATTTCACATCTAATGGAAAGTATAATCCAGAGGGGATGGGATATTGTACACCTCTGCATTTGAATTATTTTGACAGGTAGGTAAAACTTCAAGTTCATTCCATGTGAAATACACTGAGTTTGCAGGCTACTCTTACATGCAAAGAGTGTAGAGTTATCCATGAAAATAAGGGCCCCCATCATCAAATTCAGAAGGTCCAGTGATACAACAGGTATTTAAAAATAAAAAGCATATCCAATTTTGGGAAAAGGATGCCAATACGTCAGGGCTTCTGCAATGGAATAAAGTCTACCACAACAGAATTCAAGTGATCCAATATTTAGCAAGAACTCAAACAGAGAAATGGAGGAAAGGCAATACTTGGCATTTGCACAATCATGTTCTAAATCAACTAGAATATGAAGAAAATTAATTATCTTTAATATGAAAATAACTTGTTGCATTGAGATGATACCCTGTCACTAAAAACGAGTCACTGATATTTAGCACCCCCTTTAAAAGTACCCTCTATTCATACTTCCATCAACAACTTTGAGCTTGAATTATAGACTATTTTATGAGATCTACAATCTCCCATGAAAACCAGTATAAAACATTACAAAACCTTTCAAGCAAGGCTCAAAGATGGGCCATTTATGAACCCAATGATTCACAACCACCAAAAAATTGACTCACCGATATTTAGCACCCCGTTTAAAATTACCCTATATTCATACTTCCATCAACAACATTGAGCTTGGATTATAGACTATTTTATGAGATCAACAATCTCCCATCAAAACCAATATAAACCATTATAAAACCTTTCAAGCAAGGCTCTGCAAGCTCAAAGATTTATGAACCCAAAAATTCACAACCACCAGAAAAATGTCAGTTTTTTCCTGAAATCTAGAATACTTAGTCAAGAGAAGTTTAGAACTAGAGAATTACCTGTAACCTACTTTGCAATTTCACATCTCCATCAGCTGTAATACCATCTAGTTTAACTAGCTATCTCATAAGCAACTTAGTAAGTGTCACTATATCAGTTTCTGCTACTTTCTTGCGACCGTTGACCAGTTCTTCAAGAGAAGAGACCTGCAAAGTTTCCAACGAAAATTCTAGAGCTTCAGTTCATCCAAACAAATTACGCACCCAACAGATTAAGCCTCTGAAACCAAAGAAGAGACAAGTCATTCATGAATGTAACTTACTAATGAGGAGGAATAGTAAAGTGTGTAATGAAAAACTTTTAGAATTCAATATAATAAGATTTCACTAAACTTCCTTTTGGCACTCCAATTTTTTTATCAGTCTGCCCCACCGGGATATCCTATATTTCAAATGGATGAGGTTGGTGAAAGCACCAAGCATATTAATATAATAGTTACCCCTCAGACCTGGCACCTGGGTCAAACAAGTATAATTACCCCTCATATCTGGCACCTGAGTTATACAAGTATGATTACAACTTAGGCCTGGAAACTGGGTCAAACAAGTATGATTACCTGGGTCAAAAAAGTCTGCTCTATGTAGATCAGGCCCTTGGGGTATGTTTCTTGAAGTACTTCTAACCCCCCAAAAAAGATCACGCACAAACAAGACCTATTTCTCTACCCAGCATTATGTGCCTTGAATTATACCAGTGTCTTGAGATTTGTAATCTAGTGAAAGTGCAAAATTGGTATGCCATTCCTGGGATGTAGACAAAGACATCCTAAGATGTGTGACCTTCCTAGGAAGTCTTGGCATTACCAAATCCAATTCCCAGAGGTGACAATTGACACTGTGATTCATTTGGCTAGTTTCAACCCTGCCTCTTCACCCCTATAAGCATCATCTAAAGCAATGAGTACCAAACGGACTATTCAAACTCATTAGATATCGGTCATTAGTGAATGCGCTCATAACAGATGGATCATAATGAATGACTTGAGTATTAATTGCCCCACTCAGTGAATCCTGAAAAATGATATTTCAGGGTATACCATTCCTACAGCTGGCCTCTCAACAACATAAATGTTTAAAACAGGATCAATGTATAAGCAGCAACACATATTAAATAAGGCCTTTAAGCTAACGAAGAAAGGGTAAAAGGGCCATACAGTGGCCTTACCTGCTCTGCAAGTTTATCCACCTCTCCATTAATTTCAACTATTGCTTTACAAGCCATTTCCATTTTGGCATTTCTATGTACTTCTTTTCATTACTTGTGGGATCCTCAATCAGCACAATCTTGGACTTATATTTCACCCCTGTTTTATCTAGGAAATCAAAGCCATCCCTCTTTTTGCCTCTGAATATAAGCCTTTTCTCATGGGGCTGCAATACTGTCTCTATGGCAAGCAATTTCTTCAACTCACCTGTCAACACAACAGAATCAGCAAAATATGCTCTCTCTAAACATGTGCATATGCATCAGACATTTTTGAAAACTTGAGATCAGGAACAAAAATAAAGCAATCAAGAGGAGTTGAATCAGAATTCTCACCAAAAGTAGTTTCCAGGTTGATGGAAACTTCAAGCCTGATTGAACCATAGGTAATTCTCAATTTAACATTTGGAGGAGCCTTCAATGCAGAATCAACATTGGGATCTCTCTTCTGAACTAGCATTCCACCAGGTCTCATCTCCCATTCTATGGATTCTGCATCATTCTTCATTGAGCTTTCACCCAATGGATTCTTGGATCCTCCTCCTCTCTTCTTCAACATAACGCTAATGATGATTGATCTTCTTCCAACGGATCTTCCCCAACACCAACTTTAGTTTTATCCCATAGGGTAGAAACAATATTAAATAGATTCTCCATCCAAGAGGCAATTAATTCATTAAAATGCTGGGAAAAATGGGAATAATATTTTAGGCTTTTAAAATCAACCAGGAAACAAATTTTTTGAATATTTGCAGTGGAAGAGTAGCCAAGCTTATCCAATCACCATCCCCACTGAATATTTTCACAGAAATTGGAGGTAGTTGGTGAAATTTTTAGAATTTCAGGGTATTTGGTGAAAAGACCAAAAAATGATGTAAGAGAATTCCCATGTGTATGAAGCAACTGCTATTTTAGCATGTCAATGCCATTGAATCTGCATATGGTAAAGGAAAAAGAAAAAAGGATGAAATTGGTGTCCAGGATACTTCTTCTGCATTCAGTACACAGTCCATTATGTTTCCTAACCTAGATCCAGGTAAATACTGGATGCATTAAAAGTTTGTACTTTAGAACAGCAACTAGCATTAAGAATAGTACTTGGAAAGTTTGCTCGTAAGGAAATAAAGGAGTATCTCAAGAGAATCAGAAATGGTGGTTGCACTTTTAGGTGTTATGGACCATATGCAGAAAAAAAAACGACAAACAACACCAATTTTTAAACCATAATTTCTTTTCTTTTTCTTTTACAGCTTCGATGGTATATAAACTATATTCATTTACAGGCACACTTGGACATTCTCTTACATCTTTTCCATGTCTTTGAGCCATATGTTAATTTGGACACTTTGTACCCCAACTAGCAGATTTGTTGCAATAATTGCATTGTACCTCCCCCCTTCCCCTCCCAAATCCTTGCAATAGGTCTAGGCAGAGTCCCTCTCTCTAGGCACTCCCTACTCCTCCCCTGTTCCACGAATAATCCAACCACCCCCAAACGTGGGAATCCCATCAAATGGAACGATGATAAAAAAATAAGGCATCCGGGTTTCCTAGTAACTCGACGTTCTCCACGATTCTGAGAAAATCATGCCATGAAATGCAAGTTGTCCATCGAGTGCCCAACTGTTCATTCAATTTGCATGAGAAATCAAGGGTTCTTCCACTGCAACGTTTATCCTCCACGTATTGGGTCTAGGCAAAACAATTCACGGGTTATAAGATGATGAGATGAAAAATTGTTATTCGTTCAGGTTGCACTCAGAACCAATCCAAATCATTATGGGGCCGGTGTAAATGATGGATCAATTGTAGGATATCAAGACACTGATATCTTTTAATTAAACTAGTCCTTCAATAGATATTCTTCCTCCGGTTCCATATTCTTACTGTTGCAACTCTGATCCATTACAGAGGCTATGCATAACATACAACCCTGCGCCATGTTCTGTGATGCATCCAATCGAAATGCTGCATGTATTTTCAGAGATATGGACAACGGTCATGTTACTGCTAGTTGATATTGAGGTGAAGGCAGTTGGGATAAAGCATCTCCAAGATTTGGAACTTGAAACGACCACTATAGGAATGTGGATTGACCTTGCTTGGATGCCCTAAAACTCTACCCATATTTGAAAAGTGAAACCTCTCACTACTGTAGGCTATTGTTTGGAGGTCAAAAAATGCCTAGAAGTACGTAATGATGCTTGGACTAAAACTATCAGGCAAACTAATAATCTCCTGAAATTTTGTTTTCCTCGGAATGCCTAGAAATAGCCCCATTGCTTGTGATTGAGTAGATATGGAGACCAGTTTTAGAGTGGGCGCACCTTGCCTTCTTACCTCAGACCACAACATATTTGAGCATCAATCTCATCCTTTCATCTACTTGTGCAGGTTGCGGATCTAGTAGACTGTATTCCTCGGTCCCAGCACACTTCAGACTTCTACCCCTGTTTGGAGAATGAGTTGCTGCACCCTTTCCTCAGTCTCAACAAATTTGAAGACGGTGCTAGAGGAGAGGAGCCAGTGGTGGAGCAGGAAGACTAGTAGTTGAGATAGGGTGATCAGTAGTGGAAATAGTATTGGTGTTGGTTGACCTCAGTTTTGAAAAAACGATCTACTATAAGTGGTTCATAAAAGCACTTTATGTACACATAATTCTCAATATTTTCATGTTTTTGAAATTATTTATAAAAGAAAATTGAACTACATTTTGAAATAAAATGAATATTTGAAATTGAAAAATCATTTTAAGTCACATCTACTTTAAGCCACATCAATGTTCAAGCATGTAATATCCCAACTTTTTGACTAACTATATTATGAGGTTATATCGGGTCATGGCCCTAGTATGTGTGAATTATTATTCTTGACATAGCATTAGTTTGTTTTGATTTATTCCTTCGTGAGCTGATATATTGGGCATGGACCCTGAATTGTTTTCATTATTGATATATGTGGGGCAGGAGAGCCCAAATGAATAAACTATGTTGCATTTTGAGAATTGGTTACAAATTATGATTACTGAGATTATTCCTTTTGTTACATTATACTGTGCAGAGCATGATTTACGTGGGTTATTATTTAGTGTGTTGAGCGTGGACTCAGAAACACACGAATGAACTATATACTGGGCTTAATCCCCGATGTATTTAGAGGATTTTATTTCGTACTGGGCCTAAGCCCCGATGTACGTTGAGTGTTGGGAATGAACCCTGGAGCACTCCAAGCTTGGAAGAAATGATTACCGGATCCAAGGAAACTTAAATATCCTACATGTTCCTCACAACCACATTCTATCTCTAGTGTTGAGCAGAGGCTCTGGAATTGCACTAGCGTAACGCCCATGTGAGAGTGTTGAGTTAGACGGCTCTAAAGAGCACTCGGGGTTACTAATCTCAAGTGTTGAGTCGAGAGGACTCTGAATAGCACTTACGTATCTTAACACAACTATTTCGACTTGATTAAATAAATCTTATTATCATCACCTATTGCGGGAACTACCATGTTAAAACGAGGGATCTGACATGCAAAGGGAGAGACTAGAGGTACCTTACCAGCTTGCCGAAACCGTCCAAAGAAATGGACCCTATCCTTAAAAAGAATTAAAAGAAGTATCATGTGAACAAAGTGCTTAAAAGGTCCCAAAGCTAAAATTTATTATTATTTAGAGCTTCTAAGAATAATATTGTTATTATTTATTCTTCTACATATATATGTATGCATAAGTGGGCTGCCACTTTTACAAATGTTATTTATTAATATTTAAAGTGGAATTTTAAATTATTTATTATTATTATTATCAAAAAGATTTCAGATCAAAACACTTTGATAAAACAAAGTGAGAAGTCCTAGTCCCAAATTAACTAGCAGTTAAGTGAACAAGCAATATTCTTTTATATATATATATATAATTTAAATTGTCTTAAAGAAACCAGTAAATTCCAACAGTTATTTTGAAGATGTTCCTACTTAAGGAGAACAGACCCCAAAGCTTGGGGGATCTTCATCTTTTTCTTTTGGTATTAGTGTGCCAAGAAGAACTCTTTGTTCCAGAAGGGAACTCTGCTCATAAATTTTCCAGATCTGAACCAGCTACACATCTAGGGCCTCTACTTCTCAGTTTGCATGTCAGAACTAGCTCGGGGGGATTCTTACTGAACCAAGAACGGTTGTAGAATCATGGTTGGGAGGAACGTGATAGTCCCAAAGTCATCCATCCAAGATCAGTTAATAGGTCAGCTAAGAGTCTAGTAGTTTTCATTAATTAGTTGGCTGAGTGTGCAAGTTATTATCGGTAGGAGCAAGTTACAGGAATCAGCAGGAGTAAGCTACAAGAATTCAGTAGGTACACAATTTCTATGAGATTTTCCCATTTAATTATTTTCTTTTTCTTTTTAAAATAGAATGTTAAAATAGTATGGTTTTCTATACTAGCTTAAAATTCGAGAATTGCCCAAAATCCAATGGCATTGCCTAGCAGGTCTAGCTAGCTAGCCTTTGCTAGTCAATCGTATTGTGGTTTTACTTCATCGAAGTCTAATATTTTATTTCTCTCTTATCTGTCCATAGTTTCTTGTTTAAATTGCAGCATAATTATATAACTACTAAAATCGTTTTAGCAGAACTCATTGATTTCTAGAATAAACTTTTATAAAATTAGCTGCTCAAATTTATATCGAATTCAACAAAACATCCGCTACAGTCAAACGTATATTTTTCTATCACAAAAAAAATAGAGAGATTGATATTTTCTGCTTCATCGAATTAAATAGTTTCCCTATTACATATATATTCTATTACAAACACAGAAGTCGACTTTTTCTTCTTCATTGATTTATTGTATTACGAAAATAGAGTCATTAGCTAAGACATAAATCGTTACTTTCTCATACAATTGTCTTCTCATACACAGAAACAACATTTTATATAGCTATCGCCACTACCTATCACCTTAGCATTTCAAGGAGTCATCGGGCCTTTCCAAAAACACACAAACTTAGCCTTCGGTCAAATCAAGAACTTATACCAACAGCCATACAGTACTTTCAACAATGAATGCAAGTGTTACAGATGTACACGCAGGCGCCTATCGAAACTTAGGTCAAGGGTCGAATCCCATGGCATCCCCAAGACCAACCACTGGGGAAGGTTTCTCTACAGGAGGCATGCTTACAACCAAACAGAACACTGTATACCGCCCTGAGACTTTCATCAAACAAATATTACATCTAGCAACGCAGAAAACAAATAACCAATATCATCTCACTCCAACCCTAGGTTCACTACCAACGCTTAGCACAGAGAACCTCCTCTAAAACCTCTACGATGATACAAAGCAACACATCAAGAATACAGAGGTATCATAACACTACACTACTCAGAGGGAAATCCAAAACGAAACTATTATTTAAACCCAGCTACGTTTTCAAATCCAAAGGCATCAAGAACCTGTACCCATTTAAACGTTTGCACAATACTCTATAAAAAAACACAGGGAGTTTCCATAGCAATAGAATCAGACCAGCACAGGCTTGGCGATTTAACTCATAGAGGAATGCAAAATAGCAGTTACCATATGAAATTGTGCAATCATACATCTCAGGTAGGAAATCCCATCTTCTTTTAAAAAGCATTTAGATTATACATTTCATGTTTGGGTGTAAACCACAAAAAAGAGGAATGCTATGCATCATTTAGCCACCACCAGAGAATAAAACCCCAACGCAAAACATTTTGTCATATTATAGAGTATGAATAAATTCAACCATGGCATTCGTTATAAATCACATAGACATTTTATAAGCACCCCTTTTAAATAGAAATTTCATTGTACAGAATTGGAAACCCGAGTAAGAGGATAAGGACCCAATTCATAAAACATATTTAGTTACATTAATATCTCCTGCAATATTCGAATCTCCTAGGACGCCATATGAAGCCCCAATGCTCACAGGTCCAGCCATAGGATACCTTACCCAACTCCCAAAAGTAGAGCAGTAAGCCAAAAGCTTACGGAAGTGGCTCTTAAAATAGGAACCAGACGCATACATACACCGTCAAAGATGCGAAGAGGTAGGGAAACAAAAGGGTAGGCAGGACTTACCGTTTCCCTAACCATGTCCTCAAATTTTGGATAGGAATATCTTCGCATCACACCCTGCATCCCCTGTCACATACAAACTAAGTTTTTATCAGTTAATAAACTCTGTGATTTTTTCAGTTAAAGAAGAAAAGTAAAACGCTAACATAGTCTGGAACGTCCATACCTGTCAGGAGTATGATACCCACGCCTTGGGTTGAGCTTAGTAATTCTAAGGTACTGACCACGAGCAGAGCTTGGGTCAGAACCCCATGTTGGCCACCATCAATGAAAAATAGAGCAAGAAAACCACAAACAGGCAGGAGCAATGACCAAAGACAAAACCCTTTTCGAATACAAAGATCCCACTGATAGCAAGTACCCCTGCGCTTTAAAACTGCATCTATATCATCTACCAAACATACCATAAGTGGAGGTGTGATATTTGTGCAAAGGCTTTAGTATAGTCGAAATCATTGCCAAGTGCCAATAAGGGCCTCATGGCCATAGACTCCCTTTGTACAAACTCTTACGTTATAATTATCATATAAATTTGGCCTTTAAACTATTTTTTCCAAAGTTTACTTCTAGCAACCCGCAGGCCTGTGGTCAATTGTATTTCAGCCTTCTAGGGTAATACAGTTATGTCAAGCACACCTGTGACAATAGAACGCAAGAGAGGGTATTAGCAAACAATGCTAGTAAGTCCAACAAACCCTAGAATATACCCATGCCTCTCAGCAACCTTGCCAGGGTATGTAGTTACCTTCCCCTGAATGATTAGTAACCACCATGTGAGCAACATACCGACATCAAAGGAGCTCATTACCTGAAGGTGACACTAGACATTTGAATTTAATCACATGATTTCTTAAATAGTAAGAAGTACATTTTTCTACCTTGGTACCAACATTTACAATTGTAATAAAAACATCCATCCTTTGTTTTCCACATCGCTTTCGCAATACTAAACTCATACATAGAATAGACCAGGTAAAACGAAAGTCTTAGGATTTCATTTGTTTACGTAAGTATGGATGCTTTTACTTGATATTAGAGTTAATGAATAAATCATTCTGCTGTAAGTTAGTCACTATTGCAGGTAGGAAAATTTTCAAATTTTTGCTATTTTTGGGACATTACAAAGCATTGGTCCCAATCAAAAATACACTAAGGCACACTAAGACTAGACAACTTGGAACTTTGTGGCTGACATGGCATAATTTTGGATCCATCACACCTCAAGACCAATATGGTTAGATAGAGAACACGACAAAGTATATGTGATAAAAATTTGGAGGAAAAACAAGCTTGGGAACATGGAGAATTAAGTTGCACCACTACCCGTAAAAAAAACACTCACTTACTGGCATCCCTCCCCTAGCTTTGGCATTATTTTCCCTCGTTTTCGAATATTTGAAATATATTTGAAATGGAAACAAGTAATATATATCTCATCCTTTGGAGTGCTCAGCCTATGGTTCCCTTCAGTGTTTAAATTTGAACCCTTCCTAGCCCTTCCTAGAAGTGTAAAGTTAAAACTGTCTTTCAAAAAAAAATTAAAATCTGAATTTACCCTTCCAATTAAGGACATAATTTATATTAACATTTCAAAAGAAGAGCAACATTAGAAATTACCCATCCATGTAAATTTCTCAAGATGTTGAAATTCCTATGTTATAAAGTTTGACTTGTAATTCAAAACATTGGAAATATCATAAATTATAATCACTCACTCACTCATGTCACGCACTCAGTGCTTAGCTATGTAAGATGACGAGTGATGACTGATGACTACGAGGCACTAGCCATCGGGATGTGACTCTAACTCTGAAGTCACTTGGGGATACAATCTAAGGTGTGACAATGTGTTAGCAACGGTTGTAACAATGAAGAACAACTACTAGTCTACTACTAGGCTTGAAACAAGCCCAAAACTTTGTGCCTACTTACTACCTATGTGAACCTAGCTACCAATGTCCACTCATTTTTTGTCAAAATGAAATTCAAATAGTCGGTTTGATGAGTCCTCCTCTACAAGACTTCATTTCTTGCATGAATATCATGGACTCACGACAACTATATAAACAACACTCAATGTTATGCAACCACAAATAATGGCATGCAACTAGGATCGCAAACTATGCAGAGGTTGATTTATACATTGATATAAAGAGGGGTCACTTGGAACATGATATGGAGAAACAATGAGTTAGAAAAAACATTTGGACCAAAGCACCACAATGATTATTAATAAAATAAAATAAAATAAAAAACAATTATTGGCTCAAGAATAGTCTTCAATTTGATGGGTGGCGTGATCATGATGTAATCTCCTTCCATCCTTCCAAACATTTGTGGTTTCTTACAACATTTGTCGTCGACACTCGCCACCAAAATATGTATAAAAATTACATGACTTTACATCCTCTTCTCTTTAAATCCTCACCTCATAGTCGTAACTAAGGATTATTATGCATGCACATCCTCACCTCATAGTCATAACTAATTGCACATCCTCACCTTATAATATCAATTGGGTCAAAGCGCAGAGACAACCATAAAATATCAAATGTGTCAAGACACAAAGAGTAAGAGACAACTATAAGTAAGTCTTATATTAATTTACCATACAAGTCTTTAATTGACAGTATCAAGTGAGATTTGACACGTTGGATTGTCGTTATCTTCTCATCACTCCTTACCAATGTGATTGCAAGGCATTTTTTGAAGGTGAAGTCCATAGTTTTACGTCTTCTTCCTCATTCTCGTGCCTTTTGGTAAGACAATAAGGAGTGTAGTGGCCCGCATCAGCATGGAAAATGGTTTCAACATAGAGGTAGATAAATTAATTGTTTTCATTAAATAACTTAAATTTCCCACTCGTGATTACTAATTCGCCGAATCATGGATTGGTACAAAACACAAAAAAAATTAGATCCCCGAGCTCTTAATTACTCACACCTAGAACTTTCTAAAATCTAGTGATTAACAAACTTCTTTTGGTGTTCTAGTTCAATTTAAAAGGAAGATTGTCAAGATTTAGACATGCAGTGAGTTGCAAGGCTCCAGTTGACTTAGGCTTGATTCCATTGCCCCTCCATCCCATACCTGTATGATGTCACAACAAGTCTTTAACAACAAAATTTGATGCCTCGACCCCAGTGATGCTAGCTTTGCTAACTTGCTTGGTATGTAGGATTTTTTTAAATGTTTTCTGCACTGTGTATTGTTTTTTCCTAGGCACCCAATACCCATCATTCTTACATCTCTCAGGCTTGGATGGCTGCCCTCTCTCCGGTTTGAATTAAGTTTTTGGTTGGTTTTACATGCATTTTTTGGTTGTAGGTTTATTATAGCCTCATTTTGCTTAGTGGATTCCTTTTGTATATATTTAACAGTGAGTAATTATCTCATGGTTCTAGTTTTTTTTAAGACTATATCTAGTTACAACGTTCTGCACTATGCATAAGATCATGTAGATTCCACAATATGGTTATTGCATAGTCTGAGTAGTGTTCATGTATAATGAAGCATGCTCCAACTCGAAAAAATACAATAGAATAGTTGTTATGTTACTGAATTGCAAAATTAATGTTACATATATGTCAAATTAATGTGTTCAAATTAGGTTTTATTGAAAATATAGCATTTTTTTATGTAGATATTAGGGGGTGCTCAATTGTTTAAGATTGTAAAAATTTGGAAGGGCAATATTTGGTTTTTGCATTTTGGGGGGAAAGGGTTTAGTTAATTTATACTTGTCAACTGAAGTACAATTATTTATATTACCCTTCATCTTTGAAAGGCTCAAAGAATAAATTCCCGTCTAGTTGAAATTAAGACCCACCCTTCAAATTTGATCATTGGTTACCTTTTGTGGTGAAAACGTTGATATATGAAGTGACTTGGATTTTATACTTTATATTATGGATTGGTTGCGTTGGAGTTAATTTTGAGCATATCTTGAAAGGTGAGGGCTTTGGAGTTAATTTTGAGCATGTCTTGAAAGAGGGCTTTGAGAAATGTGTGAAGATCATTCATGTGGAAAGACCCTATTGGATTTTATTAGAGCATTTTCTTTGGAAGACTTTAAAGTTAATATTTGTTTTTAAAAACCATGGGACTTGTCGAGATTACCTAGGCTAGGCCCAAGTTTAAAGCCGACAATTGCCACCATAACCAGAAAGTATATCCAACAACCTACAAGCCAGACATACCAAGTTGGGATTGTTATCTTATGGGAAACATTGTAAAGAAAGGGATTTCTTCATATGTTTATGGACTTGTTTCGATGTGGGAACATTCATGGTTTCATGCCCCCATGCGGCCTTTCTTGGAGAATGTGTAATCTTGAAAGAATCCTTTGGAAGTTATAGTGGACATCATTTATTTGCTTGAAGCATTTGGTGGATGGAATCCCCTGGTTTGAGAAGGATTTGAGGTGGTCTTGTGGACATTCCTTGAAGTTGGTTCTCTTAGAGGGGTTTTTGGAGGCCATGTGGCACAACAATACAAACAGTAAAAATAATGGTGTTATGTTTTTCTGTTTTCTAAAAATACAAATAGTGTGCATAATGGCAGTTCTAAAGTGTGTGTATACAAAATCACATAGTCGTATCCACTTGGGTTTGATGGCTATTGGAAAACAATTAAGAGCGGTTGAGTTAATGTCCAAAACAACTGCACTCAACAGCGGATGCATCATTGGAGGTTATGTTCTTAGATAGGCACACTCAGTGATTGCTATCTTGGGTGCTCACATTAAAAATGCATACAGTCTAGCAGTCACTTAAACCAAATTCATGATATATCCAAAAAATACATAAGGGGAACATATCCATAGCTTTATCATTAGCTTTTAGGACCTATTCTGTAATGTCCCTTGTTAGGAATTTTATTAAAATGACAATTTTTTACTTTTTTCCCTAGTTAGACCTTTGACTAGTTTTGATCTCTAGGTCCCAAATTTTCCCCAAATGATCTCAAATCTTCTGATAAGGTATATGAATGATATTAGAACATAAATATGTGTTTAGTGGATTCCTTTGGACCTTTAAAATACTTCTGTAAATCCTCTTTCAATTCTGGTCAATGTAGGTAACTTTACTAGTGATTTCCCTTTGACTAGTATTGGTCTCTAGGTCTCAAATTGACTCCAAATGCATTCAAATATTCAAGGAAGGTGTATGAATGATATTAGGACTTGAATATGATGTTCATGGATGAAATATGGCCACCAAAAGACCTCTGAAAGCTCTCTTAAGATTTTGGACCAAGTATGTAATTTTACTAGTAATTTGGGGTTCAAATCCCCCTGGGGTAAGTACTGAAAATGGCTTCCCAAATTCCTCCAAACCCACTCAAATTTCTGAAAAGAGGGAGGTAATGTATTATGGATGTTATTAAGGTCTCATGTGCACCATTAATTTATTATTATATCTGTTCCAACCCTCTCCCATTCAACTGCAAAAATCACCAATTCGACCCTTGGCGAAATGGCACTATTTCTTCTCCCAATGCAATTAAACTGAGTAAAAATACTTCAAATGCTCAAGTACAGTACATGAAACTTGTAGAATACATCCATGGCAGTATATTTATCATAAATATATCAGATAATAATCCATTCATTCGAAATCATCAACATTACATTGATTCACAACAAGGTAGTGGGGAAATGGCATTGTTCTTTCATTAAATTTGAGATTTATACATTTCTACTTGGAATTTCGACCTAAATCTTTTTGGAGATGAAGAAAAGAGTATTTAATTCATATTAAAAAATAAATGGGGCATTAGAAGCTCCCCCAAAGAGTACAATATCTCACAAAAAATGCCCTCCCTCAAGGATCAAGAATATGCCATCAAAACTGGAAATGGTTGAAGGAGTGAGTTGCAATAGAAGAAACCATGAGCTTCCCTGTAGCTTACACCTGAAAATAAAGACTCCATTAAAGCTCCAAATGAAAGGTCTTAATGGGCTTTCCAATTACCAACTTGGATGGGAATCTTTCACCCTTGAAATTGGCTAAGGCAAGAAACTAGTCATCCACTAGCTCTCCCTCTTCACAAATGCAATTGAAAATTCTACAAATGATCAAAATATGGTTTCATTCTTTGTTATTGACATTTATAAAGTTTTAATGTCCTCCATGGGTCGAATTCCTTCCAAGAGACTCATGCCGACTCAAGTTGGGAAGATATTCCAAAGAACGCCACTTGTACAACAATTCCTAGTCTCTCACTTCCACCAAATCACATGTGGAAGCATCTTAGCTTCCCTAACACCCTTGAGCTCCCTATTAGAGTCTATTTTTAGCCCTGACATGTCATATATGTCATATGTCATCCTTCAGGTCTGATTTGTGTCATAGGTGTTATAGCATCTTCATCATTGTTGTCATAGAGCTAGGGAATCTAGCCCAAGTGTCTCACTAGCTCCAAATTGCCTCTTCCTCTTCCATGGGAGTTACTCTTCCTCTATATTTCAACCTTGGATGAGTCATGCCATGAATAATACCTTTTGGACTCCCCCAAGTATGTTACCATTCATCTTGAATTCGAATTGGTGAGAGAATGATGCCAAGTGTAGTGGGGAAATCTAGCCATATGTGGGTCCCACTTCCTCCATTTGTCTTCATGATAAAATGCCACTTTGAATTTCACTTGTATATATTTATTTAGATCCTTTATTAAATATTTATTACATTCTAATGTTCAAACATCATTTATTATCCCCATTATTCCAAATCCCTAAGCTTCCACCCCAAACCTAGGAAACTAGTAATTTTCCTCCTTGGCAATTATTTGACCTTTAGCATCAATTTCACAAACTCTAATGAATAGGGACAATGTGATTAGGCCATTGTGATGCAATGCAAAATTTGGGACATGACAAATCCTCCCTTCCAAATATTGCTTGTCCTCAAGCAATTTTAAACATGGGTGTTGAAGAACCTGCTTTCTATATAATTCTTTGAAGTTGCCATTGAATTGCCCAACCTTAAGTCTTTGAGTTTTCATGAAGATTTTACAGAGGAACCACCATGCTTGCTGCTGCACTACTCTAATAAAAATCACTTTATTAAGTGGGAAATCCATCTCCCATACTGCTTGTTTCCCAAAAAAATTTGAAACCAATGAGATAAAAATTATTCCAGGGTCCCATTGCTTGTATTGCACCCCAACAATTAAGAGTGCTCTCCAACCCATACCATCAGATAAGAGGATTCCTGGATCCCATTTTCTTGTATGCATTCTTCCAAACATAATGAGTACAAAATATATATCATCAAAGTACATAACAACATAATGAAAATGTACATCAAGAAGATGCTTCATCAAAGAATCATGAAAGTGTTTATACCTCCAAGTAAGTAGACCATCATTTGCTAGGTGCATACAATCTTCAAGTGACCAATCAAATCTGCTCCAATGACATAGGTGAGGATCCCATGTTTTATAGTGTTTCTCCAAAAGAATGTGATATGCATCAAAATATTCAGCCATGCATTCTTTCATCGAAGAAGTGAATGAAGAATCTCCACTAAAATCTGAATCAAATAATGAGCAGGAAAAACAAGGAGACTTCAAAGGACTCAAAGAAGTCTCATCCATACATCCATGAGGATATGTATCATCATAAGGTAAAGCAATATGCTACTGCAATTCTAAATAATGAGGTTCTCTATTCTTATCATCATCAAAAGGAGAGGTAGGAGTTTCATACCCCTCATGTGGCACCACTAAAAAAAACCTTTCACCCAATTTTCATCCCAAAGTGATGTGGCTAGAAAAGAAGTGTGGGGTGAAGAATTATGAACCAACTTTAATTCTTTAAAACTCTTACCCATTGAAATATTTAATTCATCTTCTCCATAATTGGCTGGTCCAACTATTGTGAGATCATGTACCTCTTCCAAGGCTTTACAACTCTCTCCATGAGGCAACTCATAATCCCTTTGAACAAGGACAAGTGCTTGTCCTTCTTGTTTTAGTGTAGCATCTTCAAGAACCTGCATATCAACATGTACCTCATGTTCCACAATTACATTAGGTTCCTCTTTTGTGACATAAATTATTTCATCCTTTTCCTTGAAAAGAGAACCATTGCTCATTATTTTTTCCGAGTTGCTTCCAAGTTCACTAAGCAACAATTTGAATTCTTGAAAGAATTGAATCCACTTGTATTCAAAGGAAGGTTTCAGTAATTTTCTAAACTCCTCATTCTCCTCTAAGGTCCCTTTCCCATCCTTACTCATGGTGACCAAGGAATGCACTTCTTCCCTTTCACCAAAGTGCATCCAGTTTCAGTTTCTAAGGGTGGTGGCTTATTTATTTGACTCCTAGTCTTCATTAATGTTATACCACATTAGGTGCCAAGACCATGATCTAATACCACTGTAATGTCCCTTGTTAGGAATTTTATTAAAATGATAAATTTTCACTTTTTTCCTTAGTTAGACCTTTGACTAGTTTTGATCTCTAGGTCCCAAATTTTTCCCAAATGATCCCAAATATTCTGAGAAGGTATATGAATGATATTAGAACATAAATATGTGTTTCAAGGATGCCTTTGGACCTTTAAAATACTTCTGCAAATCCTCTTTCAATTCTGGTCAATGTAGGTAACTTTACTAGTGATTTACCTTTGACTAGTATTGGTCTCTAGGTCTCAAATTGACTCCAAATGCCTTCAAATATTCAAGGAAGGTGTATGAATGATATTATGACTTGAATATGATGTTAATGGATGAAATATGGCCACCAAAAGACCTCTGAAAACTCTCTTAAGATTTTGGACCAAGTATGTAATTTTACTAGTAATTTGGGGTTCAAATCCCCCTGGGGTAAGTACTGAAAATGGCTTCCCAAATGCCTCCAAACCCACTCAAATTTATGAAAAGAGGTAGGTAATGTATTATGGATGTTATTAAAGTCTCATGTGCACCATTAATTTATTATTATATCTGTTCCAACCCTCTCCCATAACTGCAAAAATCACCAATTCGACCCTTGGGGAAATGGCACTATTTCTTCTCCCAATGCAATTAAACTGAGTAAAAATACTTCAAATGCTCAAGTACAGTACATGAAACTTGTAGAAGACATCCATGGCAGTATATTTATCAAAAATATATCATATAATCATACATTCATTCGAAATCATCAACATTACATTGATTCACAACAAGGTAGTGGGGAAATGGCATTGTTCTTTCATTAAAATTGAGATTTATACATTTCTACTTGGAATTTCGACCTGAAACTTTCTGGAGATGAATAAAAGAGTATTTAATTCATATTACAAAATAAATGGTGCATTAGAAGCTCCCCCAAAGAGTACAATAGCTCACCAAAAACGACCTCCCTCAAGGATCAAGAATATGCCATCAAAAATGGAAATGGTTGAAGGAGTGAGCTGCAATAGAAAAAACCATGAGCTGCCTTGTAGCTTACACCTGTAAATAAAGACTCCATTAAAGCTCCAAATGAAAGGTCTGAATGGCCTTTCCAATTACCAACTTGGATGGGAATCTTTCACCCTTGAAATTGGCTAAGGCAAGAAACTAGTCATCCACTAGCTCTCCCTCTTCACAAATGCAATTGCAAATTCTACAAATGATCAAAAGTTGGTTTCATTCTTTGTTATTGACATTTATAAAGTTCTAATATCCTCCATGGGTCGAATTCCTTCCAAGAGACTCATGCCCACTCAAGTTGGGAAGAGATTCCAAAGAACGCCACTTGTACAACAATTCCTAGTCTCCCACTTCCACCAAATCACATGTGGAAGCATCTTAGTTGCCCTAACACCATTGAGCACCCTATTAGAGTCTAGTTTTAGCCCTGACATGTCATATATGTCATATGTCAGCCTTTAGGTCTGATTTGTGTCATAGGTGTCATAGCATCTTCATCATTGTTGTCATAGAGCTAGGGAATCTAGCCCAAGTGTCTCACTAGCTCCAAATTGCCTCCTCCTCTTCCATGGGAGTTACTCTTCCTCTATATTTCGACCTTGGATGAGTCATGCCATGAATAATACCTTTTGGAATCCCCCATGCATGTTACCATTCACCTTGAATTCGAATTGGTGAGAGAATGATGCCAAGTGTAGTGGGGAAATCTAGCCATTTGTGGGTCCCACTTCCTCCATGTGTATTCATGATCAAATGCCACTTTGAATTTCACTTGTATATATTTATTTATCTCCTTTATTAAATATTTATGCCATTCTAATGTTCAAACATCATTTATTATCCCCATTATTCCAAATCCCAAAGCTTCCACCCCAAACCTAGGAAACTAGTAATTTTCCTCGGCAATTATTTGACCTTTAGCATCAATTTCACAAACTCTAATGAATAGGGCCAATGTGATTAGGCCATTGTGACCCAATGTAAAATTTGGGACATGACATATTCTTGAACCAGTGCAATGACAAGGTTTAAACAACAGTTAAGTATGGGCCAATAATGTTTTATGTGAGTCAAATAGTAGTTAAAGGTCATTTATATCTTTATCTCTCACCCTCACTAAAGGCATATAGGTTGGTAATTGCACAAGAAGGGCATCCAACATTCAAACGATGTTATAGTCCTTTTGGGGCATCCATCATTTAAATGACATTATTCATGAAAGCATTCAGATTCGGATTTTATTGATGGTTAAAAGTCATGCCTTTCGTGCATCTATGATCTAGGAATTGCATTTTGAGCAACTAAATAAATGAATGGAATGTTGCAATTAAAAGTTAGGGGTCGACCTATGCTAATGAGGTTAGTAGGGTTGACATGTCCAATAAAACCCAGGGTTGACCGTGCCATTTTTAATGACAAAGGAGTATATATACATTGGTCTCGTTGTTCTCTTTTGAAGGATTTCTCACCCTTGGGATGCAAAAAAAAATCTCTTTATTGATAATTGTTCTCTATAGAGACAGTCATTTTCTCGACTTTTGTCTGACAAACTAAAACCTATGGAACCTAGGGAAGATATGTGATTGTTATACAGTCCTAGATAGATGAAAATCCACAAACTCCTTAACTAAATGCCAAAACAAAAGCATTATTCTTAGGTTCAAAAGAAAGATGTTGGAATATACTTTAATTCACTTTGTAGCATAGCATAGGCAAGAGTGGATATTCAAGGAAATCCACTATCATCATATGTTTTCTGAACGCCTTCCATCCACAGTTGTAAGCCTCGGCATGTGACTAGCCTTTTCCTTGCTAGGCAAATCCTCACGAGCTATAATTTCCAAATCACTTGTAGATGCAAAGTTCAAGGGTCTCTTAAATCCTTATATGAAATATTATTAGTCATGCATAAAATTCAATCCAAAATAATTTTAAACCATATCACTTAGAATTAGGAAAATAGGTAAAGGTTTCAAAAAAAACTCTTACATTTTAAAAAACAAGGAAATGGCATATCTAAATGAGTAGGAAGGAAAGCATATGTATGGATAGAAACGTTCAAAGCTCTCCAATTTTTGTAAAGAATTTTTATTTTTTTTGAGAAATACATCTTATAGAATCTCTTTGGCGAAGCTGTCGTGCTATGAGGGGTGTTTCTATACCATCAAAGTCACCCAAGACTTGCACCAATCAAACCTCACAAATATCATCCATTGCTTGACTAACAAAATAAGAAGTTATGCGCACATATCCATTGCTTTTATGCATAATGATATTCACAAACCTCCATAACAACAAATATAAAATGAAAAATGAAAAAAGGAATGATAAATGGTATTGAGGATGGAGACAAAATGAACAAAAACCCCATGTGCTGAGGGAATACCTTCATCTTATTTCAATTGGACATGAATATGTAATGTTGAGGCTTTAAGGGTTTCTGAAGTAATGGAAATACTCTACAAATGGTACTAAGAGAGACATAAAAGGAAATTATGAACAAATGGTCACTAATATTCCATTAGGGGTAGTAAGAGAGGTATCAAAGGAAATCGTCGTTAGGGTCACTCATATTCCATTAGGGTTCATTGTCAAGATTCGTTGTTTGGATTCATGTCATGTT
Organism: Larix kaempferi; assembly: GCA_027924585.1. NCBI lineage: Eukaryota > Viridiplantae > Streptophyta > Pinopsida > Pinales > Pinaceae > Larix > Larix kaempferi. The sequence goes on along the minus strand of BSBM01001022.1, from coordinate 1,170,253 downwards.
TATAGAGTCACTCAGATTCCATTAAGGTCACTCAAATTGTGTCAAGGACAAGTGGATGTCATCATCACATACGTCATACGGTGCATCAACATCATCATCATCCCCATTTTCATCATCATCATAATCAACAAGTACATCATCAACTACATCATCGTCATCATCACCATTATGGTCACTCATATGACATTAGGGTTCATCATCACTCATCTCCATTTGGATTCTATGTGGCATTTGGATTCTAACCCTTGCAGATTCTATGTTGCAGCTAGATTGAAAGGAAGATGACACTTTGAAAGAAAGATGCCACTCGTCAATGCTAATCGACCACCTCCCCTGCCTTAAGCAACAACAAAACCCATCCATCCTCAGCTTTGGTCGAGCAGGAGCTACATATATGCCAAATCAATTTCTACTTTGCCCCTTCAACAAAATAGGCACAGGCTACAAAAGCTATATCTACATCAAGCTTGTATTTTGTCCCTTCAACAACAACAGGTACATGGTGCTAAAGTTATAACTGCATCAAGCTTGTACTCTATTGTTAGGGTCAATCAAATGCCATTAGGGTCTATCAAATCTTGTTGGGGACACTCAAATGCCACTAGAGCAATTTAGGTGACATTAAGGTAATTTACTGCTCATTAGGATCAATCAAGACCCAAATTTCCATGCTTATGGTCATTTAGGTGCCACTACAATAAATCAAGATCTAGAAGTACCATTGCATGAATCATGATCATTGACATTGAGATCATTTCCATCATAACCATGATCATTAGCAACATACATGAGTACATCAACGTCATCATCATCATCGTTGGCATCATCATATATCATCATAATCATAGTAATTAATCTCAACCTCATTGTTATCATCATAATCATCATCATCAATATCCTTTCCATCATCCATCATCAACATGATCATCCTCATGCTTTTATGGTGAGTCAAGTTCCATTAGGGTCACTCAAATGTTGTTAGGGATAATCATATGCCACTAGGATCATCTAGGGGATATTATGGTCAATTCGATGCCATTAGGGTGAATTATGTTTTCATTAAGACCAATCAATATCAAATAGTATTATAATCACATGCATCAGCATTATTGACATTAACATCATCATTGTCAACAACATCCTATTAAATATTGTAGAAATCGTCATTGCCATATTTATCATTGTCAATATGCATCATCATCATCATCATCTTGTCATCAGGCACAGTCTACTGTCATTAGGGACAGGAGGATTTCGTTAGGGTTCCTTACAATTAATTAGGGTCTCTTAGTTTCCAAAATGGCCATTTAGGTGATACTTATGTCAACATGCCTGGCACTATCCCTCACACAACATTGGAGTTTTCCTGGAACTTTTCTGGCGCAATTCCTTTTGAAATTCTTCGCGCAATTCTTGGCGCTATGCTTGGATCTATACCTAGTGCTATGCTTGGCCCTTTTTTTGGGGCAATTCCTGGTGCACTACCTTATGAAATTCCTGTCGCAATTCCTGGTGTTATGTCTAGCTCTATACTTGGCGCCATTCCTAGCACAATTCCTTATGTCATTCCTGGCTCTATTCCTAGTGCAAATTTTGGTGCTAATCCTGACACTATATTTGACAATATGTTAGACATTTTTTGAGTGCAATTCCTGGCTCTAAACCTAGCGCAATTCCTAGTGCAGTTTATTTCGAAATTTGTGGCTCTATTCCAAGTGCTACACTTGGCTCTATACCTAACGCTATGTTGGATGTTTTCTAGGCGCAATTCCCAGCTCTATACCTGGCTCTATACTCAACGGTATCTTAGATGTTTTTCCTGGTGCAATTCATGGCGCAATTCCTGACGAAATCCCTGGCTCTATACATGGCGCTATGCCAGGTGCTATTACGGAGGCTATTTTGGAGGCTCTTTTGGGCGTTATCTAGGATGCTATTATGGAAGCTAATTGGGATGATAAATGGGACGATAAAAGGGGATGCTAAATGGGAGGTTAAATGGGATAGTAAATAAGACGCTAAATGAAATGCTAATTGGGATGTTAATTGGGACACTAATTGGGATGTTAAATGGGACGCTAATTGGGACGCTAAATGGGACGCTAATTGGGACGCTAATGGGGACGATAATCAGCGTCCACAATAGCACCAATTTTAAAAAAGGGACGCAAATAACGCCATTAAAAGTGCCATCCCACGGAAAAGCATCCACTTTTTCCAAAAAATGATGAAAAATACAGTAAAAGTGATAGTGGACGCTAAAAAGGGAGCTAAAATAGACGCTAATCACAGGGTTTTGTTGTAGTGCATAAAGATTCTCTTCTCAATAAACTTTCGATGTTAAAGATCTCAGGCTTAATCAATCACAAAAAAAAATATTAGGATTCTTCTTTTCCTATAATCAAACAAAATCCCTTAACTTGATACCCATCAGTCTTTGTTTAGAATAATAAACCCTAATGAAGAAACAATCATAATTCCTTCTACTGGAATCATTTTAAACTCCTAGGAATACCGCTTGTAATTTTATACATAAATACATTTTTAAGCTTATACTTAGGTCAAGTAATAAAATGACAATTTTTCATATAATAATCAAACACATCAGTCAGCTTGCCACATGAATTCATTCACATCCTTAACTCATAACCTAGTATGTCAAATTCATTCTTGCCATCCATACTCAAGAGTAACAATTAGTTAGGTTATGATTTACATGAAACTTTCATAACAACTATGTACTATCAAAATAAAATGTATCTTTATATTTTGAAGATGTTCAAGTGGCTTCACCTACTCAAAACAAGCTTACTTCATTGGAGCTTAATAATACTACATTTTAACCTCATGAAGCTCATAGGTAGGGTGCTTAGTAATTTCTTTTAACAAAAAACTAGAATAACAACAAACTTTGATGAGATTCTACTTGATACTTCTATGCAGTTTAAATATCCTAATGAGTTAATATGCATGTTCAAGACGCTATTCATAACCTCATCTAACACTTAATTATGAATTCCACAATTTCAACAAAAAGATTATGATACTCAATCATGACAGTAAAACCATCACATTTCACATCAACTCAGAAGGATATAAGAACAACATCTGTATCGATACATCCTTCATAATTACATATTAGTATTTCTTTGCTACTTTCAAACCTTCCATATATTTATCCGTATATACTTCAATTATTTTTGAACCTCACGACTATGTCTAGAATGTTCCTTACATGCTAACATTAATTGTAACAAAACTAATTACTTCGAATCATTCTTTTAGACATGAAATTATTTTCAACTATAGCATTGACTAGAGTATTACATATGCATTCCCTATAATAGTTTTTCATGGAAATAAATCACTCACATACTTGTATCAATAAAATTAGCTAAGGATGAGTAATTTCTACCTTATGTAACTCTCATAACCACTTTGCACATATACTAAACAAATACCATATTCCATGACAATACTATGCAACACTGTGAGTATCCATATCTTTTATCTAACTAGGAAAACTCGGGACAAAGATAACATATCTGACTCACAATGAGGAAAAGCAATGATGAAAATACTTATCTTTACTCCTTTGGAAAACTTCGAAGTTTGAACTTTGAATGACATTACCCTTTGTCCCTTCCAGTTCATGCATTCAAAAATGAAATAAAACCATTGATTAGTAATTTTAACTACCTTCATACTTACTTATCGCATGTTTAGGCCCTAGTATTGTAACCTAAGGCTCTGATACCATATATAACATACCCAAAAAATGTAAATCAATATTTATGTGAAATTTTAAAAATAATTTATATAAATACTAATCCAATTCATATGACATAACCATAAAGGTTTCATTGAGATAAGTTATTTCAATTTTAACTTAACCTATACATGATTTCCAAAACCCTTTTTCCTAGTGTACATCCATTATGAAAGGAAAAACTCTAAGGGACAATGTTGAACCATACCAAGTCCATTTTATAGATACCTTTTTCATTCTTATATTGATCAAGTACTTAAACATAACTACTATTCACCATTCCGTACATTAATCTCGCCCCGTTTCTCATATGGATGTTAGGAACCTTAATGACCTTTAGGACCTGCACTCCACTTGGTTAGTATTAAACCATAAAACCACATCTTTACATAAAACAAAATAACAACACCCATTTGCTCAGCAACAAGGCCATCATTTCATAATTAATACATACAAAGGATACACATAAGCGACAGACATAAAGAGTCACACATAAAAAGACCACACATAAGAGACCATATATATCACATGGTTCACCCAAACTTAGCTACATCCACAAAGTAAGGTCATATCATATATTAATATTCCTTAAATTCGAGGTTTTAGAATCTACAACAACATGGTTGCTTTATTTGCTTTTCCCTTTTTCACATTTACTCTCGTCGAGAATTTTTATCAACACCTTTCATCCTGAGAATTACTAAGCGATCTATTCTCTAGCAATACGAATAACTTAACAAGAAGCTTTGCAGTCATTCAACAATGCATCCAAACTATGGAGGACATCTATAGTGACTGGATCTAGAGAGAGAGTTCGGTCATTATATAAATAGAGATCTCAAAAAGGTAATATATATATATATTCAATGAATTCTAAGGCAGCATATCTCTTTCGAATACAATAGATTATATATATATATATATATTATCATATCGGCAATCTTCTAACTCTGTCGTGTAAGCTCTGTCAATATCAAACTTGAGATTTATACAAGAATTGAGGACAAATTAACTATATAAAAGGCGATACCCTCAATTCTCTGCGCGGCATCAAACCGTTAATTAGCATATAAAATGGGTATGATACAGGGAATGTAAAGCAACCAACCTATAACTTATTAACTAAATTACTTACTCCGCTATTTGGATATGTTACATACTTACTTGCAGATCTCGTGCGATGGCAATATACGACACACGCATACCAACTACGATCTGGACACTATCATACGGCTTAAACGCAGATTACATGCGATGGTCAGCAACACAACAATTACAAAAAAGGTTACTGGGATTTCAGATCTCGTGAGATGGCAATATATACAGCACATGCAATTCTAACCACGATCTGGACACTATCACAAGGCTTAAACGCAGATCTCATGTGATGGCAACAATACAGTAAAAACAAAAGGTTTCTGCGATTTCAGATCTCGTGCGATGACAACAACACAGTGATTACAATCTGGAAGAAAGAAGAAACGCATTCATCAATGCAGCACTTACAGTCTGGAAGCAAACATGCAATTGGCCATTTACAACAATAAAATCTGGAAGACAAAAACGCATTCATCAATGTAGCACTTACAATCTAGAAGCAAACATGCAATTGGCCATTACAACAATAAATATGGAAGACAAAAACGCAAAGAAAAGTTGTACTGAAGGGCACTGGGATCGGGCCTAGCAAGCCGTGCCATTCCCAATAGAAAAACACAACAAGAAAAATTATGCAGACGTTTCTCATTAACCAACAACCGGGTATGGAGCTGTATGCAGAGAAAAACACTAGTATGGGGATCAGCTTCCCAGCCGTCACATACCCATTGTTATCTCAAGAAGAAATAAAAGCATGCAATCCCAAAAGAAAAAAGCATGCAATCCCAAAAGAACAGAGGCAGGGTCAGCGGTGTATCCCCACTAATCAATCAGTAATAATACGTAAGTTTTCGACCCATACGGGGTTCACAATGGATACCCTGAAATTAAACAAAAAAAATAAATACTATCAACCAAAACAACATCCAGCAACATAGAGCGTACAGGGTTTTCGGTCGCATATAAGATTCACAAACGAACTATACTGAGTTTAAAAGAAATCATTGTCATTTGTTACAGCCTCGAGCTATATAGAGGTTGGGGATCCAGCTCCTTCTTGAAGCCATCCCTACTTGGAATTTTCCCTTTTACCAGACCTTTCAGTAGACCAAAACTAAAAAGAAAAACTCCCCCCACTCATCGTTGTGACTTCTATTTAAGTTCTACTTTATGCCACTTGGGAGAAAGAAACTTTAACAAGATGCAAAGTGGTAGCTTACCACCTTTCTCCATAATGGTTCGACCTCTTTTATTTAGAGCGGCCAACCACAACCCGATATATCCGGTTGATTGGTTGGTTAACATAATGACAGTCTTGTCGAGCATGTAGTGAGTAATGTTCACAAAAACTTTCCTATGTTTTCATTCGATGAACCCTTTAATAAAAAGTAAGGCAATGCTTGCCTTTAGTTCAAGTTTAATATTTTATTCATTAGGTATAGACTTACTATGTATTGAGGAAGGTGTTTATCGATATTTTTCAATATATATATATAACTTTTAGAATATGAGAATTAAGGATAATTCCTTAAGTTTAACAAAGGAATATAACTTTTTAACTTCAACATATATTTCACCTTTAAATTTTTTAAGATAAATGAATACTTTCCGTTTATCATAGTATTTTTTTTTCTTATTTGAAGTATTTATTTGTCCATCCCCCAAATGAAAATGAAGCTACTAATATTAAATAGTACTCACATGAATAGTTTGCATAAATTTGCTTTACCCCGGTGAAATGGGGAAACTTGTTGTAAATAACATAAATGTTTAAGATAATACTATTTAGTTTTTAATTAAAATAGTTTAATAGTACCTACATTCAGACCACTCCAACTTAAACTAACCTCCAAATGGATGGCAACCTAAACCTTTAGACCATTAGGGTAAAACAGTTTATTATCTTCCCTTGCCCATGGCATTAAGGTGACACTTGTCATCATAACTTAATCCCATGGCTTCTAGCCATCGGCTTCCCTCTTAATGGATTCCCCCTTAATGGATTCGACTGCCTATCGTCTTAGTTGCATCACTTATAAGTTTACGAGTTATAACTTACAAACTAAGATAAAAAATAACGATACTATCAAGGTCCACTAGTGGGACCTTGGCCTTGAGCTCCTCACTAGAGCTGCTTACATAATCATAATTATATTTACAAAATTCATAACAATAGAGATTGAAGGGATGTTACAACAATAATAATATAAAACTCATTTATAATTTTAACTTATATAACTACTCCAAATACTTAAATTTTGGAAAATTTTAAAATTTATTCTTATACTTGAGAAATTAATATTATATATAGTTTCTTTAAGATTAAATAAAACACATAACCCTTTTCTATAATGTATAGGCTTGAGTAATCTTTATAATGCATCTTAATCAAATGCATTGAATGTATACTTGTAACTTCAATTTATGCAACACTTTCTATTTATAATATACGAACATTTCTAACCCATGTTTTCTCTAAGAATTTTGTTAGCTCGAACTAATTCATATACTAAGCTCTACCCATACATCATAATGTTACCATATAAAACAATTCTAACATATATCCATTTAAAGTTTGGTCCTAATATATTCTTTACGTCATACAACATGAACGATTTACTTTTAGAATATAACTTCTTAATATAATTCAATACATCGATGCCGTACCATTGGGTGTACCATATATTTATAATATGGAATTCTTTACCATCATATACATACTCCTCGATTCTTTCCAAGCCAAATACGTTACTTTAACAATATTTTAATAGAATGTCTCACAATTATAACATTATAGAATATATTTCTATATTCTATAATGTCTTTCCACATAACCAAAATATGAAATAGTTATTGGAATCTTCATACTCCCAATTATATATAATAAGAAATGCATATTTAAATGCCAATATATATACATATAAGCACTCCATTTGGCTAAGAAATGCATATTTAAATGCCAATGTATATACATCTAAGCACTCCATTTGGCATCCATCGAAGATATCCGCTAATTTATTTCAACGTGCAAATCTATCTATATCTATAAATTTACATGCAAATCCTATACCCTATACTTTCTTTTCATAATATACTATAGTCAAAATGTAATTAAGTGGATAATGTATTTATACATGGCATTTTAACTCATAAAACAAAAGTTATAAGTGACTCATCGCAGTTTTATATCGATACCCTTACACATAAAAATAACATTCCAAATCTATTAGAGATATTGGTATCTCAAGATGTCCTCCATGTTCAGATTCCTAACATGGAGGTACACTTGCAGTATAGGCATCAAGATAGGGTGGAGGGTGGGATGCACTCTACCAGATGGCATGAATCCAATGGTGGATTCATGTAGACTTTTCAGGGTGATTTGCCTCATGCATGCAATTTTTGCATGACGGAATTTTTAATTAAAATGCATGCAAAAGTGAGATTTTTGCATGCACTCATATTAGGGTTTTGGTAACCTTAATTGATCAGTGAGATGTTATACGGAGGAAGGAGGTCATCGGTAGAGGTTACTCAACAGACTTATCAAAGAGAGGTAAGTTTGAGAGGAGGGCGACTTGTGCATGCAAAGTGGGCAACTTGCTGAGAGAGAGAGAGGTCCATTTGCAAGAGGGAGAGTGAGGGTATATGATTTGGCTCAATCCTCACTTGATCATAGGAATCTTTCTTCCATTGAATGTGAGCTGAGAGAGCATCACAATTGATTTTCCACAGATTTATGAGCTTGGGAAACTTTCCTGAGAGAGGGGGTGCACTTCCTAAGGAGAGGCGGTTGGGGAATACTAGTCGATCATGAAGAATGATGTTTGGGATGCGGTTCCAAGACCAGATGGGAAGTCATTGTGACTTCCAAGTGGATATATAAGATCAAGCATGTTGCAGATGGCAGCATAGAAAAATACAAAGCGAGGTTTGTGGCTCTTGGCTTCTCCCAGAAAGAGAAAATCGACTATGAAGATATTTTTGCTCCTATAGCCAGATACACTTCCATCAGAACAGTACTTGCCCTGGCTACAGTGATGGAGTGGAAGATACACCAAATGGATGTCAAGACAACTTTCTTGAATGGTGTAGTTGAAGAGGAAGTGTATGTGGAGCAGCCACTTCGTTTTTGAGACACATGACAGGGAGTCATATGTGTGCAGGTTGAAGAAATCCTTGTATGGCTTGAAGCAAGCTCCTAGGACATGGTATGGTAGGATAGATAGCTTTCTATCCAATTTGGGATTTACCAAGAATAAAGCAGATTCCAGCCTTTACTACAAGGTTGAGGAAGGAAATCCTATGATACTACTTTTGTGTGTGGATGACCAGTTTATTACACGTGAGGATGGATTGATTGCCGATACAAAGAGGAATCTTGCTGCCGAGTTCGAAATGAAGGACTTGGGGATGATGCACTATTTTCTAGGTATGGAGGTGTGGCAGAGTGAAAATGGGATCTTCCTTGGAGAAGGGAAGTATGCAGTAGAGATCCTGAAGTGGTTCAGGATGATGGACTACATCACCATGGCCACACATATGGCTACAAACCTGAAGCTTCTGTGTGATCCTTCATTTGATCCGGTTGATGTCACTGTGCATCGTCAGATTATTGGGTCCTTTATGTACCTGACGAACACAAGACCAGATATTTGCTTTGTGGTGAACACATTGAGCCAATTCCTGACGGATCCGAGAGGTGTTTACCTGGCTACTGTAAAGCATATTCTAAGGTACCTAAAGGTTACAATTGATTATGGGCTCAAGTATGATCCAAATCAAAAGTTTAACCTATGGGGTTATGTTGATTCAGACTGGGCAGGCAGTGCTGCAGATAGGAAGAGCACTTTTGGGTGCTGCTTCAGTATGGGATCAGGTGTGATTTCTTGGTTTAGCAGGAAGCAGTCCCGCGTAGCATTGAGTACAGTTGAAGCAGAGTATGTTGCAGATTGTTCGGCTAGTTGTGAGGTAGTATGGCTTAGGAAGCTACTGTCTGATTTATTTGATCTCCCGTTGGAGGATACTGGTATCTTTTGTGACAACCAGAGTTGTGTGAAGCTGGATATGATCAGTTGGATCATGTATATCTATATGCATGATGTTGGATGCTTGATATGATTAGTTGGATCATGTATTTGTATATGTATCAAGTGGATACATGATATTTATCAGGTACATACTGTGTATGCATCTGGTGGATGCATTGTATGATCAGGATGATCATGGATGATGAGCTTCAGGATGTTGCTCCAGATGATATGCATTAGGATGATGCTAAGATGATGATCATGTGATGATGTACATCAGGATGATGTATGGTGAGTATCAGGTTGATACTCGGTGGCCGTGGACAGGTTGTGCAGATAAGCATATAATAGCGCCCTGGGAGATTTGTAGATACTCTTTCGAGGTTTTTCCTATAGCATATAATAGCACCCTGGGATATCTGGAAAATGCTCTTTGGAGGTTTTTCTTGGGAGGACATATAATAGCACCCTGGGAGGTTTGTAGATACTCTTTAGAGGTTGTGCCTATGGCATATAAAAGCGCCCTGGGATATCTAGCAAACGCTCTTTCGAGGTTTTTTCCTATGGCATATAATAGCGCCCTAGGAGATCTGATAGGTTCAGCTGTGTGAAGAACCTGCAATAATTAATTAATGCAAATACACAAGATATCAGAAATAACAGAACTCAGAATCACTTTTATATTGATCACGGGCCACTTCGAGGGGGCAACCTCCTTTGAGCAAGCTCAATACAATTAACTTCACGGTGCCTTCAATGACCTCAACACACACTTATATACTAAGTCTATGCCCAATACTATGAGTCAAAACCATGGGACATATAATACTACGGGACGACTTACAAAGCATATGCGTCCAATACTATGGGTCAATACTATGGGCTAATATAAACTATGGATCAACAAATACTACGGGACGACTTACAAAGCATATGCGTCCAACAACAATATACTAACATAGTAAAGAGAAGGGTTGACATAGGTTCCTAACATCCCCTCTCCCTTAGAAAAAGCTTTGTCCTCAAAGCTTTGGTTGGGGAAATTGCTGCAGAATCTGAAGGATTGGTTCCCCGGTAGCATCCTCGGGTTGCATTTCGGGCCACTGACACCTTTGGAGTGTCAAGGAGGATTGCTTGGAAGGTTGTAGATGAAGAAGAACCATTTCAGCTATGTGGAAAATGTGCTCAGAACGTGCTGATCGGCTTGTTGTTTCAGGCGAATTTTGGCCATGTGAAGATTGTCCTGCAGAATGAGAAGAATCTGATCACGGTTTCGAAGAACCGAGTCAATTTCCTGAACTAGGGAGCTGCTAAGGGTGTATGGAAGAAGAACTGGCGGTGTTTTTCCATAGACTGCTTCATATGGTGTCCTTTGAGATGTGGTATTGTACCACCAGAACACTGGTAGGAAATCCATAGAAATAGTTGGCCAAAGCTATGTAGGGATGGGCAAGGGTTTGAGCAATCCCGAAAGGAGTGGCCTTTCACCCTTGTTGACTTGGAAAGTATCATCGTCAGCCACCATCTATTGAATTGTCATTTTTAGTCCCTGTCAAAAGAAGTTACATTGTTCCTGGTCATACATTTTGCAAAACCCAGAGTGCCCTGTTGATGAAGAAGCATGGAGTTCATAGAAGAGATAGCCCTGTTGAACATATTGCAACCAATTTGGAACAAGCAGAGAAAGAGCTGTAAGATAAACTGGGTCATCAATTGTGCGAGAAGGAGCATCTTCCACCATATTGTCCTCACCCTTCTTGTAAGTGATCACATAGGGATAACCCATTTCAGGTGTGTTGGGGAGGAGACCCATTGTTCCAAAAAAAATTCTAGACTCTGGAGATCAGTCTTGATGCAGAAATAATTCCCTAATAGGTATGGCTTCCACTTCTGTACTGCATGCAAAATAGCCATCATTTCCTGCTGAGAGGTAGATGTGGCTAAATTCTTACCGGAAAGGTCTCTTGAAGGCAACAAGCGCATTGGTTCAGCAAAGAGACCTGCAGATCTATCCAAGGAAGTAGTAGAGACTGTTGATGGGTGCATCTGAATGGAATTGAGCTGAGCGAGGACACCATGTGAATTCTTCTTAAGTATTTTTTCCAGGCAAAGCGAACTGATGATGCAGAGAGACCCTGGTTGTAATCCCATAAATTTGTGTTGTGCCCCATTGACTTTAAACTGCATCCAAAGTTCAACAAAATCCCATAATATGGGGCCACGTGTGCGTAACCATTGAAAGCCCAAAACCACATCACATCCGCCTAAGGACAAGGCAAACATGTTAGAGCATAGGTTATAATATTCTATAGAGATACGCACATTGTGACCCTTCCCCTTGCAAGGTAAAGTGCCCCCATTGGCAACCATGACTTCAAAGTTGCAGCAAGGATGGACAAAACAATCAGCCTGTTTAGCAATCCGAGGGTTAATGAAGTTATGAGTGCTACCAGAATCAATGAGTATGGTAAGAGGGAGCTTCTTGAAGTATCCCCTGACCCGCATTGTTTGTGGGGTGGTGCCGCCAGTTACAGCATGGAGAGAGATCTCGGGTGGGTCGTCCTGAGATGGGGTGTCAACAGGTGGGTGTTGAATGTCGACCTGATCATCTACTGTATCTGTAGCTTCTTCACCAAGTTTTAAGGTAGGCGGAGAATCCACATCCAAGAGATAGAGCTTTTGTTGAACACATCTATGTCCCCTAGTGAATTTCTCATCACAATTATAGCAAAGCCCTTTTCCTCGGTGTGCCTGCATTTCTATTTCAGACAAATGCTTGATAGGAATTGCTTGAGGAGCAAACGTGATGGGAGGTCGTTGGGAACCCATATTTCTTAAGGGAACAAAGGTGGGTTTGGAGAGTTGTTGAGCTACGATCTTGTCCTCGGCCAGCTTAGCCAACCCTAGGAATTCCATCATTGTGTTGGGACAAAACATTTTGACCTCGAAGTGGATTTCATCCTTGAGACCACTGATAAAACAACTCCTGTAGAAATCATCAGACAATCCTTCTGTGTGATTGGCCAATTTCTCAAATTCTGTCTGATACTCTCTCACTATGCCAATTTGGTGAAGTTTAGTGAGTGCTCCTGTGAAATCATCAAAAGCACTAGGACCAAATCGTGGCAAAATGAGTTGGAAAAAATCTGTCCAGTTTGGCTCGGGATGAGCTTTGATGTACCAATGGTACCATTGAAGGGCTTCCTGTTCCAAATGAAAGGATGCAAGTGGAACTTTCTGGGCATCAGAAGTATTATGCAGACTGAAATATTGTTCTGCTCGATATATCCATCCAGTCAAATCAGTACCATTGAAGTGAGGAAAATCAAGCTTTGGCCCATGAAAATTGCTGGAAGAAGAGAACCCGGTGGCTACAAAAGATTCTGGCTGTCTGGTATTGTTCATGGCTGAATGTTGAAGATGGAGGTTGAGAAATTTTTCATCCAGATCTTGGAGTTTGGTTTGGATGGCTGCAAGTGCCTCCTCCATGGTGTGTGCTCCTGCACGGGTGACAACCATAACCAGGTATTTTTTTTTTGTGGAATGGGTAAAAAAACACAAACAAAAGCTGATTTAGTAAAGGGAAATTTGGATTGGGTAAACAATCTGATGGGTAATTGGGGTTTGACTAGATTTTGGACACTGTCGAAAGGACAAGAAAGCAAAAAGGGGGATTTCAGAAGTAGGGTGATAGAATGAGAAAATTTGGCAGAGAGGGACAAAGAAGCAGAATTCAGAAAGGAACTCTGTGGTAAAATGTGAAGGTGATTGGGTGAAATCTGAAGAAGTTATGGCAAATCCGAAAAATAGACAAATGTGGGATTTTGGGCTTTGGGAAGGGGAATTGGGGATAGGGTCCTCAAGAATGAAGGATGCAGAATGGGATGACAGGGGTTCCCCGAAAATTTCAAGGGAAACAGAGTGAAAACAAGGGAGATATGGAGAAAAACTGAATTTTTTTTTTTTTTTTTCAAAAATGGATTGGCAACAGCGGCGCAACGGTGCGGAAGGGATCAAAAACGGCTGGATCTGAAATGGTGACTGGATCTGGAACGACTTTCAGAATAGATCTGAAACGGCTGGATCTGGAGCGGAAGTGATCGGCAACAGTTCAACTGAAAATAGATATGGACCCCAGGTATGTACGGCTTCCTAATAGTTCTGGTGTTTCACTCGGCCACCAATGTTGTCTGACGGCTTGCATATTAGGGCAGTACCCCTCACTCCACGGCTCAGGTAAAACTAATAACCTCTTTTCCACAGACGACAGCTCTTGGTTTACCTCACAGGTGGGAACTAGTCAATCAGGTAGGGGTCATTGCCCTTTTCGCTGGCAGGTCATCTCAATGGGCTAGCTAGTTTAGAGTTCCTGTGGTACTCCTCACAATGAGTTTTAGGGATTATGCCCAAGTACTTCCCACAGTTAAGCGGATAGGGATTATTCCCAAATCCGAAGCTGCAACAGATGTGAAAAAAAAAATTTGGCAGAAATTCCACCCAATGAGCCCAAGAAAGTGCTTTGATACCAGATGTGAAGAACCTGCAATAATTAATTAATGCAAATACACAAGATATCAGAAATAACATAACTCAGAATCACTTTTACATTGATCACGGGCCACTTCGAGGGGGCAACCTCCTTTGAGCAAGCTCAATACAATTTACTTCATGGTGCCTTCAATGACCTCAACACGCACTTATATACTAAGTCTATGCCCAATACTATGAGTCAAAACCATGGGACATATAATACTACGGGATGACTTACAAAGCATATGCGTCCAATACTATGGGTCAATACTATGGGCTAATATAAACTACGGATCAACAAATACTACGGGACAACTTACAAAGCATATGCGTCCAACAACAATATACTAACAGAGTAAAGAGAAGGGTTGACATAGGTTCCTAACAAGTTGTGTGCTCGTAATCAGTCCTGGGATGCTCTTTCGAGGTTTTGCCATGACCACATATAATAGTGCCCTGGGAGATCCAATAGGTTGAGCTATGTGCTTGTCCTGGGATTCTCTTTCAAGGTTTTGTGGTGGGGTCACATGCAATAGCTCCCTAGAAGATCCGATAGGTTGGGCCGTGTGCCCGTAATCAGTCCTGGGATGCTCTTGCGAGGTTTTATGACGCACGTAATAAGTCCTGAGGATTCCACAGTATGGCCAGTGATGATGAAGACATGTAAGTGGTGGGCCTACATCCAGTATGAAAAAGGACTAGCTCTGTAGAACTTCCGATGACGAGTAGTTCAGAGATTGATTGAGATAGCAGCAGCAATGACGATGACGATGAACTAGTGAGAATGATCCAGACAAGAAGACTTGTTTGAATAGATCTGTGTCGAGAAATACCTTCCTAGTTAAGAGGGAGTGTTGATGTATATGTAACTTCAGAATGTATTTCATATATGTATATTGTACTGCTATAGAGATGTTATTATTCCTCTATACAGAAGTGTCGTCATTTATATTGTAAGTGTCATAACTTATACTTGATGGGTTATTAGACCACCTTCATGGGGTCGGCCCTGTATAAGTCATGTGGGTTAAAGGGTTATTAGACCACCCTATTAGGGGTCGTCCCTGTTAGCATTATGTTAAGTGGTTAAGTTGAGGCCGACCTAGAAAGGTTATTAGGCAAGTCAAGTCAAGTATAAATAGAGTGCGGGAGGCACTCTATTCGATCATTCACTTTCTCACTCATACATTCATTGGAGAGTGGCGCACTAGTGGAGGAGGAGAAGCTGCTGCTAGGAGACTATGTCTTATGCTTGGGTTTTGTATCATTGCTTTATCTATCTTTGAGGAAGTTATTGGGGTTTTTCACCTTTATGATTTTCCCCAAGAAAACTCTATGTGTCTATTGTCTCTTGTGATTGCTGCTTGTGATTGATATGTTGTACATGTTATTCTCTCAGATAAGATCCTATATCATATTGAATTTATGCTCAAAAATCAACATGGTATCAGAGCTAACCTAAGAAGAAGACACTATGCAGTTGCAGAAGCTAGGGCTTCTTGTTTTTGGGGTTTCTCTCCACATATCTTGAAAGGCAAGAGGCTACATTGACTCTCCTCAGCAAGGCGCATCTTTCTGTCCAATCAGAATTCAATTCTGAGCACTTTTAGTCTTGGCCCTAAAAATTAGGGTTTCCACAAAAAGTGGAATTTCCAAAATCTGAGACCATGGCTCGAAGCTCCGTGGAAAATTTGAAGTTTAGAGCTTTGGATCGAATTTTTTGGTTGGGTGAATCTCTGGGAAAATCAATCCCTAGTTTGGGGTCCTATCTAGTGAAGCCAAAAATTAGGGTTTCGACAAAAGTTGGAATTTATGAAATCTGAGACCATGGATGAAAGCTCCTTGGAAAAATCAAAGTTTAGAGCTTTGGATCGAACTTTGTGGTTGGGTGAATCTCCAGGAAAATCAAACCCTAGTTTGGGGTGGTGTCTAGTGAAGCCGAAAATTAGGGTTTCTGCAAAAGTCAAAATTTTTGAAATCTATGACCATAGCTGGAAGATCCTCTGAAAAATCAAATTTTAGAGACCAAGATCGAACATTTTGGATGGGTGAAGATTCGGGAATATCAAACCCTAATTCAGGGTCCTGCCGAGTGAATACGGAAGTTTGAAATACAAATTTGAGGAGTGAAACTTTGCAGTTTTCAAATTCTGAGTATACCAACTTGATTGACTCATCCGGGTGAATCTTTCTATCCTTTTAGAAGTTTGAAATTTTAGGGTTTCTCTAACAAACCCTAATCCGGCTCCAGATCCAGATTTATGCAAATCAAGTGGTAAGACCTAAATATTTTCTATTTGATTTGAAGTACTCTTTAATATGTCTCACCACACCAAGCTTGAGGATAAGCTTGAAGGGGTTGATAACTTCCGAGCATGGAAGTATAGGATTCGGTTAATTCTAGAAGGGAGTGAGTTGGACACCTACATAAGTGAAGGGGTTCATGTCCGAGGGGGAGAAGAGACGAAGACCTTACACAAGAGGAACTTAGTCAAAGCCAAGAGAATCATTGCTGATTCTATTAAGGACTATCTCATACCCCATGTGTCTTCCCTAAGAACACCTAAGGAGATGTTTGATTCCTTGACCAAGCTATTTGAAGGGAAGAACATAAATCGGAAGATGACATTGAGGAATCAAACTGATAAGAAGATCAAGACATTCAGATCCGAAGATGGTGGAGAATTAACTTCAGGTGATTTCCAAAGGTTATGCAGTGATTTAGGAATTAAGAGGGAGTTGAATGCTCCCTACAATCTAAAACGAAACGGATTGGCAGAAAGAAAGAATAGGACAATCATGGAAGCAGCACGGGAAATGCTTGCATGACTAGGATCTGCCTATGCACCTATGGGCAGAAGCAGCTAAGACAGTTGTATATGTGAAAAAAAAAACAGCTCAAAAGATATTTGACAATAAGACACCAGAAGAGGACTTCTTTGGTAAGAATCCTGAAGTCAGCCATCTCAGAATATTTGGTTGTCTAGTATATACACATGTTACAAAGGAAAAGAGAGCCAAGCTAGATCCTTTAGGAAAGAAGGGCATCTCTGTGGGGTACAGTGAAAGCTCGAAGGATTACAGAATATTTTTTCCAGGGTTCAAGAAGTTTGATGTCAGCAGGGATGTAACATTTGATGAAGACTCATCTTTCACCAAGTCAAGGAAGGCACCTATTGAAGATCATGAAGAACCAAAGGAAACCATATTTCAAGACACCACCATGAATGAAGCAATTCCAGAAGCAGATCACGAAGTTGAAGATCTGCAAGAACCTGTAGATCCACCCCGTGAGAAGAACTCTCACAAGAGGAAACCGGCATGGGATAGAGAGCATATTCAAGATGCAGAAAGGTATGGTATTCCAGAAGAAGAACACAGAGCAAGGAAGAGGACTAGATCTCATACCAGCTATGTTGCCTTACTCTGTGACATTATGAACAAAGAAACTTCCAGTTATGAAGAAGTAGCAGAAAAGAAAGAATGGCAAGATGCCATGGTTGAGGAATACCAGACGATCATGAAGAATGATGTTTGGGATGTAATCCCAAGACCTGAAGGAAAGTCTGTTGTAACTTCCAAGTGGATTTACAAGATCAAGTATGCTACAGATGGAACCATAGAAAAGTACAAAGCGAGATTTGTAGCTTGTGGCTTCTCCTAGAAAGAGGGAATAGACTAGGAAGAAACTTTTGCTACTGTAGCCAGGTACACTTCCATCAGATTAGTACTTGCCCTGGCTGCAGTGATGAAATGGAAGATACACCAGATGGATGTCAAGACATCTTTCTTGAATGGTGTAGTCGAGGAGGAAGTGTATGTGGAGAAGCCACTTGGTTTTGAGACACATGACAGAGAGTCATATGTGTGCAAGTTGAAGAAAGCCTTGTATGGCTTGAAGCAAGCTCCTAGGACTTGGTATGGTAGGATAGACAACTTTCTATCCAATTTGGGCTTTACCAAGAGTAAGGCGGATTCCAACCTTTACTACAAGGTTGAGGAAGGAAATCCTGTGATACTAGTTTTGTATGTGGATGACTTGTTTGTTATAGGTGAGGATGGATTGATTGCCGATACGAAGAGGAAGCTTGCTGCTGAGTTCGAGATGAAGTACTTTGGGATGATGCATTATTTTCTAGGCATGGAGGTGTGGCAAAGTGCATATGGGATCTTCCTTGGACAAGGGAAGTATGCAGTAGAGATCCTGAAGTGGTTCGGGATGATGGATTGCAAGGCCATGGTCACACATATGGCATCGAACCTGAAGCTTCTGTGTGATGCTTCATTTGATCAGGTTGATGTCACTGTGTATCGTCAGATGATTGGGTCCTTGATGTACCCGATGAACACAAGACCATACATTTTCTTTATAGTGAACACATTGAGCTAGTTCCTGACTAATCCCATAGGTGTTCACCTGGTTGCTGTAAAGCATATTTCGAGGTACCTGAAGGGTACAATTGATTATGGGCTCAAGTATGATGCGAATCAAAAGTATAACCTGTAGGGTTATGTTGATTCGGACTAGGAAAGCAGTGTTGTAGATAGGAAGAGCACTTCTAGATGTTGCTTCAGTATGGGATTAGGTGTGATCTCTTGGTTTAGCAGGAAGCAGTCTTGCATAGCACTGAGTATAGCTGAGGCAGAGTATGTTGCAGCTTGTTCAGCTAGTTGTGAGGCAGTATGGCTTAGGAAGCTACTATTTGAGTTATTTGATCTCCTGTTGGAGGCTACTGGTATCTTTTGTGACAACCAGAGTTGTGTGAAGCTATATGAGAACCCGGTGTTCCACGACAGGTCGAATCACATTGAGATCAAATATCACTATGTCAAGGATAAGGTGTAGAGAGGAGTAGTGGAGCTCCTGTATGTTACAACAGATGAGCAAGTTGCAGAAGTATTGAAGAAACCACTAGCTAGAGTGAAGTTTGAGTACTTCAGAGAGAGGGTTGGTGTTCTTCAGATTGACGACACTTCGAGGAAGAAGTGATGGACACATTTGCTGGAGCCATTCCAAGCATGGTGAGAGGAGGATCCTTCCCATGGATTTGGATGTAAGCGATGGATGATGAGCATCAGCACGGTGCTCTAGTTACTGCTCTAGATATGATCTATTGGATGTTGGACTGGGCAGGCAGTGGTGCAAATAGGAAGAGCACTTTTGGGTGTTGCTTCAGTATGGGATCAGGTGTAATCTCTTGGTTTAGTAGGAAGCAGTACTGCGTAGCACTGAGTACAACCAAAGCAGAGTATGTTGTAGCTTGTTCAGCTAGTTGTGAGGTAGTATGGCTTAGGAAGCTATTGTCTTATTCATTTGATCTCCCGTTGGAGTCTATTGGTATCTTTTGTGACAAACAGAGTTGTGTGAAGCTGGATATGATCAGGTGGATGATGTATATGTATATACATCATGTTGGATGCTTGATATGATCAGTTGGATCATGTATTTGTATATGTATCTAGTGGATACATGATACGTATCAGGTAGATACTGTGTATGCATTAGGTGGATGCATTGTATGATCAGGATGATCATGGATGATGAGCTTCAGGATGTTTCTCTAGATGATATGCATCAGGATGATGCTATGATGATGATCAGGATGATCATGTGATGATGTACATGAGGATGATGTATGGTGAGTATCAGGTTGATACTCTATGGCTGTGGACAGGTTGCGTAGATAAGAATATAATAGCGCCCTAGGAGTTTTGCAGATACTCTTTCGAGGTTTTTCCTATGGCATATAATAGCGCCCTGGGATATCTGGAAAATGCTCTTTGGAGGTTTTGCTTGGGAGGACATATAATAGTTCCCAGGGAGGTTTGCAGATACTCTTTCAAGGTTTTTCCTATGGCATATAAAGCGCCCTGGGATATCTGAAAAACACTCTTTCGATGTTTTGTCCTATGGCATATAATAGTCCCCTGGGAGATCCGATAGGTTGAGCTGTGAGCTCGTAATCAGTCCTGGGATGCTCTTTCGAGGTTTTTCCATGACCACATATAATAGTGCCTTGGGAGATCTGATAGGTTGAGTTGTGTGCTCGTAATCAGTCCTGGGATTCTCTTTCGAGGTTTTGTGGTGGGGTCACATGTAATAGCTCCCTAGGAGATCCGATAGGTTGGGCTGTGTGCCCGCAATCAGTCCAGGGATGCTCTTGCAACGTTTGTTGACGCACGTAATAAGTCATGAGGATTCCACAGTATGTCCAGTGATGATGAAGACCTGTAGGTGGTGTGCCTACATCTAGTATGAAAAATGACTGGCTTTGTAGAACTTCCTATGATGAGTAGTTCATAGATTGATTGAGATAGTAGCAGTAGTGACGATGACGATGATTCGATGACGATGATCTAGTGACAATGATCCAGAGAAGAAGACTTGTTCTAGCAGATCTGTGTCGAGAAATACCTTGCTAGTCTAGAGGGAGTGTTGATGTATATGTAACTTCATAATGTATTTCATATATGTATATTGTACTCCTATAGTGATGTTATTATTCCTCTATAGAGAAGTGTTGTCATTTATATTGTGAGTGTCATAAATTATACTTGATGGGTTATTAGACCACCTTGATGGGGTCGGCCCTGTATAAGTCATGTGGTTTAAAGGGTTATTAGACCACCCTATTGGTGGTCGGCCCTATCATCATTATGTTAAGTGGTTAAGTTGAGGCCGATCTAGTAAGCTTATTAGGCAAGTCAAGTCAAGTATAAATATAGTGCGGGAGGTACTCTGTTCGATCATTCACTCTCTCACTCATACACTCATTGGAGAGTGGTACACTAGTGGAGGAGGAGAAGCTGCTGCTAGGAGACTATCTCTTATGCTTGGGTTTTGTATCATTGCTCTATCTATCTCTGAGGAAGTTATTGGGGTTTTTCACCTTTGTGGTTTTCCCCAAGGAAACTCTGTGTGTCTATTGTCTCTTGTGATTGCTTCTTGTGATTAATATGTTGTACATGTTATTCTCTCAGATAAGATCCTAGATAATATTGAATTGATGCTCAAAAATCAACATGGTATCAGAGCTAACCTCATAAGAAGACACTATGCAGTTGTGGAAGCTAGGGATTCTTGTTTTTTGGGTTTCTCTCAACAGATCTTGCAAGGCAGGAGGCAAGATTGACTCTCCTCAGTAAGGTGCATCTTTTTGTCCAATCAAAATTAAATTCTGAGCACTTTCAATTTTGGCCCTAAAATTAGGGTTTCCACACAAAGTGGAATTTCTGAAATCTGAGACCATGGCTTGAAGCTCCTTGGAAAATTCGACGTTTAGAGCTTTGGATCAAATTTTTTTTGTTGGGTGAATCTCGGGGAAAATCAAACGCTAGTTTCAGGTCCTGTCTAGTGAAGTCAGAAATTAGGGTTTCTGCAAAAGTTGGAATTTCCGAAATTTGAGACCATGGATGGAAGCTCCTCGGAAAAATCAAAGTTTAGAGATTTGGATCGAACTTTGTGGTTGGGTGAATCTCCGAGAAAATCAAACCCTAGTTTGGGGCCGTGTCTAGTGAAGCCGGAAATTAGGTTTTCTGCAAAAGTTGGAATTTCTGAAATCTAATACCACAGCTGGAAGCTCCTCTAAAAAATCGAAGTTTAGAGACCAAGATCGAACATTTTGGATGGGTGAAGCTCCGAGAATATCAAACCCTAATTTAGGTTCCTCCTTAGTGAATCCGGAAGTTTGAAAAGCAAATTTGAGTGGTGAAACTTTGCATTTTCAAATTATGAGTATACTAGCTTGATTTGCTCATCAAGGCGCATCTTTCTATCCTTCCAAAAGTTTGAAATTCAAAGTTTGAATTTTTAGAGTTTCTCTAACAAACCCTAATCTATCTCTAGATCCATATTTATGCAAATCAAGTGGTAAGAACTAAATCTTTTCTATTTCATTTGAAGTACTCTTTAAGATGTCTCACCACACCAAGCTTGAGTATAACCTTGAAGGGGCTGATAACTTCTGAGCATGGAAGTATAGGATTGGATTAATTCTAAAAGAGAGTGAGTTGGACACCTACATAAGTGAAGGGGTTCATCTACAAGATCAAGCATGTTGTAGATGGTAGCATAGAAAAGTACAAAGCGAGATTTGTAGCTCGTGGCTTCTCCTAGAAAGAGGGAATAGACTATGAAGAAAATTTTGCTCCTGTAGCCAGGTACACTTCCATCAGATTAGTACTTTCCCTAGCTGCAATGATGAAATGGAAGATACACAAGATGGATGTCAAGACAGCTTTCTTGACTGGTGTAGTCGAGGAGGAAGTGTATGTGGAGAAGCCACTTGGTTTTGAGACACATGACTGAGAGTCATATGTGTGCAAGTTGAAGAAAGCCTTGTATGGATTGAAGCAAGCTCCTATGACTTGGTATGGTAGGATAGACAACTTTCTATCCAGCTTGGGATTTACCAAGAGTAAGGCGGATTCCAACCTTTAGTACAAGGTTGAGGAAGGCAATCCTGTGATAATAGTTTTGTATGTGGATGACTTGTTTGTTATAGGTGAGGATGGATTGATTGCCGATATGAAGAGGAATATTACTGTCGAGTTCGAGATGAAGGAATTGGGGATGATGCACTATTTTTTAGGCACGGAGGTGTGGCAGAGTGCAGATGGGATCTTCCTTGGAAAAGGGAAGTATGTAGTAGAGATCCTGAAGTGGTTCAGGATGATGGACTGCAAGGCCATGACCACACTTACGGCATCGAACCTGAAGCTTATGTGTGATGCTTCATTTGATCTGGTTGATGTCACTATGTATCGTCATATGATTGGGTCCTTGATGTACCTAACGAACACAAGACCAGATATTTGCTTTGCGGTGAACACATTGAGCCAGTTCTTGACGAATCCCAGAGGTGTTCACCTGGTTGCTGTAAAGCATATTCTGAGGTACCTAAAAGGTACAATTGATTATGGGATCAATTATGATGCAAATCAAATGTTTAACCTGTAGGGTTATGTTGATTCAGACTAGGCAGGAAGTGCTGCAGATAGGAAGAGCACTTCTGGATGTTGCTTTAGTATGGGATCAGGTTATATCTCTTGGTTTAGCAGGAAGCAGCCTTGCATAACACTGAGTATAGCTGAGGGAGAGTATGTTGTAGCTTGTTCGACTAGTTGTGAGGTAGTATGGCTCCGGAAGCTATTGTCTGAGTTATTTGATCTCCCACTGGAGGCTATTGGTATCTTTTGTGATAACCAGAGTTGTGTGAAGCTGTCTGAGAATCTATTGTTCCACGACAAGTTGAAGCACATTGAGATCAAATATCACTATAGCAGGTATATGGTGCAGAGAGGAGCAGTGAATCTCCTGTATGTTGCGACGGATGAGCAGGTTGCGGATGTGTTGACAAAAACACTAGCCAAAGTGAAGTTTGAATACTTCTGAGAGAGGCTTGGCGTTCTTCAGATTGGTGACACTTCGAGGAAGAAGTGATGGACACATTTTCTGGAGCCATTCCAAGCATGATGAGAGGAGGATCCTTCCCATGGATGTGGATGCAAGCATTGGATGATGAGCATCAAGACAATGCTCCAGTTACTGCTCTGTATATGCATCATGTTGGATGCTTGATATGATTAGTTGGATCATGTATATGTATATGCATCATGTTGGATGCTGGATATGATTAGTTGGATCATGTATATGTATATGCGTCATGTTGGATGCTTGATATGATCAGTTGGATCATGTATATGTATATGCATCATGTTGGATGCTAGATATGATCAGTTGGATCATGTATATATGTATGCATCATGTTGGATGTTTGATATGATCAGTTGGATCATGTATTTGTATATGTATCAAGTGGATACATGATATGTATCAGGTAGATGCTGTGTATGCATCAGGATGATGCTATGATGATGATTAGGATGATCATGTGATGATGTGCATCAAGATGATGTATGGTGAGTATCAGGTTAATACTTTGTGGCCATGGACAGGTTGTGCAGATAAGCATATAATAGTGCCCTGGGAGATTTGCAGATACTCTTTCTAGGTTTTTCCTATGGCATACAATAGCACCCTCGGATATCCAAAAAATGCTCTTTCAAGGTTTTTCTTGGGAGGACATATAATAGCGCCCTAGGAGGTTTCCATATATTCTTTCAGGATTTTTCCTATGGCATATAATAGTGCCCTAGGATATTTGGCAAACGCTCTTTCAAGGTTTTGTCCTATGGCATATAATAGCGCCCTAGGAGATTCAATAGGTTGAGCTGTGTGCTCATAGTCAGTCCTAGGATGCTCTTTCAAGGTTTTTCCATGACCACATATAATAGCACCCTGGAAGATCTGATAGGTTGAGCTGTGTGCTCGTAATCAGTCCTGGGATTCTCTTTCAAGGTTTTGTGGTGGGGTCACATGTAATAGCTCCCTGGGAGATCCGATAGGCTGGGTTATGTGCCCGTAATCAGTCCTGGGATGCTCTTGCGAGTTGTGATGCACGTAATAAGTCCTGAGGATTCCACAATATGGCCAGTGATGATGAAGACCTACAGGTGGTGGGCCTACATCCAGTATGAAAAAGGACTGGCTCTATAGAACTTCCAATGACGAGTAGATTAGGGATTGATTAAGATAGCAGTAGCTGTGATGATGATGATGACGATGATCCAATGACGATGTGCTAGAGCAGAAGACTTGTGCTCGTATATCTGTGCCGAGAAATACCTTCCTAGTTAAGAGGGAGTGTTGATGTAATTGTAACTTCGGAATGTATTTCACCTTATGTATATTGTACTCCTATAGAGATGGTATTATTCCTCTATACTGAAGTGTCGTCATTTGTATTGACAAGTGTCACAACTTGCTTGTGATGGGTTATTAGACCACCAAGTGTGGGGTTGGCCCTGATTAGTATTACTATGGGTTATTAGACTGAGTTAGACAAGTTAGCCGTGCTAGTTTATTAGACAGGTCAGGTCATGTATAAATAGAGTGCGGGAGGCACTACATTTGATCATCTCATTATTCACCTCTACACTCTCTAGAAAGTCACGCACAACTGAGGAAGGAGGAGTAGCTACCAAGAGGACTATCTATTGTACTTGGTTTGTATCATTGCTCTCTCTATCTCTAAGGAAGTTGTGGGGTTTTTCACCTCTATGGTTTTCCCCAGTGAAACTTTGTGTGTCTATTGTCTCATGTGATTGCTTGTTGTGTTTGATATGCTTGATATGTTGTACATGTTATTCTCTCAGTAAAGATCCTAGAGTATGTTGAATTAATGCTCAAAAATTAACATGGTATCAAAGCTTGATTTGTACCTGTCATATTAGCAGATAACATTCTCTTCATACAACTATTGCGCCACTCTCCAATGATTGTATGAGTGAGAAAGTGAATGATCGAATAGAGTACCTCCTGCACTCTATTTATACTTGACTTGACTTGCCTAATAACCTTACTATATCCTGAATCCTGGGAACTTTAGATTCTTTAATAGATAGTTTTGTTGCTGGAATAAATGTTGTAGTCCTTCTTTTGTAGGTGATGGTATACGATCTTTCCTACAAGACAAGTTAAATTGCATGATTAGAAACATCTCATAGTTTTCAGAACAAATTCTTATACGTAAAGAAATATGTCATACAGTCATGCAATTAGTTTAGCCAATGCTTCAATACAACATTTATCCATATCTCGTACCTTTCTAGATGCCTTCCAATCTCTACCAGAACATTGTTAAGAGTGTGCACAACTCCCAACATGTCAGCAAAGAGGTTTCATTCTAGATAAGTAGCAGTGGAATGTTGTACAATGCCATAGGCTACTTACCCATTACATGCATATTCGTAGCATACTGTTCTAATATGCATAATACACAACCTAAGTCAACCACTTGTACTATGAAACAAGAACTCAACACAGTTCTAATTTTTCTCTCTCCTAATTTTAGTAGGTATTTTTAGCTCTGTTTAAAAAACGGGTGATGCCAGTATCACACATTTTCATTTCGAGGCATTTTTTGGGACCTTTGAATTATCTTTATCGTAAAAAAAAATTAGTTTCTATTTTCAGGTGCATTTTTAGAAATTTAGCAAAATAGCATACATTTTTACGCAATTTATAATGAAAAACATATACATTTTGCAATTTTTTCTATAAAATAAAACATTTTTATGGACAAAATAAGACACTTTTATTGACAAAATTGTAAAAGAATCCAGAAAATATAGACATTTAAAACCATTTTCAGTCAATTTTCAGATATGTTTTGTATAAAAATGATATTGTTTCATATTATTTTCCGAAAAGTGTTGATTCACATAAATTCAAGAAAAACTATACAAATTATTTGTAAAAAACATATTTCAAACATTATAAATAGAAATTTTATTTCTAAATTTAAGTCTCAAAGTCAAAACATTACTAATATATCTTATCAAAATATTGTCGAACTTAGCATTTTCTTCAAAACATGAAACTAATCAACAATATCATGCAGGCCAAATTCATGTCATCTTCTACTGCATGTTTCCCCCCTCTAACATTATAATCAAATAAATTAAAAAACAAATTAAACTAACCCCTAACAACGTTATAATAAAAAATTTAAAGAAAAATTAAAAACAAATCAAACTAACCCCTAACAACATTATAATAAAAAATTTAAACAAAAATTAAAAACAAATTAAACTAACATTAAAACTAATAGATTTAAACTAATGTTCTTATAATTAACAATTAAAAAATAAAAATAAAAACCCAATAAACTAACCTAACATTATAATTAAAAAATAAAAAAATAAAACTAATTAACTATATACTAACATTACACAAAATTTAAAAAAACTTAAAAACAAAATAAAAATAATATTATAAAAAATTAAAAATTAAAAAAAAAACCTATACAAAATTTTAAAATAAATTAAAAACAAAAATAAAAACAGACTAAAACTAACATTATAAAAAATTAAAAATTAAAAAACAAACAAACTATCTATAATAGCAAATCAAACTATATAACATCTAAAATAAAATAAAAAAAATTAAAAACAATAAAAAAAACATTTAAAACAAAATTTTAAAAACAATTAAAAAACCAAACTATACAAAATCTTACAAAAAATAATTAAAAAAAATAAATTAAACTATACAAAAAATTAAAAAAAAAAAAAAAATTAAACACAATTAAAAAAAAAAAAAAACCATGCAATGGCTGGGGAGGTGGGCGGCGGCGAGGGAGGGAGAAGGGAGGGCGGCGAGGGAGGGAGAAGGGAGAGCGGCGAGGGAGGGGAGGAGGTGGTGGAGCTGGGCGGGGGAAGGGAGGAGGAGGTGGTGTAGATGGGTGGCGGGGGGGGGGAGGGGGAAGGGAGGGCGGGGGGGGAGGGAGGAGAGGGAAGGGGAGGTGAGCGGAGTCGCGGGGGAAGGGACCGCGAGGAGGGAGGAGGGGGAAGTGGAGGGGAGTGGGGAGGAGGAAGGAGGGGGAGGGCACCTCCCTCTTGGGCACCAAAGGTCCGCCCCTCATGAGCGGCACGATTCCCAGCATCGTGCCACTCGTGAGGGGTGGCCCTTTGGTGCCCAAGCAGGCGGATCTCCACTGGCTTGGTCTCCAAAGTGTCTTCCCTCACGAGCGGCGTGATGCCCAGCATCGTGTCGCTCGTGAGGGGTGGCCCAGCATCACGCCGCTTGTGACGGGCGGCCCTTTGGCGCCCAAGCTGGTGGTGCCCTCCCCCTCCTTCCTCCTCCCCACTCCCCTCCACTTCCCCCTCCTCCCTCCTCGCGGCCCCTTCACCCTCCTCTCGGCACGCCCTCCCTTCCCGCTCCCCCCCACGCCCTCCCTTCCACCTCCTCCTTCCTTCCCCCACCCAACTCCACCACCTCTTCCCCTACCCCCTCCGCCGCCCTCCACTTCCCCCTCCTCCCTCCTCCCCTGACGCCCTCCCTTCCACCGCCACCCGCCCTCCCTCGCTGCCGCCCACCACCTCTTCCTCCTCCCTTATCCCTCCTCTGCCCTCCCGTTCCCCATCCTCGCTCCTCCCCCGTCGCCTTCCCTTCCACCACCACTACCCTCCCTTCCCCCTCCCTCGCTGTCACCCACCTCCCTGCCATTGTATTATTTCGATTTGTTTTAAAATTTTGTTTAATTTTTTTTTTTAATTTTGTTTAATTTTTTGTTTAAAGTTTGTTTAATTTTTTTAAAATTTTGTTTAAAGTTTGTTTAATTTTGTATAGTTTAATTTTTTTTTAATTATTTTGTTTTTTAATTTATTTTAAAATTTTGTATAGTTTGATTTTTTTATTGTTTTTAAAATTTTGTTTTAATTGTTTTTCAGTTTTTGTATAGTTTTTTTAAATTTTTTTATAATGTTAGTTTGGTTAGTATATAGTTACTTAGTTTTTTTTTAATGTATTTTTAAAATTTTAATTATAATGTTATCTTAGTTTAGTTTGTTTTTAATTTTTTAAAAATTTTTAATTATAACATTTGCTTAAATTTGTTAGTTTAATTTGTTTTTAATTTCTTTTTTAAAACCCAAAGTTAATATTCGTAGAATAAGGAGCATTCGTGCAAGATGGGAGTGTGTTAAACAAAGCCGTAGATCCCAAAGGAATATGACATCTGAAATGATGGGTATAGATTTAGACTCAGATGGTGCACCCATATATAATAGAGAAGAGTATGGGTCATCTACATCTTCATCAAGTCCTTCATCTACAGAAAATGTAGATTATGATGGGGTGTCAGAATCCATGGATGAATTTGAAGAAGCAGTGTAGACGCTTTTTATTAGTATGATTTTTATAATTGAAACTCTAGAGGAGTTTTTTATGATGGGGTGTCAGAATCCATGGATGAATTTGAAGAAGCAGTTTAGATGCTTTTTACTAGTATGATTTTTGTAAGTGAAACTCTAGAGGAGTTTTTGAATATTTATATGAAGCTTTTGTTCTTGTATGGTCTAATATATTATCTCATTATGAATCACATCATAATTTCTTTGTTTTTATATGGTTATAATGGTGAAATTATTAGAGAAATTTGTTTTTTGTTTAATATGCAATTTTCCTGAAAGTTGTAATTTATCTCTTCAATCATTTTTTTGTTTTTCCAATATAAGGTTGATTTTAAAGTTTTGTTAAACAACGATATGGGATGTTTCGGCCATGGCTCTATTTTTTACCCTAAAAAAAAATACGTGTATACTGGTATCAACACTTTTCTATTCGGGGGGTGTTTTTGGCATTTTTTTTGCAAAAATCATCATTTTTATGGGTAGAGTTCTCGTTCATAGTATATAGTTCTCGTTTCATATTATAAGTGGTTAGTCTAGGAACATAAGCATATACATCGTTGAACAGTATTATTTAAACAATCAAATATACAAGAAATGACAATTCAAATACTTATCCTTGTTTGTTTGTTTGGTGGACTCCCTCTTAATCATTGCTTCCTTGCAGGAACTATTGGAGTGTGCTCCCTCTTGATCTTTGCTTCCTGGATTAACTATCCTTAAACTTATATCCATCCTCGATCACTATGCATTCTTACTAGTATCATCATTGTGTTATCCTCGAGATCTCATACATAATCCTACATTCATTAGTATAATCTTAATACTATCAAAACACAATAATCTTAAACATGTATAGTCATGATCATTTCAAACACAAATAATAAGCATTAGCATTCAAAGTTTCATGGAAAACTTCTCTTACTCATGCATATTCATATTTGACCACAGAACTCTTCTGGTTAGTCATATCATTAATCAAGGTAAAATACATAATATGCATAAACCCTAGATTACTCCTTAGGAAGTGCACCCCCTTTCTTAGGAAAGTTTCCCATGCCATGATCGAGGAATACCAGTCGATCATGAAGAATGATGTTTGGGATGCGGTCCCAAGAGAAAATGGGAAGTCTGTTGTGACTTCCAAGTGGATCTATAAGATCAAGCATGCTGTAGATGGCAGCATAGAAAAATACAAAGCAAGGTTTGTGGCTCGTGGCTTCTCCCTGAAAGAGAGAATAGACTATGAAGATATTTTTGCTCCTATAGCTAGATATACTTCCATCAGAACAATACTTTCCCTGGCTATAGTGATGAAGTGGAAGATACACCAGATGGATGTCAAGACAGCTTTCTTGAATGGTGTAGTCAAAGAGGAAGTGTATGTTGAGCAACCACTTCGTTTTTGAGACACATGACAGGGAGTCATATGTGTGCATGTTGAAGAAAGCCTTGTATGGCTTGAAGCAAGCTCCCAGGACTTGGTATGGTAGGATAAACAACTTTCTATCCAGTTTGGGATTTACCAAGAGTAAAGCGGATTCCAACCTTTACTACAAGGTTAAGGAAGGCAATCCTGTGATACTACTTTTGTATGTGGATGACCTGTTTGTTACAGGTGAGGATGGATTGATTGCTGATACGAAGAGGAAGCTTGTTGTCGAGTTCGATATGAAGGACTTTGGGATGATGCACTATTTTCTAGGCATGGAGGTGTGGAAGAGTGCAGAAGGGATCTTACTTGGATAAGGGAAGTATGCAGTAGAGATCCTGAAACAGTTCGGGATGATGGACTGCAATGCCATGGCCACACCTATGGCATCGAACCTGAAGCTTCAGTGTGATGCTTCATCTGATCCGGTTGATGTCACTATGTATCGTTAGATGATTGGGTCCTTGATGTACCTAACAAAAACAAGACCAGATATTTGCTTTGCAGTGAACACATTGAGCCAGTTCCTGACGAATCCCAGAGGTGTTCACCTGGTTACTGTAAAGCATATTCTGAGGTACCTAAAGGGTAAAATTGATTATGGGATCAAGTATGATGTGAATTAAAATTTTAACCTGCAGGGTTATGTTGATTCAGACTAGGCAGGCAGTGCTACAGATAGGAAGAGCACTTCTGGGTGCTGCTTCAGTATGGGATCAGGTGTGATCTCTTGGTTTAGCAGGAAGTAGTCCTGTGTAACACTGAGTATAGCCGAAGCAGATCATGTTGCAGCTTGTTTGGCTAGTTGTGAGGTAGTATGGCCTAAGAAGCTACTTTCTGAGTTATTTGATCTCCCGTTGGAGGCTACTGGTATCTTTTGTGACAACCAGAGTTGTGTGAAGCTATTTGAGAACTCGGTGTTCCATGACAGGTTGAAGCACATTGAGAGCAAATATAACTATATCAGGGATATGGTGCATAGAGGAGCAGTGAATCTTCTGTACGTTACAATGGATGAGCAGGTTGTAGATGTGTTGACGAAACCACTAGCCAGAGTGAAGTTTGAGTATGTTAAAGAGAGGCTTGGTGTTCTTCAAATTGAAGATACTTCGAGGAAGAAGTGATGGGACACATTTGTAGGAGCCATTCCAAGCATGGTGAGAGGAGGATGCTTCCCATGGTTGTGGATGTAAGTGTTGTGTGATGAGCATCAGGACAATGCTCCAGTTACTGCTTTGGATATGCATCGGTTGGATGCTTTGTATGATAAGTTGGAACATGTATATTTATATGCATCATGTTGGATGTTGGATATGATCGGTTGGATCATGTATATGTATATGCATCATGTTGGATGCTGGATATGATCGGTTGGATAATGTATATGTATATGCATCATGTTGGATGTTGGATATGATTAGTTGGATCATGTATATGTATATGCATCATGTTGGATGCTTGATATGATCAGTTGGATCATGTACTTGTATATGTATCAGGAGGATACATGATATGTATTAGGTAGATAGTGTGTAAGCATTAGGTGGATGCTTTGTATGATTAGGATGATCATGGATGATGAGCTTCAGGATGTTGCTCTAGATGATATGCATTATGATGATGCTACGATGATGATCAGGATGATCAATTGATGATGTACATCAGGATGATGTATGGTGAGTATCAAGTTGATACTATGTGGCCATGGATAGGTTGTGCAAATAAGCATATAATAGCACCCTGGGAGATTTGCAGATACTCTTTCGAGGTTTTTCCTATGGCATATAATAGCGCCCTGGGATTTTTGGAAAATGCTCTTTCAAGGTTTTGCTTGGGAGGACATATAATAGTGCCCTGGGAGGTTTGTAGATACTCTTTCAAGGTTTTTCCTATGGCATATAATAGTGCCCTAGGATATCTAGCAAACTCTCTTTCGAGGTTTTGTCCTATGGCATATAATAGCTCCTTGAAAGTTCCGATAGGTTGAACTATGTGCTCGTAATCAGTCCTGGGATGCTCTTTCGAGGTTTTTCTATGACCACATATAATAGCGCCCTAGGAGATCTGATACGTTGAACTGTGTGCTCATAATCAGTCCTGGGATGCTGTTTCGAGGTTTTTCTATGACCACATATAATAGCGCCCCGGGAGATACAATAGGTTGAGCTATGTGCCCGTAGTCAGTCCTGGGATTCTCTTTCGAGGTTTTGTGGTGGGGTCACATGTAATAGCTGCCCGGGAGATCCGATAGGTTGGGATGTGTGCCCGTAGTCAGTCCTGGGATGCTCTTGTGAGGTTTTGTGACACACGTAATAAGTCCTGAGGATTCCACAGTATGGCTAGTGATGATGAAGACCTGCAGGTGGTGGGCCTACATCCAGTATGAAAAAGGACTGGCTCTGTAGAACTTCCTATGACGAGGAGTTCAGAGATTGATTGAGATAGCAGCAGCAGTGATGATGACGACGATTCAATGACTATTATCCAGTGACGATGATCTAGAGAAGAAGATTTGTGCTGGTAGATTTGTGTTGAGAAATACTTTCCTAGTTAAGAGGGAGAGTTGATGTATATGTAACTTCAGAATGTATTTCCCATATGTATATTGTATTCCTATAGAGGTGTTATTTTTCCTCTATATGGAAGTGTCGTCATTTATATTGTAAGTTTTGTAACTTATACTTGATGGGTTATTAGACCACCTTGATGGGGTCATCCCTGTATAAGTCATGTGGTGCAAAGGGTTATCAGACCACCCTATTGGGGGTCGGCCCTGTCAGCATTATGTTAAGTGGTTAAGTTTAGGCCGACCTAGTAAGGTTATTAGGAAAGTCAAGTCAAGTATAAATAGAGTGTGGGAGGCACTCTATTTGATCATTCACTTTCTCACTCATACACTCATTGGAGAGTGGCGTGTTAGAAAAACAGGATCGCAGAGCAATAACAATAAATAGAAATGCAAATATAATCACACATACACATTACAAGAGAGACACATATATATCGTGGTTCACCCAACTTGGGCTACGTCCACACTGAATTTGCCAGTCCTTATTATTATTACCGTCCAGCAAGTCGAAGGGATACAACCTGCAGCACAACCGCTGCACTTCCTCTTCTCTATTTTACAGTCTCTCTCCCGATCTCAAAGATCTTTACAATGCATAAAACCTAATACATCAACCAACCCTAGCCGTATTACAATGTCTTTCTTTTATAAGGGAAATACAATGGGAAAATACCACGGGATACCCAAAACCATGGGCCCGCAAAACAACTGGCGAAAACAGCCCCAAAAAATTTCTTCGGGGGCGTTGCCCCCAAACCCCCCAACCAGGGGGGATGGTCCCCCTTGGAACCCCGCTGGGGTGAGTGTACAGTCCACCTACATATCATATAGAACTGGGGTACAAACACAGCTAATACAATATCATCTAGGAAGATCTAGCTCCACAACCAACATGGCGCACTAGGGGAGGAGGAGAAGCTGTTGCTAGGAGACTATCTCTTATGCTTGGGTTTCGTATCATTGCTCTATCTATCTCTGAGGAAGTTATTGGGGTTTTTCACCTTTGCGGTTTTCCCCAAGGAAACTCTGTGTGTCTATTGTCTCTTGTGATTGCTTCTTGTGATTGATATGTTTTTCATGTTATTCTCTCAGATAAGATCCTAGATCATATTGAATTGATGCTCAAAAATTAACATGGTATCAGAGCTAACCTGAGAAGAAGACACTATGCAGTTGCGGAAGCTAGGGATTCTTATTTTTTGGGTTTCTCTCCACATATCTTGCAAGGCAGGAGGCTATATTGACTCTCCTCAGCAAGGAGCATCTTTCTGTCCAATCATAATTCAATTTTGAGCTTCAGTTTTGGCCCTAAAAATTAGGGTTTCCACAAAAAGTGAAATTTCTGAAATCTGAGACCATTGCTGGAATCTCCTATGAAAACTAGAAGTTTAGAGACCAAGATCAAACTTTTTCGATGGGTGAAGCTCTGGAAAAATCAAACCCTAATTCAGGGTCCTCCCTAATGAATCCAGAAGTTTGAAAAGCAAATTTGAGGGGTGAAACTTTGCAGTTTTCAAATTCTGAGTATAGCCGCTTGGTCAGCTCATCAAGGCGCATTTTTATATCCTTTCAGAAGTTTGAAATTCAAAGTTTAAATTTTTAGGGTTTCTCTAACAAACCCTAATCCAGCTCCAGATCCAGATTTTTGCAAATCAAGTGGTAAGACATAAATATTTTCTATTTCATTTGAAGTACTCTTTAAGATGTCTCACCACACCAAGCTTGAGGATAAGCTTGAAGGGGCTAATAACTTTCGAGCATGGAAGTATAGGATTGGGTTAACTCTAGAAGAGAGTGAGTTGGACACCTACATAAGTGAATGGGTTCCTGTCCTAGAGGGAGAAGAGACTAAGGCCTTACACAAGACAAACTTAGTCAAAGCCAAGAGAATTATTGCTGATTCTATTAAGGACTATCTCATACCCCATGTGTCTTCCCTAAGGAAACCTAAGGAGATGTTTTATTCCTTGACCAAGCTATTTGAAGGGAAGAACATAAATTGGAAGATGACATTGAGGAATCAACTAAAGAACATCCAGATCCAAGAATGCGGAAACCTTGTAGTCTTATTTCTAAAGGGTCTCCCAGATAAAAGAACTTGAAGCTGTGGGAGAAGATATAGAGAATGGAGAAGTGGTAATGACCACTCTTAATGGCCTTCCTAGGTCATGGGATTCCTTCATCCAAGGAATTTGTGCTAGGAATAAACTTATCACATTCAGTAGGCTGTGGGAAGAATGCTCACAAAAAGAAGCTTGGATTGTAGCTTGAAAAGAAAAGATGTGGAATGAAGATCAAGCTCTCACAGCACATACCAAGAAGAGGACACTTTTCCTCTAATTGTCCTAAGAACAAAAGGAACAACAACAATAACTAATACAAGCAATATGACAGGTATGAGTTACAGGTATGTTTTGAAATATGTTCATGATGAAGTTTATAATACGATTGTCTTCATGTTATTGAGTTTTCACCCTAGTAAAAGTATGAATGCATGATAGAAGACATTCATTGATTAGGGGTATGACACTTATGATTGTACAATGATTGTACTAATGCACTGCGGTGTTGTATGAGGAGAATGTTATCCGCTAACATGAAGGTACAAATCAAGTTCTAGATCAAGACCATGGTGACATGAAGACATAGACTCATTCATAGTCATGGATCACATAGAGGTATGTATAATTTGGTTCTACAATGGTTAACTTATGAGTTATGCAGGTCAGTGAAGAGAACAAGAAAAACATTGCTAGACATAACTAGCAAATATGATGACCAGGTATGCTTTTCCTATATCAAGTTAGAATCCTACCCTATGTAAGGATCTTATACTTTTGTATGATTGATAATGATTATTCATGAGTTACAAGTTTGAGTAATCTAAGGTTTATGCATATTATGTCTCTTACCTTGATTAGTGATATGACTAACCGGAAGAGTTCTATGGTCAAATATGAATATGCATGAGTAACAGAGGTATTCTCTAAAACTTTGAATGCTAATGATTATTATCTGTGTTTGAAATGATCATGACTATACATGTTTAAGATTATTGTGTTTTGATAGTATTAAGATTATACTAATGAATGTATGATTATGTATGAGATCTTGAGGATAACACAATGATGATATTAGTAAGCATGCATAGTGATCGAGGGTGGATATAAGTTCAAGGACAGGTAATCCAGGAAGCAAAGATTAAGAGGGAGCACACTCCAGTAGTTCCTACAAGGAAGCAAAGATTGAGAGGGAGTCCACCCAACAAACAAACAAAGATATGTATTTGAATTGTCATTTCTTGTATATTTGATTGTTTAAATAATACTGTTCAATGATGTATATGCTTATGTTCCTAGACTTAGGTTGTGTATTATGCATATTAGAACAGTATGCTACTAATATGCATGTAATGGGTAAGTGGCCTATGGCATTTTACAACATTCCATTGCTAATTATTTAGAATGAAACCTCTTTGCTGACATGTTGGGATTTGTGCACACTCTTAACAATGTTTTGGTAGAGATTGGAAGGCATCTAGAAAGTTACGGGATATGGATAAATGTTGTATTGAAGCATTGGCTAAAATAATTGCATGACTGTATGACATATTTCTGTACATATAAGAATTTGTTCTAAAAACTATGAGATGTTTCTAATCATGTAATTTAACTTGTATTGTAGGAAAGATCTTATACCATCACCTACAAAAGAAGGACTACAACATTTTTTCCAGCAACAAATCTAGCTATTGAAGAATCTAAAGTTCCCTGGATTCGGGATATAGTAATGGAAGAATGTCATGATCGAGGAATACCAGTCCAACATGAAGAATGATGTTTGGGATGAGGTCCCAAGAGCAGATGGGAAGTCTGTTGTGATTTCCAAGTGGATCTATAAGATCAAGCATGCTGCAGATGGCAGCATAGAAAAATACAAAGCGAGGTTTGTGGCTCGCGGCTTCTCCCAGAAAGAGAGAATAGACTATGAAGATATTTTTGCTCCTATATCCAGATACACTTCCATCAGAATAGTACTTTCCCTGGCTATAGTGATGAAGTGGAAGATACACCAGATGGATGTGAAGACAACTTTCTTGAATGGTGTAGTCGAAGAGGAAGTGTATGTGGAGCAGCCACTTCGTTTTTTAGGCACATGACAGGGAGTCATATGTGTGCAGGTTGAAGAAAGCCTTGTATGGCTTGAAGCAAGCTCCTAGGACTTGGTATGGTAGGATAGACATCTTTCTATCCAGTTTGGGCCTTACCAAGAGTAAAGCGGATTCCAACCTTTACTACAAGGTTGAGGAAGGAAATCCTGTGATACTACTTTTGTATGTGGATGACCTGTTTGTTACATGTGAGGATGGATTGATTGCCAATACGAAGAGGAAGCGTCTTTCCGAGTTTGAGATGAAGGACTTGGGGATGATGAACTATTTCTAGGCATGGAGGTGTGGCAGAGTGCAGATGGGATCTTACTTGGACAAGGGAAGTATGTAGTAGAGATCCTGAAGCGGTTCAGGATGATGGACTGCAAGGCCATGGTCACACCTATGGCATCAAACCTGAAGCTTCTATGTGATGCTTCATTTGATCCAGTTGATGTCACTGTGTATCGTCAGATGATTGGGTCCTTGATGTACCTGACGAACACATGACCATATATTTGCTTTGTGGTGAACACATTGAGCCAATTCCTGACGGATCCTAGAGGTCTTCACCTGGGTTCTGTAAAGCATATTCTGAGGTACCTAAAGGGTACAATTGATTATGGGCTCAAGTATGATGCGAATCAAAAGTTTAACCTGAAGGGTTATGTTGATTTAGACTTGGCAGGCAGTGTTGCAGATAGGAAGAGCACTTTTGAGTGCTGCTTTAGTATGGAATCATGTGTGATCTCTTGGTTTAGCAGGAAGCAGTACTGCATAGCACTGAGTATAGCTGAAGCAGAGTATGTTGCAGCTTGTTCGTCTAGTTGTGAGTTAGTATTGCTTAAGAAGCTACTGTCTAAGTTATTTGATCTCCCATTGGAGGCTACTGGTATCTTTTGTGACAACAAGAGTTGGGTGAAGTTGTATGAGAACTTGGTGTTCCACGACAGGTCAAAGCACATTGAGATCAAATATCACTATATCAGGGATATGGTGCAGAGAGGAGCAGTGAATCTCTTGTCTGTTACAATGGATGAGCAGGTTGCAGAGGTGTTGACGAAACCATTATCCAGAGTGAAGTTTGAGTACTTCAGAGAGAGGCTTGGTGTTCTTCAGATTGAAGATACTTTGAGGAAGAAGTGATGGGACACATTTGCAGGAGCCATTCCAAGCATGGTGAGAGGAGGATCCTTCCCATGGTTGTGGATTTAAGCATTGTGTGATGAGCACCAGGACGATGCTCCAGTTACTGCTTTGGATATGCATCGGTTGGATGCTTTGTATGATCAGTTGGATCAAGTATATGTATATGCATCATGTTGGATGTTGGATATGATCAGTTGGATCATGTATATGTATATGCATCATGTTGGATGTTGGATATGATCAGTTGGATCATGTATATGTGTATGCATCATGTTGGATGCTTGATATGATCAGTTTAATGATGTATTTGTATATGTATCAGGTGGATACATGATATGTATCTGGTAGATACTATGTATGCATCAGGTGGATACATTGTATGATCAGTATGATCATGGATGATGAGCTTCCGGATGTTGCTCCAGATGATATGCATCAGGATGATGCTACGATGATGATCAATATGATCATGTGATGATGTACATCAAGATGATGTATGGTGAGTATTAGGTTTATACTCTGTGGTCATGGATAGGTTGTGCAAATAAGCATATAATAGTGCCCTAGGAGATTTGCAGATACTCTTTCGGGGTTTTTCCTATGGCATATAATAGCGCCCTAGGATATCTGGCAAATACTCTTTTGAGGTTTTCTTGGGAGGACATATAATAGCGCCCTCGGAGGTTTGTAGATACTCTTTTGAGATTTTGCCTATGGCATATAATAGTTCCCTGGGATATCTGGAAATTGCTCTTTCGAGGATTTGTCTTATGGCATATAATAGCGCCCTAGGAGATCAGATAGGTTGTGCTATGTGCTCGTAATCAGTTCGGAGATGCTCTTTCGAGATTTTTCCATGACCACATATAATAGCGCCCTGGAAGATCCAATAGGTTGAGTTGTGTGCTCGTAATCAATCCTGGGATGCTCTTTCGAGGTTTTTCCATGACCACATATAATAGTGCCCTGGGAGATCCGATAGGTTGAGCTTTGTGCTCGTAATCAATCCTAGGATTCTCTTTCAAGGTTTTGTGGTGGGGTCACATGTAATAGCTCCCTGGGAGATCCGATAGGTTGAGTTGTGTGCTCGTAATCAGTCCTGGGATGCTCTTGCGAGGTTTTGTGACGCACATAATAAGTCCTGAGGATTCCACAGTATGGGCAGTGACGATGAATACGTACAGGTGGTGGGCCTTCATCCAATATGAAAAAGGAATGGCTCTGTAGAACTTCCTATGACGAGTAGTTCAAATATTGATTGAGATAGCAGTAGCAGTGATGATGACGATGATTTGATGACAAATCCACAGAAGAAGACTTGTGCTAGCAGATTTGTGTCGAGAAATACCTTTCTAATTAAGAGGGAGTGTTGATGTATATGTAACTTCGGAATCTATTTCACATATGTATATTGTATTCCTATAGAGGTGTTATTATTCATCTATATGGAACTGTCGTCATTTATATTGTAAGTGTCATAACTTTTACTTGATGGTTATTAGACAACCTTGATGGGGTCGTCCCTGTATAAGTCATGTGGGTCAAAGGGTTATTAGACCACCCTATTAGGGGTGGACCGTTTCAGCATTATGTTAAGTGGTTAAGTTGAGGCCGACCTAGTAAGGTTATTAGGAAAGTCAAGTCAAGTATAAATAGAGTGCGGGGGGCACTCTATTTGATCATTCACTTTCTTACTCATACACTCATTGGAGAGTGGCGCACTAGTGGAGGAGGAGAAGATGCTGCTAAGAGTCTATCTCTTATGCTTGGGTTTTGTATCATTGCTCTATCTATCTCTGAGGAAGTTATTGTGGTTTTTCACCTTTATGGTTTTCCCCAAGGAAACTCTGTTTGTCTATTGTCTCTTGTGATTGATTCTTGTGATTGATTCTTGTGATTGATATGCTGTACATGTTATTCTCTCAGATAAGATCCTAGATCATATTGAATTGATGCTCAAAAATTAATAGGATGGGGCTTCAAACTTTAGTGCATGGAAGGCTACAGTTGTGTTGCTTATGGAAGAGAGTGAACTGTGGGATGTTGTGTATAGAATAAACACAAACCTAGTCACAGTATCGACATATGCAATTGCAAAAGAAGTTTACGAAAAAAAAATATCAAATCCCAGAGGATCCTCCTTCATTCAACCAAGGACCATGTGATCCCACACATGTTAGCTAAGGATAATCTATTTGAGATGTGGGATTCCTTGACAAAATTGTACCAGAGTTCCCATGCAAATAGAAATATGGCACTCAAAGAATTGAAGAGAATAAAGATGGGAGAGGATGAGAACATGGCCACACATCTTACCAAGATTACATAGGTAAGCGATGAGCTAGAGGCAGCAGGTGAGAAGGTTGAGGATGGTGAGTTGGCTCGAAAAGTCTTGAATGGCATGACTAAGCCATGGGAAGTATTTGTCAAATCCATTGTTGCTAGAGAGAACCTTCCCAAGTGGGATCATCCGTGGGATGATTTAACACAGGAGGAGACCTAGAGGGGTTACATTCAAGGCTCATCTTCTTCCATCCCTGAGGAGGAGGATGCAGTGCTTGCAACTAAAGGAAAGAAAAGGTTCAAACAAAAGAATGACCTAAGTAAGGTCAAGTGATTTTCCTGCAATGATTATGGACACCATGTAGGTTAGTGCCCACATAGAAAGAATAACATGCAGGTAGTAGCCGCATACGAGGTAGATGTGTTTGCCTCCATATTTGAGAGGGAGTTCTCACTTCCCTCATTTCTTTCAGGACATGATAGCAGTAATCCATAGGTTCAGGATGATGAGAGATGGATGATTGACTTCAAGCAATGCAATCACATGACCGAGATGCGAGAGGAATTCCTATTCCTTGAGTACAATCCTATGAAGATGATTCATTATGTGCATGGGACTGATCATTTTGTCAGAGGAGTGGGTAGGGTTCGGTTTCTCCTCTGTCTGATATTAGAACCTTGATGTAGTGGCCAGATTCTTTCTCAACCATCGCCTTGAACCTCTTGAATAGTCCAAAAGAATCAAACTTATTTTTCAGACAATATATCCAAGTATTTCGACTGTAATCATCTATGAATGTGACGAAATAATAATTTCCAGTCAATGAGGGTGTTTGCATTGGACCACAAAAATTTGTTTGGACTAGATCCAATGGAGTTATGGCTCTATAAGATACCATTGAATCAAACTTCACCTTGGGATGTTTAGCCAAGATGCAACTTTCACAAGAATTATTAGGCTAATGAATACTAGGCAAGCCTTTCACCATTTGTTTTTTATTCAGTAAATCCAAGCCACCAAAATGAAAGTGACCATACCTGAGATGCCACAGCCAGGATTGATCCAAACTTGTGGCCTTACAAGCATTTACAAAACTTGTCAATTTAGTTATCATGGTAAGAGGAAACATCATGTTCTTAGTCATTTCTAGCTTATCTACTAGTTACTTGCTAGGATGCTTGTCCAAGATTGTACACACCTTGTTTTTGAAAAATACCCTGTAAACCTTCTCAATGAGTTGTCCAATGCTCAAGAGATTGCACTTTAACCTTGGTACAAAATAGACATCCTTGAATATCCTCCTCTCACCATTCTTGTCATAGAATGCAATTATTCCTTTTCGATTCACTGTCACCAAACTGTCATTACCAAGGTTTACTTCTAAGTCAATGCTAATATCAAGGCTCACAAACAAACCTGTGTTACTAGTCATGTGGTCGGTGAAACCACTGTCCAAGAACCAGATGTCCTTGGATCTTGTTTGAGACAAATTGCATGGTAATAAAATTACCTTTTGTCCCTCTTCATACTCCTCTATTGTGTTATTT
This sequence comes from Larix kaempferi, assembly GCA_027924585.1. Taxonomy (NCBI): domain Eukaryota; kingdom Viridiplantae; phylum Streptophyta; class Pinopsida; order Pinales; family Pinaceae; genus Larix; species Larix kaempferi. The sequence continues at coordinate 1,127,941 of BSBM01001022.1, read as the reverse complement.
GATTGATTTCTTGTAACATCCTGTTTCTTTCTGCATTGGTTAGCAAAATGCCCAATCTTTTTTACAGTAGAAGCATTGTACTTTTGACTTATTAGTCCTATGGCCTCCTTGCTTCCAATTTCTGCTACTGCCCCCCCCTTGAAATCCAAGGGTTATGATGAGATTTCTTCTCAGTCTCATAATCATCTTTGAACTCCATTTGGTTCATGGCTTCTGCTCCCTCTTCCTCTATTTCCAAATCTACATTTGACTTTTCCTTTTGAAATTGTCACCTGAGACTTAAATGCATGATCTAATGCATTATCTTCATACCTTGTCATCCTAGATTCATGAGCAACCAGGGATCCTTCCAACTAATCTATCTGCATCTGACTGGTGTCTTTTGTCTCTTCTATGGCAACTACAATAGTTTCAAACTTTTTAGGAAGGCTTCTAAGCACTTTCTCAACCACTCTTTGGTCTCATAAATCTTCACCAAACCACCTCAATTGATTTACTACATTCATGACCTATGTCATGAGTTGATCCACAGTATCCACCTCCTTCATTTTTAAGTTACTAAAGTCCCTCCTGAGATTTTGTATCTTTACAATATTTACTTTGGACATACCCTGCTAGCATGTCTCAAGAATATCCCATGCAGATTTTGAAGACAAGTCATTTCAAACCTTTGGGAAATTGGTATCATCCAGGCCTTTCTAAATAAGACCCAGTGCCCTATTATCTTCCTTCCTATTCTCTCTAAGCTATTCACGCTCATCATTTATTAAATCCATTTCATCTGGATAATAATCAGGCTCCTGGTAACCCATTGAAACATAACCCCATAAATCATGGGAAAGTATCAGGGTCCTCATTCTAATACACAAGGTGTCATAGTTATTCCCTATGAGAATAGGGACCACTGGATGGGTTAGACTACCTGATGCCATCTACAGGAAATTTTAGATCTAAGGTTCCACAGTGTGCCTCTTGGGGAGAAAAAATACACCACACAGGCTCGTGGGCAGCTCAATTTCCTCTCTAATTTTCTTTGGCACAACTGGTTGGTCCAACTACAATCCAACATGGAACATTGTGTCTACAATTTAAGAGGGAACGAGATGCAAGTTCGGCTTTGATACCAAAATGAGAGAAAGAGGAAATTAAAATTGTGTAGAGACAGAAGAAAAAATAACAGAACACTCCTTTTCATTATGTCACCGAAAGACAGATTACAAAACATTTTTATAAAGCCTCAGAGGGAAATATTCAGAAGAGGCAATAAATGCCTGCTACAGATTAAAAATTAAAATTTAAGAGAATCATCTGCACAGCTTCTGGCTCCCCTACAAAATTCAGATGATTGAAAAAAAAGGTGGAAATAAATATGCCCATCAATGGATGGCGAGATCCCACCCCTATCCTACACAAAAATGAAAACAATAACATGGATTTTGTTTACCTGAAACAGATTGAACCATGCCTTCATCAATAAGCTGCCAAGAGTTTGAGACAAAATTGTTATATACCAGTACTGGGGTTGTTGGAGAAGTAATTAGCTCCAACACATAGTGATTCTTCATCACCATGACAAATTTTCTTCACAATGGCAAAGGAACCTCTCTAATTACTAACGGCTCCCTCCTACCATGCAAAATGGCTCTGTCTGGCTATCAGACCACGTCTGCTTCATTGTGGCAATGCTCTTGTGTTTAACGCAGCTTGCATTCGTAGCAGTGTGTCTCCATTTGCAAACAAAGTCTTTATCAAGAGCTTAGTAGATCGATCTACTATGGTGATGATGCCACAAGTGATTATGGTCTTCTTACTTCCGTGTTGAAGGAGCATCCTCCTTGATCACCAGCAATTGGGTCCTCCACACTCGACACACAGCAGGTCATGCATAGGCCTGAACGACACACATATCTTTGCATTTACTAAATAGCGATTGATGTCCTCACACGTTTCTCTATGTTCATGTCTACCTTGCCTCAGTCCATCTCCAAATATATGATACCACTTGTTGGGTTCATTAAACCGACATAGATCACATTTACACAGCTGAAGAAACAAGATATAAAATCTAAACAACAATCACATAAGAGACACATAATTACATGGTAAAACCCCTTGAAGGGGAAACATCCATGGGACAATGGAAAGAGAATCTTATTGCTCAAACCAATAGGAGATTACAACAGCTTCCCGGGAGAGGGATTGAAGCCCCTTTCTCTCTATGAGTCCTTGGCTTTCTCTTGGAGCACCCACACTCCTCTTGCCTCTACAGGATTACATGGATGTATAGGATCTCTTACACAGTTATAAGAAACTACTTAATTAATTATGCATTCTAACTTAGGTTTCCTTATCTCAACCACAAGCTGACTAATAGGATCTAGATCCAAATCTATGGGAAATTGTTGTCACCTTATCCAACACGTACTTTATGCAATTATTATTGAGAATGGATAATGATGTTTCCCCGGTGGTTCTCAAAGCGATATATATAGGAGAGGTTCCTGAGCTACCACATCGCTCTAAATTATTTCCCTACCTAGTGACCTTAAATGAGAAGTGTTGATAACTTATGCCACGTTTTTGTGTGTTGTGGTGGGATTCGTGATCACTAGCGGAAGAGAACCAAGTTTCCATTTGTATGGATTTATTATGTGCATAGGTGCAATAGTTGCATGGGATCTAAAATCTATCCTCCAAGGCATATTGTTTTCCTCTCAAGGGGAAAAATTAAACTCCATGAATCCGATGTTGTACATGACCCCAATAGAATTTTAATTTTTATTACTTGCTGCACTTTTAATGGACCTAAATGTGATGTTGATATGCATGGAATTTGCAAGACATGAAAAATACATGGCATTTTTTCTCATTGTGAATTCTCTGATGGATTAATTTGTAAACTTGACCAACTTTCTGGTCACCAACATAGATAGTGCACTCCACATACTGTGGGTCAATTCCCATTCTCACACTTTCATCAGATTTTGATTTACAGTCTCATTAGCACCTGTTAAAAGATATTATGACTTAGATCTTTAAATATATTATGACTCAGATATTTATTACAACTAAGGATGACGAGAACACAAAGCTATTTTAGCTCACATGCTAGTTTTTTTTTCCACTGTTGATAATCACGTCTAGTTCCACCATTACCAGATACATGTTCCTCCCTTGGGAAATGATAAAATTGATCAAGGTGTTTTGGAAACAATTACTCTCATTGAGATCCATGCATCAGAGAAAAGGAAAAAGGTTTCCAAATATGCAAATAAAATGAATTCCAGTAGAGGATAAATATGCATGAACTTTCTAATCGACTGGAATCTAATAAATGAGTAGATAGGTGGAATGAGTGGGTGATTGTGTTGTTGTTCACATATGGCCACCTCATATTTTTTATTAAGATGATAAAGGTCTTACTCTCCACTGATAGTTACCATATTGCAGTTGTAACTCATCGAAGGCAAGCAGGTTTGAAGGGACTAATGATGCATGTTGATAGCTTGATTCCAGAGGATAGTTATATCTATAACTTTGGATCTTGCACAAAGGAATTACCAATATTTATCACACAAGACAATTGTTGGAGGAGTGGCTTTATTACCAACTGTTAGCATCACTGTATTACTGAAAAGTTCATGTAGAATTCCTTACCATACACTCAAATTTCAAGGGGGGATATCATGTATAGTTAGGCTTGAAGTTTCGAAGCCCTATGATCTACTTGAATCAGAGCACTAGTTTTTGCCATGCATTTAGGTTTGGAAGCATGTTTGTTTCTATGGCCTTGGAACAACAATAGTGCACGAGGAAAGGGTTCGAAGGTAAACTATTAATTTTTGGATACCAATTCAACATTAAATTCAATATAAATATTTAACTTTTGAATAATGTTTTTTTGTAAGCTTACTTGTATGTTGTATATTGATACTTGTAATAGTTGTTTGTAAGTGTCAAACAAAGAAAGCTAAGTTGAATTGTATTAGACGCATTTTTGGTAGAACACGACAACGTTAATTTATTGAGCTTGTAGTGTGTAGTTTTGACACTAAAACCTACCTGTGATATATTCTTCCATTGGAGCCATAACCATGTGTTTTTTTTTCCTTTAACTATATGAGCATCTACATGGTAGAGCAGTAAATAAGATGTCTTGAAGATTGCAATTTAAAGTTTGGACACATATTGCAGAAGAAAGTCTTCCTGATTCTCACCTTGCACCTGACAGGGGAGAATATCATTGACAACTAGGCTTCAAGTTTTGAAGCCCTATGAAATTGACAAGTAGTCACGAGTCATGACCTTCTCCAAGTAAGGAAGAACAAGTGAGCATGAGCCATATCCAGTTCTGGAGGCCAGATTTAGAGATGTATCTAGAAGATAAATGAGATCCATGCTCCAAAGTACTCATATGTTATGTGTCTAGTTTTGACACCATGGGACTTTCCATTCCTCACACTGTTTCTGATGGGGGGAAATGATAAATAGTACAAAACAAGTGAGTGAGAACAAGCGAGCCTGAACCAAGTCAGTTCCATGCTCGACTAAGCTCCAAGGCTTGTGGTCATTCTAAAACCACACATTTAGAAGAAGACTTCAGCTTCTGCTAGACATTAGATGGTAGTCACCAAACCACCACTTAGTAGAAGACTTCAAATTCTTCTATCCCTTCTAGTTTGTGGTCAGCCAAAACCACCACTATATAGAGCACTTTTATTTAGCAAAAGAAGTTAGCTTCTGCTAACTTGCTTGGCATAATCAGATTGGCAAGTTGGAAATGTTCAATAGTGGTAGTTGTCCACTTCTAGTTAATCAAATCTCTTTTCTTGGACTCATATACACCCCTTTGAATTAAGGGGGGTTTGTTGGAACCTAATCTCTCAAGGCTAGTGAATAGTCATTGGGAAGTCCAATAGAGTTCTTGGAAGTTGAAAATGAGGGTCATTTTCATGTATATATTGTACATTTGTTAATGAAAAAATCTTGCTCAGACGCCTAATTTTTATGTCTTTGTGTGTGATTTCCTATTTTCCCTTCTGGGGAACCTAATACTGTGAAAGTCAAATGGCGACATAGATAACAAAATAGAGTATGGATGAGAAGAGAATGTTTTTGAATATTTCTTGCTAGTTTTTGCTTCGAGGCGACCTTCTCTTCAATATTTGAAGAGGTTCTCCATAAACTAATGCAAGTTTGGATCAACCAAATATTCCACGTGCAACACTGGTTCATCAAACTTCAACAATAGCACCAGCTTCTACGAAAGCAGACTTTCCTTTGCATTTGTAGCAACAAATTCAACAAAACCTCCAACGGCTCAACAAAACCTCTAAGGGATCAACAAAACCTAACGGCTCAACGAAACCTCCAATCAAGAAGAGGCTCCTAAATCCATATTGGATTAACCAATGGATTGACCAACAGCTCTGATACCATGTTCAAAATATGGGCTGAGACATAAAAAATGAGTTACAACTGAACTACATATTTAATATTACACAATTGTATATATATGTTACATGCTTTTAGGATCTAAAGAAATACCAGCTAACCGATGGTAGAACTGAATAATGGAATGTAACTAACAACATAATTAATGAGATTACTATTTCTAGCGGTCTTTAGCAAGATCTCAGTAGCTCTTTATCAAAAACTCAGTAGCTCGATCTACTATGGTGATAATGCCACAAGCGATTATGGTCTCCTTACTTCTGTGTTGAAGGAGCGTCCTCCTTGACCACCAGCAGTTGGGTCCTCCACACTCGGCACATAGCAGGTCATGCAATGACCTGAACGATGCACATATCTCCTCATTTCCTCAATAGTAGTTTCCAGCCTCACGTGTTTCTCTCTGTTCATGTCTACCTTGCCTCAGGCCGTCTTCAAATATATGATACCAGTTGTTGGTTTCATTAAACCCACATAGATCACGTTTACATAGCTGAGAAAGAAGATATAAAAGCCAAACAACAATCATAGAAGACACCTAATTACCTGGTAAAACCCCTTGAAATGGAAACATCCACTGGACAATGGCAAGAGAATCTTATTGCTCAAACTAACATGAGATTACAATAGCTGCCCGGGAGAGGGATTGAAGCCCTTTTCTCTCTTGAAGCACCCACACTCCTCTTGCCTCTACGAGCTTAGATGGATATATAGGATTTCTTATATAGTTATAAGAAACTAAATAATTAATTATGCATTTTAACTTATGTTTCCTTATCTCAACCACAAGATAAATAATAGGATATAGATCCACATATGTGGGAAGTTGTTGTCACCTTATCCAACACGTAGTTGATGCAATTATTATTGAGAACATATAATGATTTTTTCCTGGTGGTTTTCAAAGCGATATGTATAGGAGAGGAGCTTGAGCTACAACATCGCTCTGCCTTCTTTTCCTACCTAGTGACCTTAAATGAGAAGTGTTGGTAACTTATTTCGCATTTGTGTGTGTTGTGGTGGGAGTCATGATCACTAGCGGAAGAGAACCAAGTTTCCATTTGTATGGATTTATTATGTACATAGGTGCAATAGTTGCATGGGATCTAAAATCTATCCTGCAAGGCATATTGTTTTCCTCTCGAGGGAAAAAATTGAACTCCATGAATCTGCTGCTGTACACGACCCCAAATAGAAATTTTATTTTTATTACTTACTGCACTTTTAATGGAACTAAATGAGATGTCGATATGCATGGCACTTGCAAGACATGAAAAATTCATGGCATTTTTGTTGATTGTTATTTCTCTGATGGCTTAATTTGTAAACTTGACCAACTTTCTCGTCACCAACAGACATATTGCACTCCATGAACTGTGGGTCAATTCCCGTTGTCACATTTTCATTAGATTTTGATTTACAACCTCATTAGAATTTGTTTAAAGATATTATGGCTTAGATATTTAAATATATTATGGCTAAGATCTTTAGCAGAACTAAGGATGACAAGAAGACAAAGATATTTCAAATCACATGCCAGTTTTTTTTTCCATTGTTGACAGTCACATCTAGTTCCACCATTACCAGATACATGTTCCATGCTGGGGAAATGATAAAATTGATGAAGGTGGTTTGGAAAAAATGAATCTCATTGAGATCCATGCAGTAGAGAAAAGGAAAAAGGTTGGCAACTATGCAAAGAAAATGAATTCCAACAGAGGAGAAAGATGCATGAAATTTATAATCAGGTGTAACCTAATAAATTAGTAGATATGTGGAATGAGTGGGTGCTTATGTTGTTGTTCACATATGGACCACCTCAGATTTTTTATTAAGATGATAAAGGTCTTACTCTCTAGCGATAGTTACCTTATTGCAGCTGTAACTCATCCAAGGCAAGCAGGTTGGAAGGGACTAATGATGCATGTTGATAGCTTGATTATAGAGGATAGTTATATGTATATTTTGAAGATTATTAAAGAGCCAAATAACAACAACACAAATAAAACAACATAGAAAATAAGAGAGAGACTTTTTATTCAAGACAAGAAAAGAAAACCTGATTGTTTATTTCCCATTGATCCTAGACTTGCATAGCTACATACTTATATAGAGATTGCATTTCATATAGATAAAGGCATTATTTTTACATGCCTTAAAATTAGTTGTAGGTTGGTGTATAATTCTGCAAACCTATTTTATTCTTCACATGCATTAGCATGCAGTGAAGTTTGCTGCTAATTATTTACTAAACATATGCAACCGAAAACTAAAATAGATATTGTCAATAATTTTGCACAGCATCAATTATCAACATACTCCTCCTTGATGCTGAGAGGGCTCACACTAAGATATCTGAGAATAAAAAACTAAGCATTTGAGACTTCCTTAGTGAAGATGTCTGCTAGTTGTTTTTGAGTGTTGATGTATTTCAATTAAACTTGCTTCTTTTGCACCAAATCTTGAATAAAATGATACTTCAAGTCAAAAAAAATTGTCCTGCTATGGTGTACTGGATTCTTGTCCAATTTGATGGCACTCATATTATCACAAAAAATTACGGTAGGTTGAATTAATTTTTTTCAATTTCTTCAAAAACTTTTCTAAGCCATAATGCTTGTGTTCCTGCTGAGGTGACTGCAACATATTCTGCTTCTGTAGAAGAAAGAGAAACTATACTTTACTTCTTTGAGCTCCAAGTGATCAAACCAGAACCAAAAGAAAAACAGTTACCAGATTTAGACTTTCTATCATCCAAACTACCTCCCCAATCATAATCACTGAAGCCAACCAATTCAAAACTCTTAGAAGTATAGTAATCAATGCCAAAATTTAGAGTTCCTTTCACATACCTCAGAATTCTTTTAGCTACATTCATATGCATTTCAGATGGCATTTTCATATACCTAGAAACAAGCAAAACTGAATAAGCAATATCAGGCCTTGTGTGTGTTAGACACATTAAGCTTCCAACAATACTTCTGTAAACTATCTCATCATCCATTTCAGCACCATCATCTCTACACAACACAACTCCATGAGCAATTGGAGTAGGAGATGGTTTGCAATCAGCCATATCAAATTTCTTCAACATATCCTTTGCATACATTGTCTGACAAACAAAAATTTCATCTTCACTTTGATAAACTTCCATTCCAAGAAAATATTGCATGAGGTTTAAATATTTCATCTCAAACTCACTCATCATAGAAAATTTGAATTCATCCTTCATCTTAGAACTACTACCCATATACAACAAATCATCAACATATAAACTGACAATAAGAATATCATTGCCTTCTTGTTTATAGTAAAGGGTAGGTTCACTCTTACTTCTTTTGAAGCCATTCTCTTGAAAATATCCATCAATCCTGGTATAACAGGCTCTTGGTGCTTGCTTTAGGCCATACAAATCCTTCTTCAACTTGTAGACTTAATGTTCTTTTCCTTGCACTTCAAAACCCTGTGGCTGTTCCACAAAGACTTCCTCTTCTAAGTACCCATTCAAGAAGGCACTTTTTGTTGATGTATTGGTAACTTCAGAATGTATATTGTATTCCTATAGAGATGTTATTATTCCTCTATACGGAAGTGTTTGTATTCCTATAGAGATGTTATTATTCCTCTATACGGAAGTGTTGTCATTTATATTGTAAGTGTCGTAACTTTTACTTGATGGGTTATTAGACCACCTTGTTGGGTTCATCCCTATATAAGTCATGTGGGTTAAAGGGTTATTAGACCACCCTATTGGGGGTCAGCCCTGTCAGCATTATGTTATGTGTTTAAGTTAACGCCGACCTAGTAAAGGTTATTAGGCAAGTCAAGTTAAGTGTAAATAGAGTGCGGGAGGCACTCTATTTGATCATTCACTTTCTCACTCATACACTCATTAAAGAGTGGCGCACTAGTGGAGGAGGAGAAGTTGCTACTAGGAGTATATCTCTTATGCTTGGGTTTTGTATCATGGCTCTATCTATCTCTGAGGAAGTTGTGGGGTTTTTCACCTTCTTGGTTTTCCCTAGTGAAATTCAGTGTCTCTTGTGTGCTTGCATTATTATGTCCATGATTAATATGCCATAGATATGTTGTACATGTTGTTCTCTCAGTTAATATCCTAGATCAGATTGAAGTAAATTCTGAAAAACTAACATGGTATCAGAGCTATCCTAAAAGAAGGCATGGTATGGCATTTATGACACTTGTTGCACTTGCGAAGCTAGGGCTTGATATAGAAAAAACCAGTCATCATAGCACTTTCTCTATAAATCCATTTTGGTGAGGTTTAAGGATCCAAAAATATTACAAGTCGAAGATAAGATCCCCTTGTACCTTTTGTCCAAAGGATAGCCTCTAATTCGTTGTACTTTGTGATTTATGATCAGTACAAGTTAGGGTTTCTACCTCCTCCAGATCTTAGTCATAATCAAGTGACCTGGGAAAAAAGGTCACAACTTGGGCTAGGAAGCTCCAAATGAAATTTAGTAAAAAGTGATAGGTAGGGCATGGATTGTACTTTCACAGGGACGATTTTCAGAGGTAGAAATTGAACCAATGACACGTGGCACTATGTACAAGTTCGCTCTCCTGTTTTATCCCATAAACAGGTCATGTTGCAACACTTGGCATAGCTCTCTCTCAGAGAATCCATTGGACGTCAGACCTATGGAGTTGGAAAGATAATAGGTCAGGATACCACAGAAAGAATTTTCAGACCCTGTAGATCTGAAATTTCAGAGTGACACCAGAAACAATTAGGTGCGTATTTCTGTCAAAACAAAATTGGATTTTAAGCACCTTCATTCATGGCCCCGGGAATTTAGGGTTTCAGACTATGTTGGAATTTTTGTATCAGATACCACGGCTGAATTCTCCTCATCAAAATCAAAATTTAGAGCCAAGATCAAATTTTTTGGTTGGGCAGAACGCCGGGCTTGATCAAACCCTATATCGGGACTTTGATCGGAAATGTGGAAAATTAGGGCTTCTGCAAAAATGGGAATTTTTTAAATGTGTGGCCATAGCTGAAAGCTCCTTGGAAAAATCAAATTTTAGAGCTTTAGATCAAAATCTTTGGTTGGGTGAAGCTCCAGGAAACTCAAACCCTAATTTAGGGTCCTCCCAAGTGAATCCAGAAGATTGAAAAGCAAATTTGAGGGGTGAAACTTTGTAGTTTTCAAATTATGAGTATATCAAGTTGATCAGCTCATTAAGGCGCATCTTTCTGTCCTTTCAGAAGTTTGAAATTCAAAGTTTGAATTTTTAGGGTTTCCCTGACAAACCCTAATCCAGCTCCAGATCCAGTTTTTGCAAATCAAGTGGATTGGGCTAATCCTAGAAGAGAATGAATTGGTCACCTGCATAAGTGAATAAGTCCAGTTTCAGAGGGAGATGAGGCTAAGGTCTTACATAAGAAGATTACAAGCAAACTCGACAGGTATGACTTATAGGTATGTTTTGAAATCTGTTCATGATTAAGTTTAAGATATGTTTGTCTTCATTAAGATTAGTACAATCTTGATTAATTCTAGACTTGTCGTATCACCTTAATAAAAATATGAATGCATGATAGAAGATATTCATTGATTAGGGTTTTGACATTGATGATTGTACTACTGCATTGTGGTGTTGTATGAGGTTGATGTTGTCCGCTAACATGAAAGGTACATCAAGAAAGACAAATCATGTTCTATTTCAAGAACATATGACCATGGTGACATGAAGACAAAGATTCATCCATTGTCATGGATCACATAGAAGATCTACTTACAAGGTATGTATAATTTGGTTCCACAATGGTTAACTTATGAGATATGCAGGTCACTAGCACAAGTCATTTAAGAGAACAAGAAGACATCATGTGGGTATGTTAGACATAACCATCTAACATATTAATCCAGGTATGTTTTTCTATATCAAGTTAGAATCCTACCTTGTGTTCGGATCTCTTATATAAGTATACATGGCATGATTGATAATGATTATTCATTGAAGTTAGTAATCATGGGTTTAGGCATATTATGCTTCTTACTTTGATTGATGATATAACTAAAATAGAAAATTCCTATGGTCAACCAGGAATATGCATGAGTAAAAGAATTGTGATGAAATGACCTTGATCATACATGTTTAAGATTACTTATAATCATAATGTTTTTTTTTATGCTAATGTGTGTATGTATGAGACCTCGAGGATAACACAATGATGATACTAGTAAGTATGCATAGTGATCGAGGATGGATATAAGTTCAAAGATAGGTAATCCAGGAAGCAAAGATCAAGAGGGAGCACACTCCAGTAGTTCCTACAAGGAAGTAAAGATTGAGAGGGAGTCCACCCTACAACCAAACAAAGATAAGTATTTGAATTGTCATTTCTTGCATACTTGTTTGTTTAAATAATATTGTTCAATGATGTATATGCTTATGTTCCTAGACTTAAGGTGTGTATTATGCATATTAGAATAATTGCATTAATGAACAGTATACCACTAATCTGCATGTAATGGGTAAGTGGCCTATGGAACTGTACAACATTCCATTGATACTTATCTAGAATGAAACCTCTTTGCTAACATGTTGGGAGTTGTGCATACTCTTAACAATTTTCGGGTAGAGATTGGAAGGCATGTAGAAAGTTACGGGATATGGATAAATGTTGTATTGAAGCATTGGCTAAAATAATTGCATGATTGTATGACATATTTCTTTATGTGTAAGAATTTATTCTGAAAACTATGAGATGTTCTAATCATGCAATTTAACTTGCTTTGTAGGAAAGATTGTATACCATCACCTAAAAAAGAAGGAATACAACATTTGTTCCAGCAACAAAGCTATCTATTGATGATATTGAAGTTCCCAGAATCCGGGATGAAGTAATGGAAGAATACCATGATCAGTCGATCATGAAGAATGATGTTTGGGATGTGGTCCCAAGACCAGATAGGAAGTCTGTGGTGACTTCCAAGTGGATCTATAAGATCAAGCATGTTGTAGATGGAAACATAGAAAAATATAAGGCAAGGTTTGTAGCTCATGGCTTCTCCTAGAAAGAAGGGATTGATTATGAAGAGACTTTTGATCCTATGGCCAGATACACTTCCATTAGATCAGTACTTGCTCTAGCTGCAGTGATGAAATGGAAGGTACACCGAATGGATGTCAAGACAGCTTTCTTGAATGGTGTAGTTGAAGAGGAAGTGTATGTAGAGAAGCCACTCGGTTTTGAGACATATGATAGGGAGTCATATGTGTGCAAGTTGAAGAAAGCATTGTATGGCTTGAAGCAAGATCCTAGTACTTGGTATGGTAGGATAGACAACTTTCTATCTAGTCTGGTCTTTACCAAGAGTAAAGCGAATTCCATCCTTTAATACAAGGTTGAAGAAGGAAATCCAGTGATACTACGTTTGTATGTGGATAACCTATTTGTTACAGGTGAGGATAGACTGATTGCTGATACAAAGAGGAAGCTTGATGTCAAGTTCAAGATGAAGGACTTGGGGATGATGGACTACTTTCTAGGCATGGAGTTGTGGTAGAGTGCAGATGGAATCTTCCTTGGACAAGGGAAGTATGCAGTAGAGATACTGAAGAGGTTCGGGATGATGGACTGCAAGGCCATGCCCACACCTATGGCAGCGAACCTGAAGCTTCTATCTGATGCTTCATCTAAGCCGGTTGATGTTATGATGTATCATCACATGATTGGGTCTTTGATGTACCTGACGAACACAAGACCAAATATTTGATTTGCGGTGAACACATTGAGCCAGTTCCTGAGGGATCCGAGATTTTTTCACCTGGTTGCTATAAAGCATATTCTGAGGTACCTGAAGGGTACAGTTGACTATGGGCTCAAGTGTGAGGTGAATCAAAAGTTTAACCTGGAGGTTTATGTTGATTCGGATTGGGCAGTTCCATAGATTGGAAGAGCACTTCGGGGTGCTACATCAGTATGGGATCGGGTATGATCTCTTGGTTTAGTAGGAAGCAGTCCTATGCGGCACTGAGTACAGCCAAAGCAGAGTATGTCGCAGCTTGTTCGGCTGGTTGTGAGGCAGTATGGCTTAGGAAGCTACTATCTGATTTGTTTGATCTCCAACTGAGTGCTACTTATATATATTGCGACAACCAGAGTTGTGTGAAGTTGTCGGAGAACCTAGTGTTCCATGACAAGTCGAAGCACATTGAGATCAAGTATCACTATATCAGGGATATGGTGCAGAGAGGAGTAGTGAAGCTCTTGTATGTTGCGACGGACGAGCAGATAGCCGATGTGCTGACCAAGCTACTTGCCAGAGTGAATTTTGAATACTTTAGATGGAGACTTGGTGTACTTCAGATCGAGATACCTTCCAAAGGGAAGTGATGAGTCAGGATACACAGATGCACACAAGTCCATTCTCACATGGTTAGGGGAAAGTCCTTCCATGGTGAGATGTAAGGGATGGGCCATTTTCACATGGTTAGAGGAAAGTCCTTACATGGTGAGATGTAAGGGCAGGTCCATTTTCACTTGGTTAGAGGAAAGTCCTTCCATGGTGAAATGTAAGGGCTGGGTGGAGCCATTCTCACATAGTTAGAGGAAAGTCCTTCTATGGTGAGATGTAAGGGCTAGGCCATTCTCACATGGTTAGAGGAAAGTCCTTCCATGGTGAGATATAAGAGCTAGGCGTGGCTCTTTCGACATGGTTAGAGGAAAGTCCTTCCATGGTCGTGATGTAATTGCCGAGCTTTTTCTGACATGGTCAGAGGAAATTCCTTCCATGGTCGCGATGTAACTGCTGTAGCCGTTCCGACATGGTCAAAGGAATGTCCTTCCATGGTTGTTGATGTAAGTGTTATGAGCCTTTCCCAGATGGTCAGAGGAAAGTCCTTCCATGCTGGTGAGTGTAAGTGCTGAGCCTTTCCTAGATGGTTAGAGGAAATTCCTTCAATGCCAATGAGTGTAAGTGTTGTGTGTGTGCATATGGGTTGTGCTCCATGGACAATGGCGATGATCTGAAGAGGATGATGTGATAGTATGGTACACAGGATTTGCAGAGGCATATGATCAGTCATGAGATTCTCTTGCAGGTTTTGTAGAGGTAGTGTAATTAGTCCTGGGAGATCTTGTAGGTTTTGCAGAGGCAGTGTAATCAATCCTGAGGTGTACCTACTTGATGGCTTGCTCGCAAAGATGATGAAGACCTACATGGAGGCTAGGTCTACATCCAACACGAAAAAGGGATGGCTCTGTAGATGTGATACATCCAACATGAAAAAGGGTTGGCTATGTAGATGATGAAGACCTGTAGGTGGTGGGCCTACATCCAGTATGAAAAAGGCCTGGATCTATAGAACTTCCTATGATGAGTAGATGAGAGATTGATTGAGATAGCAGCAGCAGTGATGATGATGATGATTCGATGACGATGACTGGTGATGATGATATAGAGAAGAAGACTTGTGCTAGCATATCTGTGTCGAGAAATACCTTCCTAGCTAAGAGGGAGTGTTGATGTATTTGTAACTTCGGAATGCATTTCATATATGTATATTGTATTCCTATATAGATGTTATTATTCATCTATACGGAAGTGTTTGTATTCCTATAAATATGTTATTATTCCTCTATACGGAAGTGTCGTCATTTATATTGTAAGTGTCGTAACTTATACTTGATGGGTTATTAGACCACCTTGTTGGGGTCGGCCCTATATAAGTCATGTGGGTTAAAGGGTTATTAGACCACCCTATTGGGGGTCGGCCTTCTCAGCATTATGTTATGTGGTTAAGTTAAGGCCGACCTAGTAAAGGTTATTAGGAAAGTCAAGTCAAGTATAAATAGAGTGCGGGAGGCAGTCTATTTGATCATTCACTTTCTCACTCTTACACTCATTGGAGAGTGGTGCACTAGTGGAGGAGGAGAAGTTGTTGCTAGGAGTATGTCTCTTATGCTTGGGTTGTATCATTGCTCTATCTATCTCTGAGGAAGTTGCATGGTTTTTCACCTTCTTGGTTTTCCCCGGTGAAACTCTGTGTCTCTGGTGTGCTTTCTTTATTGTGTCCATGATTGATATGCTGTACATGTTATTCTCTCAGTTAAGATCCTAGATCAGATTGAAGTAAATTATGAAAAACTAACACTTTTCACATCCATCTGATGAATGCTCCATTTCTTTTGTGCTTCCAGTCAAATCAACATTCTGATAGTCTCTCGCCCTTTTACAGGTGCAAAGGTTTCTTCATAATCAATGCCATACTTCTGTGTGAATCCCTTAGCAACTAACCTTAATTGGTGTCTTTCAACAGTCCCATCACTATTATACTTTTTCTTGTAGACCAATTTAGTACCAATTTGTTTCTTGTCATGTGGAAGATCTGTAAGCTCCCAAGTATCATTCCTATGAATTGAATCTATCTCTTCTTGCATAGCTTGCACCCAAACCTCATTAGTATAAGATTCTTCAAAACTTGATGGCTCAAAATCAACTTGTGAAAATAAAGAAAAAATTATAGTCTCACCGCTTGGATTTTCTTCATGAGCCAGACTTGTACTTCTCTGATAAATTTCATTCAAGCTTCTCACCTTCCTTGCAGTACTTGGATTTGAATATGGAGAACTAGATGAGCGGCTACTTGGTGGATTTGTAGCATTTGGAACTGAAACATTAGTGGGATTCTCATTATTAATATCATCAATAATATCACCATCCAAACCAGATTTTGATTTCTCAACATGGTCTTTTTGATGACCATAAAATCCCCCTTCATAAAAGATTACATCTCTTGACACAACAATGCGATTGGTGAGAGGATTATACAACTTGTAAGCCTTGCTTTGCTCACTATATCCAACAAAAATGTATGCTTCACTTTTTGGATCTAACTTTTGCCTCTTTTGATCAGGTACATGAACAAAGGCTAAACAACCAAAAACTTTGAAATGATTAACATTAGGCTTTTTCTCATACCAGGATTCATAAGGAGTCATCCTGTGAAGTGCACTAGTAGGAATTCTATTGAGAATGTACACTACTGTAGCAACTGCATCACCCCACAAGGAATTGTTTAATCCTTTGGCATGTAGCATACTCCTTGCCATTTCCACCACTGTATGGTTCTTCCTTTCAGCTACCCCATTTTTTTGAGGTGTGTAAGCAGTGGTGAGTTGTCTTCTAATGCCATTCATATCACAAAAATTCTGAAAAACTCTTGAACAAAATTCTCCTCCACGATCAGTTCTTAAGCATTTTATTTTGTAACCACTTTCATTTTCTACAAGGGCTTTAAACCTCTTGAATGTATCAAATGCTTCACCCTTGCTCTTCAAAAAATAAACCCAACACATTCTTAAGTAATCATCAATAAAAGTAATGAAATATGATGACTTACCCAAACTTTTTTTCTACATAGGACCACAAATATCAGAACAAACTAGCTGAAGTGGATAATAGGCCCTCCATGCCTTGCCTCTAGGAAATTTCTCTCTTGCATGTTTTCCTTTAGCACATATTTCACAAACCTCCTTGTGCTCTTCAACCTTAGGCAAACCATAAACTAATTATTTTGATGTTAGAAGCTTCAAACTATGAAAATTGAAATGTCCATACCTGAGATGCCACAACCAACCTTTGTCCTCATATGCCATATTAGCAAGGTTGATGCTAGTTTCTCCAAACTTAAATGGGAACATCCAATTCTTTGACATAGGCACAACTGTAACCACCCTATTGCCTTGATTCTTATCATAAATTGTGCATTGTCTATCATCAAACACTACTCTGTAATTCTTTTCACACAGCTACCCAACACTTAATAAATTATGCTTTAACTGTGGAGTGTAATAAACATCTTTGACACTTTTCATACCTTCTTTTGTATGGACTTCCATATCTCATTTTGCGGAAACCTCTAAGGTTTTTTCATCACCAAGTTTGATATTAGATTTGAAACTTTCATCCATTGTAGAGAAAAGCTTGCAATTTCTTGTCATGTCGATAGAACAACCTCAATCTAAATACCAAACATCTTTAACTATATTTTCAGTTTTTCCATAAGATAAAAACAAATTGTTTGGAGAAGCATCATCACCCTCTTGAGCATAATTAACACTTTTGTTTTCTTTTAATCTGCAATCCCTTTCAAAATGACCATACCTTTGACAATGATAACACTAGATGTTTCTCTTATCAAATCTGCCTCTACCTCTTCCTGTGAAACCACCTCTTCTTCCTCTATCTCCTCCTGAAAAAGTTTGATATTGACCTTTACCTTGGGCTTGGTTTCTTCTGGAGCTAGAGCTAGCATATGCATTCTTTGTAATTTGTAGCTTTGTGAAAAAATCTTTCTCATCACTTTCTCCAAATGAATCTCTCACTCTGTCTTCATGAGAAATAAGAGATCCAACTAGGTGATCAAAGTGAAGGTTAGTCAAATCCTTGCTTTCTTCAATGACTATAGCAACATGGTTCAATCTTGGTGTTAGAGACCTCAACACCTTTTTAATCACAACTTCTTTATCAATAGTTTCTCCTAGAGTAGACAATTTATTGACAACATCATTTACCCTTACACAATAATCACTCACCTTCTCACCTTCTTGCATCTTTAAATTCTCGAATTATGTCCTCAATGTCTGCAACTTGACAACTTTAAGTTGATCACTACCTTGGTAAGCTTCATGTAGAGTCTTCCAGGCATTCTGAGTTGACTTTGCTCCTGCAATTCTTGGAAATAAGCTCTTATCTAGAGTTATTTGAATATGAAATAAAGCTTGGGCATTCCTCTTCTTGGCTTCTCTCTTAGTTGTTCTATCATTGGCTGTAAGGGTGTTCCAATCTTCTAGCTATTCATAACCTAATTCTACAATATCCCACAAATATTTTCCTATCAAAAAGGTCATCATCTTGATGCACCAATAATCATAATCACTTCCATCAAATTCTGGAATGGGAAAAGAGTTAGAATTTTACATTATGAACTTTAAACAAAATACCTGCTCTGATACCAAATGAAGATTATTAAAGAGCCAAATAACAACAACACAAAGAAAACAACACAGAAAATAAGAGAGAGACTTTTTATTCAAGACAGGAAAAGAAAACCTGATTGTTTATTTTCCATTGATCCTAGACTTGCACAGCTACATACTTATATAGAGATTACAATACATAGACATAAAGGCATTATTTTTACATGCCTTAAAATCAGCTGTAGGTTGATGTATAATTCTGCAAACCTATTTTATTCTTCACATGCATTAGCATGCAGTGAAGTTTGCTGCTAATTATTTACTAAACATATGCAATCTAAAACTAAAATAGATACTGTCAATAATTCTGCACAACATCAATTATCAACATATTTGGATCTTGCACAAAGGCATTACCAATATTTATCATACAAGACAATTGTTGGAGGAGTGGATTTATTAGCAAGTGTTAGCATCACTATATATTTGACAAGTTCATATAGAATTCCCTACCATACACTCAAATTTCTCGGGGGGAATATTATGTATGTGTAGGCTTGAATTTTCAAAGCCCTGTGATCTACTTGAATTAGATCAACAATTGTTGCCATGGATTTCAGTTTGGAATCCTATGTGTTTCTATTTCCTTGGAACAACAATAGTGCATGAGCGAAGGGTTCAAAGGTAAACTATTAATTTTTGGATACCAATTCAACATCAAATTCAATATAAATATTTAACTTGCAAATAATGTTTTTTTGCAAGCTGACTTGGATGTTGTATATTGATACTTGCAATAGTTGTTTGTAAGTGTCAATTAAGAAAGGTAAGTTGAACTGTATCGGGTTCATTTTTGGTAGAACACGACACCCTTCATTTATTGAGCTTGTAGCGTGTCGTTTTGACACTCAAACCTACGTCTGATATATTCTTCCATTGGAGCCATAACCATGTGTTTTTGTTTTCTTTATCTATATGAACATCTACAGGGTAGAGCAGTCAAGAAGATGTCTTGAAGATTGCAATTTAAAGTTTGGACACATATTGCAGAAGAAAGTCTTGATGCTTCTCACCTTGCACCTAACAAGGGAGAATATCATTGGCAACGAGGCTTCAAGTTTTGAAGCCCTATGAATTTGACAACAAGCAGTCACGACCTTCCCCAACTAAGGAAGAACAAGTGAGCATGAGCAATATCCAGTTCTAGAGGCCAGATTTAGAGATGTAGGTAGAAGACAGATGAGATCCATGTTCCAAAGTACTCGTGTGTTATGTGTCTAGTTTTGACACCATGTGACTTCCATTCCTCGCGTTGTTTATGATGGGGTGTGGGGGGTGATAAATAGTCAAAAAAAAGTGAATGAAAACAAGTGAGCTTGAACCAAATCAGTGCTATGCTCGACTGAGCTCCAACATTTGTCGTCAATCTAAAACTACACATTTAGTAGAAGACTTCAACTTCTACTAGACATCAAATGGTGGTAACCAAGACACCACTTTCAAGACAGAACCTCTGAGCCTTCGTGCCAAGTTTGAGAATTTGTGGTTATCCTTAGACCACCCACTTAGTAGAAGACTTTAACTTCTTCTAGCCCTTCTAGTTTGTGGTCGGCCAAAACCACCACTATACAGAGCACTTTTATTTAGCAAGAGAAGTTAGCTTCTACTAACTTGCTTGGCATAATCAGATTGGCAAGTTAGAAATGTTCAATAGTGGTAGTTGTCCACTTCTAGTTAATTAGGTCTCTTTTCTTGGAGTCATATAAAACCCTTCGTATTAGGGGGGGTTGTTGGAACCTAATCTGTGAAGGCTAGTCAACACTCATTGGGAAGTCCAAGAGAGACCTTGGAAGTTGAAACCAAGGGTCATTCTCATGTATATATTGTATATTGGTTAATGAGAAAATCGTGCTCAAACACCTAATTTTTCTGTCTTTGTGTGTGACTGCCTATTTTCCCTTTTGGGGAACCTAATAGCGTGAAATTCAAATTGCTACATAGATAACAAAAGAGAGTATGGATGAGAAGAGAAAGTTTTTTTGGACACCATGGTAGAGAAAGAAAAATAAATACATATTTTTATTTAAATTAAAAGAAAAAACATAATTTTTTTTTAAAATGTGCTCCATTCATGTTGGCATCCTTTTAAAAATATTGTAAAAATGTATACATATAAAATAAAATTAAAATTTCAAAAAGAAACAAGAGCCACGTGGTGGCAATGTCCTTGACATTGCCAATTGCTCTATTTGTAGAAAGTTATAGGAAAGATCTATTTACTTGGACATGTGGACAATTGATAGAAGTTAAGATGAATAAAAATAATGTATCCATAAACTTGATCAAATCATTAGTCCTCAACTTTTTATGAAATAGAGGTTTGCCACCACCTCCACAATTCTCAACAGTACTCACCATTCCCCAAAAGAATGGATATTGAGTATGCAAGAATGGCAGACCATCTGAATTAAAGCACCTCCCAACTGTCATCTCTAGCTCTTCCTTTCTCGTTGTTTTCCTTTGTCACTGAGCATTAAATCCTATAATAGCCATAACAATTTACAACTATTAGCATAAATAGAATCCTCTATGCAAAGAATAAAGGTCGCTAAGGTATTATATCCGAATACACTTATTGTAACTGTCTGTGCAAAATATTTGTTTTGAAAGGAAACATTAAGACCCACCTGTTTTTATATGGATTATGTTTCTTGGTAATTCCACAAAATTTATTTCGGGTTTGTGATGGAAAGCAACCCCAATTGTTTAGTAATATTGGGACGAATAACAATCTTGCATTCCAAACACATTCAATCAAGGTTCAATCAAGGATCATTCCATATTGAAACTATCAATGAGCATTGTTATTATCAAAATTAATTTAAACTAAACAAGATTTCAAGCAAACAATAACACTAATAATATTGACCATATGTTGTTAGGAATAGTATAGAGATATTGCTATTTTGTGACTATTATTAAAATGTAATTATAATGTTTTTAATTGATTAATTGTTTATAATCAAAATAACCACCAAAATGTGGTGTTTGTTTATGAGTTATGAGTAGAACTCCTTAGAGAAAACCCACAAGAACCATGTCATCATCAAACAAATTATCATGAGGATGATCTCCCACTTTGAATGAGCGTTAGAACCTCGAACCTCAAAACATTAGCCATATGATCATAAAAGAGAAGGAATTTGATGAGCACCCTAATCAAACAATTATGATCAAACTTTATCTTAAGATTTCAATACTTCATAAGAGCGTGTAATGCACTTGATTATATGACAACATTATCATCCATTTACGGTGAAAAATATACCATCGAATTTGAGATATTGGGATGGGAGAAGCATTCATCTTAACTATGAAAGTATATAATAATAACAATTAACATTGCATTTTTTATAGAATCCAGATTTATTGCATTTGATGGAATCTGTCTTCATTGCCCATCGCATATATAACAATTAACACTACATTTTGCATTTTGATGGAACCCTTATTCAAATAAATTTAGCACCATCAAATACCCCATAACATTTAAATTATACAATTTTCATAACTAATAACTAATATTTGTAATTTAAAGATTTCCAACCACAATAAAGACAAAAATAAGAAAAAATAATAATTTAGAAGATTTATTCTATACATAAATAGAAAACATAACCAACTTTTATAGAAATGAAAAATGATGTTGATATAAAAATTATTAATTAATTTCTCATAAATCAGGACAGCGTGCACATCTATGATGCCTTGTGATGGGAATGTCACGATCCTTCCCATTTATTGAACTAGAGGATTCATTGCAGTATTATGACCATATCGGAATGGGAATTTCAGGTAGAGTACACCGGACCTTTATGCTCATACAATACTGCCGGAGAGAACTGCACCCAGCTTCATTAAATATTATCTTTGACAGGTGCCAAGATTGATTATCTGTTGTTTTGTTTGAAGTTTCTTCACCCACAAACGTTTTCTATAGTTTGACGGTTAAAACAACAGAGACTGCTTGAAAATTTGGGAAAAGTGTCTCTCTGTTTGGGTGAAGATCCAAGCCATTAGTATTTTGAGACGATAATCAGATGATGAATTCATTCCCTTGCCTTGATGATGCAAAATTCAGAACACAATCAAATGAAATAAATACCCTAACCTGGCATTACTTTTACAAAAATCAACTTCCAAAATTCTGGCTTTTTCCCAGGAAAACTTTGAGAAATTTTTTAATTAAAAGAAACAACAGTTACCTCTCTTAGACCTCTTTGATATGAATCAATGGTATTGCTTTTGCAATATAGCCTAATCAATATTGTTTCATAAATCATCTCAATGTAACTACGTTAAAGGAAAAGCAGACAATTCAACAATCATACACAAACATAAAAGCAAAATTTGGATCGTTATGCTCACAAAATTGAGTTTACATTTTTTTTTTGATTCATGATGAAGATAGTCTACTTCTCTGTTGTTCTGAGCTGCAGATCAAGGAACTGTGGATATGGTTGGGAAAGAGTCTATGGACTGAAATAATTGAAAAGTATGTCCTACCTGAAGCTGTTGCTATGACTGTGACAAGTAGAAGTAGAGATCATAGTAATCTTATCGCCTGCACGCAGCTCAAACTTTTTCTCATCTGCGGCCTCGACATTTTAGAAAGAAAATCGGCGATCTTGTTTCTGCTTCGACATCTTTTGCTTGTAGCGGCTTCTGACATAGTCTTCTCGAATATAAACATCCATAGCCAGATCCATGAAAAACTTGCAAGTTGCTGCTGCTGCTGGAGCTTATCACAAATAACAAAAAGGGCCAAGCTATGATAAAAACACCAGATATCTAGGATACAGGAAGACTGAAAAACAGAGAGATGTAACATTGAAATCGGATGAAATTTAACTGAAAATTTGCAGGGAACGATAAGGAGTGAAGTGTAAGTAGAGAAAGTAAAAGCAGTGGGCGTTTGGCATGGACTGGAGAAACCAGGGCAGCTTTAGGCTTGGGAACAAGTACTTAAATCAAAATGTAATTCTTCTCGAAATCTGAGAGCCTTCCCAGTGTCCACATGCTTGTAGATTGTCAAGGAAACTGTGGGTTTCAGTGGCTGCAGAGGGTAAATTAAACGGTGGGCTGCACTTATTGTTCTGGAAATAAGGAAAACCAGCAGCCAACATACCAGGTAATTCATTTAATCATGCATGCACGTCAATTGAATCACACATGAGAATATATAAACAAGAGAAGGATTTTCCTGCTATAAGCTTCTGCTAAGGACAATAACCAACATAGACACTTGTCAAAGTTATGGTAATGCTTTATGTGTCAGATTAGAAACTTTGCACCATGCATGCAACCTCACACACATCAATATTCGATCTTGTCTGTGAATAAGCTTCCGCTAAAGATCATAACCTACATAGACACTTGTCAAAGTCATGGTAATGCTTTATGTGTCACATTAGAAACTTTGCACCATGCATGCAACCTGACACACATCTATATTTGATCTTGTCTGTGAAGGATTTTCCTGCTATAAGATTCCGCTAAAGACGATAACCTGCATAAAGATATGCATTGAGGATAACCTGGACAAAGATATACAATGGAATTGCACATGGAAATCTCTCCAATATGCTTGCTTGCTGTCATGCGACGAAATACATCTAAACTTTGTTAAGTGAAGTGGTGAAGATTCAGAGAAACCAAACTTCGATTGTCATATTTTGTGGGATCAAGCAGATAATTCATTGGCTCTGCTGGTTCATTGGATTGATTGGATTGAGCAGGTTAAATTTTTGTGCTCCCTCGCCAGACCAATCTGATGTTTCTTGTTCTGTTCCAAGGAACTTCCGCAGTAACACTTCAGTCACCATGTAGGATACAGTGATGACAGGAAGATAGACAATGCCAGAGTATCTGTCTAAGAAGATCTTGCGTCGTTTCCTGGATAACGGTTCGAATTTAATCCCAGCTTTGATCAACAGCCCTGCGTTGTATACATTAATAGAAGCAAAGAAGTCGTTGAACCTTGGCTAAAAAAATAAGATACTTGAAGATAGAAATGAAGATGAAGACCTTCTTCTAATCTTGTTCTGTGCATATCTCTGTCATTTTCCAATTTGCGGATTCCGAGGAGCGCCACGTTCCCTCAAGCGCAGGCTGAATGGCTAATTAAAGAACTGAATTTGATTCCAGGAATAGCAGAACCGGAAGAAGAATACGACGATGACGCGGATTGGGATGGATGAAATCAAGGTGGACAGATGTCAGGTGAAACCCCATCGCTGTTTTTCGAGGCTGACCTCACATCTGTTCAACCAATAGAAAATTAGAAAAATGAAAATTATAATAAATAAAATTTGGATTTCAAATGTTCAACTTTAGATTGGAGAATATTAATCACAATATGGTCAGGTTAATAAGGTTAATAGCTCTGAGTGAATCATATATGTCAAGGACATAATAAAAACTTTAAAATTTGAAAAAACAAACATGAAATGAAACATATTTTTTAAAATATAAAAGTGAAAAACAATTTTTGAAAACGAAGTCAAGTACCAAAGCTTTTTTTTTAAGGCACTTTAATAATAAGATCAAAATTACCAACCAAATACAGATATTGCTATTGGGGTGATTCTTGCCCGACCCAGATTTTTCCTCGCTTGCTTCTTGAATAACGGGTAGCGGGTTGGGGACTGATTTTGTGCCATCCCAAACGCCCCTTTCCCAATAATATTTCTCGAGAATTTTTCAATTAAATGTGGGGTGGCTCAGTGGACAGAGGAATTACAATGGAAAATGATGGAAGATTTCATGAGATCATAGGAAGAATACAGCTCGCTCGGACAAAGTTGGATAATTCTTCGTTTTATGCCAAATTTATGAATAAAATGCGGGACCCATAAATGGTTGCACGAATAGAAGAGGTGATAGCTATAGACCCACATCATTCACAATTAAAAATGGTTGTCTATGGCATTGGAAAACTGGATTCTCACAGAGAGATTTCGTCTTTGGATCATAATCACATGCAGTTAGCTTTTGCAATTTTATTTAGAGAAAGATTTCAATGGGTGAATGATATTGTGATGTACGACCCAGCCCTGTCTCAAATTGAGCAAATGGCTATAAATTCCCTGGACTGTACTTTAATTCTCTCTGTTAACGAATATGGCAGACGGATAGTGGATAGACCCAGGCTATTCTTCATGCCCCACTGCAAATTTTTTCTGTTTGTAGATGTATTGCAGGCAAACTGGACGCCTGCCAATTTGAATAAGATTATTATATTAGGGAGCAGTTTTAAACGGTTCAAGGAAAAGATTAAATATAGTGTGAGAAGGATGATGCAGGTCATTCTCAACAGAGAATGTGTATGGCATGAAATCCCTCTGCCACATATAGCTACTCAACTTGCAAATAACAGAATTTCATATCGCTCTATTGATCCTGATCCTGTGTATATGAAAGCATTTCTATTTTTAAGTTGGCATTTCTTTGCTGTTACATTAGATGATCTCAAGTCTTGATTGTTGTCTTTATCGACAGTGCCATAATTCGCAAGTATTTTCTACTAAGTGAAGGAATTTGAATTTTTGCCATTCCAACTATGTATTGTGTCCCATTTTATGTATCGTGAACTACAATTTTCTCATAATAAAGCAATGTATGAATCTAAATCTCTTATTTAAAGAAAAAATGAGTTTCTATTTCTTATTCAATTATTATTTATAGAATGATAATAAATATTTGACAGTAACATACTCAGCTGAGACCTGTTAGAATAAGGTACTATCCCTCTTAGTGTTCTGTTATTGGGTGAGAGAAGTGAATGCATTATGCTGCCATTCAAATTTCAAGTTGTGGTTATTGAAATAATCGGAGATGGGTGTTTAGGATGGATTGCTACTGTATGAGAATTTTAAATGTGATTAATAAAGATCCAACTCAGGAAATGGTGTATTTTTTTTTTGGTATTGAAAGAGATCGAATGATTTATTTACAAATCATGGTAAACAATGAATAAATAAATTATGGTGAAGAGAACCACAATTTTAGAATAATCGGGTAGACCTAATTTTACAGTTAAAATTGTATTGCAGTCTTTTCATATAAAAATAATATATCCATCAAAATAATGGAATTGAATCCAAACTCTTCTCGAACATCCTCTATGTGACGCACAGGTTTCCGATAATGTCACCCACATTTTCCAAACCTCGTTTTCTAAGAATAATTTACAAAGATTAGGAAATATAAATCTACATGTTACCCAGATTGGCATCTTTACAATGGGAATGTTCTAGGTCAAACACTTCTTTAAATGACGAATTCTAAAAGGATGAACAGAATCAACTAGATGTGGAATATCTTGATACTTAATTACCAACAATCATATCATCAATAATTTTAATGAATATGTTTTTGGAAATATCATAATTAATGAGATGATAGCATATCTGTCATACTCCCAGTCGGTCATTCTGTCAGTTTGCAATGTCATACAGTCAGTCTGTTTGCATCCAACCCGACTCACGACAAGTTAGTATTTAAGTATTCTCATTTGTATTCCGCAAGATCATATTTTCTTAGGTAGAAATTAATTGCAGTGTTTATTGCAACCCTGTAATTTTCAAGTGAAAAAAAACGTAAGTTTGTGTATAAATGAAAACCTCTCATAGAAGATTAAATAGAGATGTAGAGATAGAAATATAAAGAGATGTGTGAACAGAAGAAGTGAAGATCCCGTGAAGTGTTTCAAGAGCCCAAGTTCTGTGTAAGAATTGAAGGTTTGAAGTAAATCTCATCTCTCTGTAAGTGCGAAAAAGTTAATCTGTTTTACAGTGGTAATATATAAATCTATAGTTTTATGAATTCATTCTCAAGAATGTTGGTTTATGCATGTGGCGCATCTATTTCATATTGACCTGTGTAAATGTTGTTTACATTTATGGTGTGTAAATCAAATCAAGATTTCTAAGTATTTAACTGTGGTGAAAGTTCTATTTTTATCAAGGAGTTACTGTGTAGTAAGTTTCACTTAGATGTTTCAGTTCTCATGTTTTAAAGAAGAAAGGTTTTAAGATAAAGTTTATTTAAGTTTGGGTTATGCGAAGTTAACCATGCACTTAATCTTCATAAAATTAAAGAAGTTTGCAAAGCAAATATTAGGTGAAGTGCTAAGCTCATTTATGCGAGGTTTCATTTATGCAAAGTAATGTATTGCTAAGTTAAGAATTGCGCACTTAAATTATTCGACAATATTTGGGGAAGAAAAATTAAAGCAAAGTATTTGCTAGGAGCGCAGTTAATTTTTAATTGACTACGTGGTGTGCTTTTCCCTTGATCTGGTATGGTTTATGGAAAATGGAAATTGTATTTACAAAAAGGGGGAAAAGCAATTAAAGTTAAGAATGGCTTCCAGTTCAGGTAATTTGCAAACTGTCATATTCTCTGGTAAAAATTATGAATATTTGTCTCTAACTATCAAAGCTTTGTTTAGAGGTCAAGATGTATGGGAAATAGTCCAACATGGCTATGCAGAGCAGATCTAGCAGCATACAACAATCTCACACAAGCTAAGAAGGATGTCCTGAAGGAACAGACGAAGAAATATGGAAAGGTGTTGTTCCACATACATCAAGCGACACATGAATCTATACTCCCAAGAGTAGCAGTAGCGCAGTCAACTAAGGAAGCGTGGGACACACTATAAACTTCATATCAAGGTTTGAACAAGGTAAAGATTGCCAAAATTCAAATTCTTAGAAGATATTTTGAATCTGTGTTAATTAAATATACAGAGTCAGTAGGCTCATTCTATACTCGTGTTATTGGTCTGGTTAATCAAATCAAGTCTCATGGAGAAACTCTAGGTAATCAAAGAATTGTTGAAAAAGTTATAAGAGTTCTGCCAAAAAAATTTGAATCTTTAGTTGTGACCCTGGAGGAAAAAAAAGATTTGTCCACATTTACTATTGATGAGTTGTAAGACTCATTACTCAATCATGAACAGAATCAACCATGCAGATACATCACTGGAAGGTGCATTCATAGCACAATCATCCATAAGTCATGGAAGAGGCAGGGGAATATCAAACTCTAGAGGCAGAGGACGAAGTTCTTTCATAGGAGGTCATAGCAATAGCCCTGCACATGGCACTAGTAGAGTTCAGAATCAGAGCCCCAGTCATCCAAGTGTAGAAAGGTATGACAAATCAAAAATTCAATGTCATTACTATAAGAAGTATGGACACTTCGCATATGAATGCAGGAAGAAGCAGTATGACGAAGGAAAACACGCCCAAACACATTCAAGCAACAACAACACTTCGAACAACTCAATGTTCTTAGCATGCGCATCTCCACTTGAATGCAATGTTGTCCACGAAATTCCAAATGACATATGGTATTTAGACTCAGGATGTAGCAATCACATGACTAGTAATTTAAATCTATTTTCTAGTCTAGATAAATCAGTTCAAACTGATGTAACACATGGAAATAATTTTCAGGTCACTGTTTTGGGTAAGGGTACTGTTGATATTCTAACCAAACAGGGGGATCGGAAATATATGTCTGATGTTTATTATGTTCAAGGTTTGAAGCATAATTTGATGAGCACTGGACAACTGATGGAAAAAGGTTACAGAATCCATATAATAGGAAAGCATTGTTTGATCAAAGACATATATCAAAGCAATCAGTTGATAGCCGAAGTGTAGATGACAAGCAATCTCTTGTTTCCTTTGAGGATAACACCAATCATAAAAGGAAAAACAACTCAAGTTTTTCATGAAAGTCAGAATGAAAATTATGGATCTGCGGTCAAAGCAGAAATCAAAGGAGTAGACATTCACTTCGCAAAGGAAGAAAAAGATAGCTCAATGCAAGTTGCGTTTCAAACAGAAATAAGCGATGAATCCTAGTTATGGCACTTCAGATTTGGACATCTGAATTTTGGTGGGATGAAGCTACTGCACATGAAGGATATGGTAAAATAATTGCCACTGATTAAAAAGCCAGAGAGAATTTGTGAAGGTTGTACTTTTGGAAAACAACACAGAGAAACTTTTCCAGTCAGAAAGTCATACAGAGCTCGCACACCACTTGAAATTGTGCACTCTGATATTTGTGGACTGATGCAAACACCATCCATGGGAGGATGCACTTATCTTCTTACATTTATTGATGATTTCATAAGAAAACCATAGTTCTATTTTCTAAAACATAAATCTGATACATTTGGTTGTTTTCAGCAGTTGAAGGCACTTGTGGAGATGTAGAGTGGTTACAACATCAAGATATTAAGAACAGCTAGAGGTGGTGAGTATGTCTCAAATGATTTCTTAAACTTCTACAAAAATAATGGCATACAGAAGCAATTCACTGTGCAGTATACACCGCAACAGAATGGTATCACAGAGAGGAAGAACAAAACCATTATGGAGATGGCGCACAATATGTTGGTAGCCATGCATTTGTCAAATGAATACTAGGTTGAAGCAGTGGCAATTGTTGTTTACATCATGAATGGATGTTCGTCGAAGAGCGTGAAGAACAAAGTTACACATGAAGCATGGACATTTATGAAACATAGTGTTTCGCATTTAAAAGTTTTTGGTTGTGTACCATACGCACATGTTCCAGATGAGCTAAAAAGGAAATTAGATAATAAAGGACATAAATGCATTTTTATTGGGTATTCTGAAGACACAAAGGCATACAAGTTATATAACCCTGTCACAAGAAAAGTTATTATCAGTTGAGATGTTCAGTTTGTAGAAAATGAAGCATGGGATGGAACTATAGAGAAGAATGTGAAAATCATGTCACATGTTGAACATGATGATAGTGTAGAAGATGTGGATGATACTCCACATGTAAATCAGAACTGCGCAGCTCCATCTACTCCTAGGATTGCGCATCATGTTCCAACACAAGCAACTCCGACACAAGTCGTAGCTCAAGCTACTCCGACAAGCACACCAAGTGCATAGCAAACTCCATCAAGTAGTTCGACACCAGCAACTCCGCCAAGGACAAGAAGTCTGCGTGAGATATATGAGATTGGTACACGTAATTCATTCTCATATTTTGCATCATTTTCTCAAGTTAATGATCCTCTAACATTTGAAGAATTTGTTGAAGATAAATTTTGGGCACAAGCCATGGATGAATAAATAGAATGCATTGAGAAGAATCAAACATGGGAACTAGTTGATGCTCCTAAGGATAAGGATGTGATAAGCGTGAAATGGATTTATAATACCAAGCAAGATGTTGATGGAAATGTGAAGAAGAACAAGGAAAGATTGGTAGAAAGAGGATTCACAGAGCAACCTGTCATAGACTTCAATGAAACCTTTGCACTTGTAGCACGAATGGACACTATCAAGAATTTTTGGCCATCACAGCACATTGGACATGGCATGCTTACCAAATAGATGTTAAGTCTGCATTTTTAAATGGTTATTTGGAAGAGGAAGTTTATGTGGAGCAGCCACAAGGCTACGAATTTGCACGACAAGGACACAAAGTATACAGACTGAAAAATGCACTCTATGGTTTGAAGCAAGCTCCTAGAGCTTGGTACAGTCGCATTGACTCATACCTCATTCAGAATGGATTTCACATAAGTGAATGTGAGCCAACACTGCACACAAAAATCAACCAGTAAGGTAATAAGCTAATTGTATGCCTGTATGTAGATGATTTAATATTTACTGGATATTTTGGTATAGAAGAATTTAGATTAGTCATGGAAAGTGAATTTGAAATGACTAATTTGGGGATTATGAACTATTTTCTGGGCATAGAAGTCCAACAGACTGAAAATGGTATATTTATATCTCAGTCAAAGTATGCAAGTGATTTCTTGAACAGATTTAAGATGTTAAATTGCAAGGCAACCCCAACACCAATGATAACAGGTTTGAAATTGAGCAAAGATGATGATGGATCCAATGAAGATCCTACGCTATTTAAAAGTCTCGTTGGAATCCTTATGTATCTTACAACAACAAGGCCAGATATCATGTATGGAGTCAGTTTAATCTCAAGATTCATGGAGTCACCAAAAGAAACTCATTGGAAAGCAGGTAAAAGAATTATGAGGTATGTAAGTGGAACAAAAGGATTTGGTATTTTGTATTCAACCTCAGAAAATTTCAAACTCATTGGATATAATGACAGTGACAATGGAGGCAGCATAGATGACAGAAAAAGAACATCTGGGATTACATTTCATGTAGGAACAGGTGTTGTATCATGGGCTTCAAAGAAAAAACCCATAGTAACACTTTCTTCAGCAGAAGCAGAGTATGTTGCAGCTACAAGCGCTGCATGTCAAGTAGTTTGGATGCGGAGGATGTTAAGTGATCTATCGCAGAACCAACAAGAACCCACAGTCATTTACTGCGACAATAATTCAGCTATCGCATTGTCAAATAATCATGTGTTCCACAAGAGAACCAAGCACATCGACACAAGGTATCATTTTATTAGAGAATTGATAAATAACAAGGAAATCTATTTAGAATTTTACAGGTCTAAAGATCAGGTAGCAGACATCTTTCCCAAACCATTAGCAAATGACCCATTCCAATATCTGCGAAGTTGTTTGGGAGTGACAAGTTCTGCGTAGTGAACTATGTCATGAACAGAGCATGTTTCATCTCTAAAATATTTTATAATTTTTAAATTTTGTTTAATGATCCCCATCCGCTCATAATTAAGGGGGAGTGTTGGAAATATCATAATTAATGAGCTGATAGCGTATCAGATATGTGTCAGCACTGTCAGACTCCTAGTCGATCATTTTTTCAGTCTGCAATGTTATACAGTCAGTATGTTTGCAGCCAATCTGGCTCACGACAAGTTAGTATTTAAGTAGCCACATTTGTATTCCGCAAGATCAAATTTTCTTAGGTAGAAATTAATTGCAGTGTTTATTGCAACCTTGTAACTTCCAGGTGAAGCAAAATGTAAGTTTGTGTATAAATGAAAACCTCTCACAAGAGATTAGATAGAGATGTAGAGATAGAGATAAGGGATGTGTGAAGAGAAGAAGTGAATATCCGTGAAGTGTTTCAAGAGCCCAAGCTCTGTGTAAGAAGTGAAAGTTTGAAGTAAATCTCATCTCTCTGTAAGTGCGACAAAGTTGCTTTGTTTTGTAGTGGTAATATATAAATCTATAGTTTTATGAATCCATTCTCAAGAATGTTGGTTTGTGCATGCCACGCATCTATTTCATATTGACCTGTGTAAATGTTGTTTACGTTTACAGTGTGTAAATCAAATCAAGATTTCTAAGTATTTCATTGTGGTGAAAGTTCTATTTTTATCAAGGAGTAACTGTGCAGTAAGTTTCACTTAGATGTTTCGGTTCTCATGTTTTAAAGAAGAAATGTTTTAAGATAAAGTTTATTTAAGTTTGGGTTATGCAAAGTTAACTGCGCAGTTAATCTTTGTAAAATTAAAGAAGTTTGCGAAGCAAATATTGGGTGAAGTGCGAAGTTCATTTATGTGAGGTTTCATTTATGCAAAATAAAGTATTGCTAAGTTAAGAATTGCGCACTTATACTAAGTTCAACTACGCAGTAAAAGTTGAATTGCGTAGTTAATCTCGGCGCAGTAAATATGTAACTACATAGTTAATTTGTGGAGTAAAGTATTCGACAATATTTGGGGAAGAAAATTTAAAGCAAAGTATTTGCAAGGACCTATGTAGTTCTAAAGCAAAGAAAAAGATAATATTCATCTACTGCACAATTAATTTTTAATTGAATGTGCAGTGTGCTTTTCCCTTGATTTGTGCCGAAATATTAGAGTTTCCTTGAATCTTGTTTCACAAAGAGATCAAAAATGATGAACAAACCCACTCAACCTAGTTTTCCTGTAGATCACATGTAAACAAATTTTGAGTTTGTAGCTCTGGATTTCTCTTTTATAGATCTCAGACTCCAAGTGGGAATCATTTAATGGAGCTTGTTGCAGTTGATGAGTATGAATGTGTGATCCAGATAGACCATCTTGCTAGATGCAACAGTTGTGCAGCCCAAGATTCTCTACACAAAGGATTATTTCCGTTGGTTGTCAATTGTTCAAGTGCAAGATCAAGCTACTATAGTGCAATATGGCGTTTATGAATTTTTGAAATAGCGGTTTGAAGTTCATTCCATTCGTTCCAAAGGGTTCATGGAGAATCATACACTACTGTCGGTTTTGGGTTCATGGAGAATCATACACTGTTGCTGGTTTTCTGAATGTTAGGCACACCTCAAGATATGCTAGCCAATAAACACACTTTCTCTATTCCATTGTTATTTCCATGTTGGTTCCATGCACTATTCATGGGTTCAACAATACCAGGTAGTGGGAACATCACAACAAGATCACACCAATCTTACCACTTATTGGACATTGTTTTTGTCTGTTCAGTTTGTTAATCTATATCTCTACTTGTTGGACGTTGTTTTTGTCCATTAACCTTGTGAATATATATCTCTACTTGTTGGATGTTGTTCTTGGTATTCTACTTGTTGTACGTTGTTCTTGTTATTTTAGTTGCACAAAAATCAATAGCGCTTAAATACTAGCACAGCCACAAGTCAACCACTTAGTTTTGTGGAGATGCATGGTTGTTAAACAAAGACTAAACATTAAACTAATCAATATAACATTAAACTAGTTAATATAAACATAAACACAAATACTCTTTAATAAACATACCCCTTTTCTTAACCATTATTTAATTGAAGCCTATTTAAATCTTAATCAAAATGTATTTCAGCATAACAAGATATGGCGACGATGAAATGAATCCTCACTGTACACTTGTTACACTCTTGTTGATCTACTTAAGGAAGTCCAAAATATCAAATAATATCTAAACACCTATCTGTATAATAAACTATACTATTGGTTTCTCTCATATTATCTTTGTTTAGGATTTATGTTGTTATAATCATATTATCTTTGTTTAGGATTTATGTCGTTATCATATTAATGACGTTTGAATTCCGTAAAAGAAAAAAAAAACATGTCAAAATTCAAAATTTTGCAATATGGTAAAATTTACTTCAACATTAGTCTAGTTCATGACTAATTACACTATTTAGCACAAGAAACGGAGCAATCATCCCAGAATTGATGACTTGTATTAAAACACTCATCCCAGAATTCATGACTTATATAAAAAACTAGCGAAAAATGAGTAGGGATGGGGATGTCATCGCAGAGTTAAAGGGCCTGTAATCACGAGGAAGGCTGGTGGGAAGGAGAGATGGAAGCAACAACATAGCCAAGAGAATTTTGTCTTCCTCAATTCGACCTTTGCATCTCTTATAAATGTTCATACGTAATGACGATGTTTAACAGTATTTCATGAAGAACAATAGAGAAAAGTATACTATTTTTTTATCCATCTAATAGAATTTTCAAATTTCTGAATTTATATGGCCGGCTAAATTTGAAAACTAAGGTTGTGACCATCATATATGAATCCTATGGTTCTAAAGTTCTACAATACTGATTACACCCACCTTGCCATATTATCAATCCATTCCTTTTTTATGTTATTAGTTCTTACCTCAAGTTGGTAGGATTTTACTGCAAGTTGGTGAGATTTTATTAATTTGAATATAAGATAAAATGTTAGTATAGCTTCAATGGACTTAAAATGGTTAAGACTATGTGCTTCCCTCTAGGAGGTCATCTAGATACATTTTTAACTTGACATTCATTTTTGAGTTATTTATCTCATTTGAAAGGTTTTGAATAGATCTACACTATTTATGTTATGATACTTTTATTTTTTTACATACATATAATTGCTTAGTTTGATGATAATAAAAAATGAATATTATCCACATCAATACCTCAAACCACATATATTTTCCCTCCAATGGTGATATGGTTGGTTGTCACAAGGTTTTGTATATGAGGAATCAATGGTTTGGGGTACTAAGAATTGTAAGGGGAGAAAACTGTAAGAATTAGGCGTTGAATGAAGCTTTTATGGCTCATGGACCATGAACAAGGATTCAAACCACCATATGGACCTTTTAAAGGAGATAATCAACCTCCAAATAGAGAATGGTTTCTCTTATAGTACTGTGGAATGTAGGGATGTATCTTAATATCTTGCCACTAGGCATGACAGAAGAAAAAAAAAAAAAAAAATTTCCCCTTAGGTCCTAGATGAATCCTATAGGGAACAAGGGCCATGAACAATGCCATAAAAGATAAAACATGCCTTGGGTCTCATACATTGGTTGGGGTGAATTTTAGGGAATTATACCTTAAATTAAGATTCTTTAGCTCACTTGCCATGATAAGGGCCTCAAACAACAACATAAACCCTTTAAAGTGGATGTTTAGTATACAAGTGGTATAATGGCATAATTAAGAGATGGTTTTCAATCCCTTGACCGTATTCAAGAAAAGAAAATAAGGACATTATACAACATTGAATCCTATAGGGAACATGAGCATGAACAATGCCATAAAAGACAAAACATCCTTGGGTCTCATACGTTGGTTGGGGTGAAATTTAGGGAATTATACCTTAAATTAAGATTCTGTAGCTCATTTGCCATGATAAGGGCCTCAAACAACAACATAAACCATTTAAAGTGGATGTTTAGTATACAAGTGGTATAATGGCATAATTAAGCGATGGTTTTCAATCCCTTGACCGTATTCAAGAGAAGAAAATAAGGACATTATACAACAATGGATCTATTTTGGCCATGAACATGATCTCCAACCACAACAATGGGACACAACAAAGGGACTTTAGAGATGATCGTTAGCCTTCAAGTGGAATATGTGTACCATTATTCAGTATGATCTGCTGGGGATGGGTCTTAACCCATTGGTTATTATTAAGAAAGGAAAATTAATGCTTTGTAGACCTAGAGATGAATGTTTTAGAGAACATAGACCATAAGCAATGCTATAAGCCATATGAAATGTTCTCTATAGAGGATCATTGTCCTTTGGATGAGATATGTGTAGTATTATAGGTTTTCATGCATCAATGAGAATCCTTGAGTCCTTAAGCATGGTTGGGGGATAACTACAAGGAATTAGACCCTTAGCAAAAATTCTTTTTCTAATAGTCAATTATTAAGGCCTTGAACTACAAAATAGGTCCTCTAAAAGGGACCTTTGCATACAATTGGGATGGATGTGCCATTTGGATTTTTTGTGCAGTAGTGATTGGTGTTAGCGCCTTGACCTTGAATTAGGGAGCGAACTGAGGTCCTTAGTCCTTAAATGCATATTATAGGTCTAATAGGGCATGGAAATTTATTAAACTACCATAAGAAATCTATAGAATGTGTCTTTGTCCTTGAATGGAATATGGGAACCAATAGAACATTTTGGGAAAAAGGAGATTGCTTTGAATCCTTTAGAAATTTTTTTTTTTGGTTGTGTAATTCTTATCATATTTAGTTTTCAATGAGAACCAATCAACCATGGAAAAATTAATTAGTATCAGTCATTAAAATATATTTTAAAAAATATATATAATATGAAAATAAATGTGTGAAAATGCTATGTCCTTCGATAGAGGATTCATCAAGGAATCCACCAACCTTAACTCCACCACCTGATATTAAAGATATGAAATGATTTCACCTTGTGCAAGTTGAAATTGTATGAAATCTTGCAACAAAAGGGTTGGAACTCAGTAAATTAAGCTCTCAATCGGGTTATATAGCTTGATTGAGCCCATACAAAAAATTCAATTAAGCTCCTTAAAGAGATTGAGCAAGATTTTTTCACAAATTTTGAATTGTCAATCAACAATTAAGTCAACCCTTGATCAAGGGTTTCTATTATTTGAAAAATTGCTTGATCAATCTATAGAGATTCATCAAACTACCAAGATGGATCAAGAACTTTGCTTAAATAATATTTTATAAACATGGAAAAGTGGATTATAAAGGTAGTTTTCATAAGAAAAACCTAGTCCCTAGTAGATGCCCAAAAAAACTATAAAAAAAACATAAAATTCAAAACAAAAATAGTTGTATAGACCCAACTAAGAGAACCTAGAAAAAATAATAAATTCAATTGCTTTCCAACAATAATAGATATAGACATGTTGAGGCCTCAATAATCCTTGGGCTCCAAGTCAACTAACCTAGGGCCTCACTTTTAAATTTATTACAGTTTGTTAAACTAGCGTCACTCCTTCCAATATCCTTATTCTCCTTATTGAACTTCACAATCAAGGTTCAAAATTGAGGCCGTCAGGGCCCGTCAAAGGCCTCTCAGCCCGTCAGTGAAGGGGGGCCTCAATTTTCCCCGTCAAATAAAATTTGGTTCGGAATTTTTGACATTTAAAAAAAAATTTATTTATTTAAATATAAATGACATTTGAAGTGTTGTCATTAAAATCGCCCGTCATTAATTTTTTTTTTTTATGGGTGAGTGGTGACAGGACCAGGCTGGGGGATGCTCATGAGTCATGCGCATTAACTGCCTTGGCTCTTCGACTTAATACTTAATAAATGAAATTAGGGATGAACTGCTTCGTGTATGGAGCTAGCTGGTTCTTAACTTCTTGATTATCGATCCAATACCTGGAGTAAATGCAAGTCGGTATGAGTCATGACGGCAGTACCATGCGCATTGAAACCAGCCGGTGGTGGAATCCACGTAGCAGCATGGAAGGGAGTGTGCATCTCATTTGTCTGCGTGGCTGTGCATCTCTTTCTCCTCCGTGTGCTTCTGCGGCTGTTGAGTGGAAGCTGTATCGAATCCGATCTCCCTTTCGGTTATCTCCATCAGAAAAATTGTGCAGAAAGCCAAGTCCATGGCAGGGGGCGAAGTTGAGAAGTGCCATTGCCAGTCATAACCAATGTGGAGCTGTGGTGTTATGGATTGAGATAAGGTTGTGCTTAGATTTGCTTTGGAGTTGAACAGGGCCTCCTCGGACTCGAATTTAACCACCGTGGAGCTGTGGTGTTATGGATTGAGATAAGGTTGTGCTTCGATTTGCTTTGGGGTTGAACAGGGCCTCTTCGGACTCGAATTTAATCTATATTTGGGTGATAAAACTGAAGACCCGAGGCTTGGAATTGTTGTGTGACGCCAATGCCATGCGGTCACTTTTGGTCATGGTTTCGATTTCGATAGAAAGATGTGAGTGTGCTCTTCCTCCTATGGAACAATAATCAGTTATGAATCGGGAGGGCCCGTGGCTGTCATACAAACCCTCGATTCAACCTTGGCTCTGCGAGTCTGCGTTGTTTGCTGCTGTGGTTTTTGGAGAGCACCATAGAGTGCTGACACAGTGACACTAATCTCGGCGCTCTGGTCCTGCTACCAGCCTATACATTACTCCAGTCGCAGAAGCTGTCCATTAAAATGCTTCGTTGAGGTAATACATTCTTTTCTGGGTTTAAAAGCCAATACTATTTTCTCTGGTTGTAATTTTGTAGCCATTTATGATAATAACATACTGCGTTTTGTGGTGGTGTAACAGGAGGGAACTCGTTTTGTGGTGGTGTAACAGGAGGGAACTCATAGCAGCAGTTGGAGGACATCTACCTGGAAGGGGGCATCTACCCTAGCGTTACCAGCGTTGCTTTGGACCCTGGTAAGACCTGGGGTCCCGAATTTCCCTCCCTTTTTTATATGCATTCGAGCTATGTTGGTTCATTTACTGAACAATTCCGGATACTTTTAATCCTCCTGGCATTTCTTCATGTATTCGAGCTACTTTGCTAGATTTGCAGATTTTTTACTCAATAGGATTCGCATCAACTCCACCACCCTCTTTGTTTACAAAGTTATTTTATGGGCATATTAGAATCCATCTTTGCCCTATCTACCATTTAGGCATAATAGGATCCATCTGCACCAGGCTTAATTCTGTGTTTCTGCTCACCTGGGCATAAACATATTCATTGGTAAAATTCAACAGAGTGGACTAATATCTACCTAAAAGGTCTTATTTTCAGTTTAATTTAGGACTATGTTTTCGGGTGGGATTTTACTCCAATCCTAAATCTGTCCCATTTGGGCATTTCTAAACTGCCGTTACTTACCACTGGTTGAAATGAAAGAAATTCATATGGCAGCATGTGCTGAGAGTTAATAAAGAAATTGGCACGCAATTCTGGACTTGGTGTTGTGGCTGAACGCAGTAGGTGTACTCGTCTATAGCAAAA
This sequence comes from Larix kaempferi, assembly GCA_027924585.1. NCBI lineage: Eukaryota > Viridiplantae > Streptophyta > Pinopsida > Pinales > Pinaceae > Larix > Larix kaempferi. The sequence goes on along the minus strand of BSBM01001022.1, from coordinate 1,088,326 downwards.
AAATATGTGCTCTGCTCGAAGCTCTGTGAGTATGCGATTGGGCTAATTTCCATCACACCATGTGAATAATGGCTCTGACTCGCCGTATTAACATAATTCATGGTTTGTGAATCCATCCAGTCAGAATTGCAATATAAATAACACAATGCAGAAACTTATGGTCGCCGAACTCCAGCTTTGGCTACCTAAAATTTCAGGGCATTTTGGTTGTTACATAGTTTTCTACAAATTCAACGGGCAATGCAGGTTTCTAAGGCTTATTTGTTTAGCAGGCTCTGTAGGCGTGAATGTAAGTTCCCTGATACTTTTGCTTTCTCACGTTTTTGTAGGCCTATTGCATTGAGAAAGTTCTTGATCCAACTTGTTATTATATTTTATAAGTCGTTATTAAAGCTGAGTCTAATATCTGAAGGCAGGCCTTTGACGGGCCCTGACGGCCTCAATTTTGAACCCTGCCACCAGGCTATCATCAACATATGAAGTATGAACCAGCATTCAGGAACCTAGTCCATCCATAGCCTACCAAACTGTAAACCTACCTGTTGTGATAAAAATCACAAGAGAACTATCCTCCAAACCCCTGCTAGATACGGGGTAACAGGGGTCACGCATGGCTACAATATAAGAATCTCTCATTCGCCTATCATCTATAATACCGGCATGTTTTTTACACTTCCCCTGCTCACAATGCATGCCTAATAGGGTTTTTCCACCTGAGACAGAAATTGGGCTCAAAGTCTGTTCCCTCGCCTTAATAAAAGCATCAACAGTCTCGTGTTCTACCAGTCTAGAATGTTGTGAAAATTTTGGTATTAAAACACCATATTAATCTACAATCCCTAGTCTTCAACCTACACCAATACATTCTTTTTGAATTAGATGTCTTGCAATTCTTCATCATTTCTTTCGAAAAGGAGAACAAAAGGTAGGTAGTCCTGTTTTATTTATTTCATTTCAAAAGAGAAAAAATTACAATGCAGGTGTTATTCCTTCCATTGGAAAATGAAAAAGTATCACAGGAATAATTCTACACTGTTTACTCCTTTTATTTCAAAAAGAAAATGGATCACTAATTAGCGCTCGTGTCCCATGTAGGCCAGTGGCCTCGCTGTGCCGACTCTTTGGTTCCCATATATCCTGATCTTGATGTACATGTCTACGTAATTTAATGAAATTTATGTTGCATTTAAGAAAAGAAAAAAAGGGATCACAAGTGGACTCCCATCTTGATTTACCATCATAAAGCTAGCACAATGTTATATTTGGCAGCTCAGGATTTATCATCATAACTTCATGACGATCAATTTCACTCAGAAAGACTGGTATTTTTTCCTGTGAAAAAAAAAAGTTTTATTTTAAAAAAAAATTGTGTCATAAATTTAATTGAAATGCATTATCTTTTTAGCACATTTTTTTAATGAAGTGTGCAATTAATCTATTACTGTCATTTGAAATGTGAGTTTTTTTGAAAGCCCTTCATCAATGAAGGGTTGCATGAATATATAACCTTCAATATGAAATTAAGACCAGCCCTTCAATCTTGATCCCTCTTCACAATCATAAGGCCCCATTGTAATAGCTTTAATCGAATGTTTCCTTATTTGATCCCGTGTCTCACGTAGTTACTAGTGATAGCATCATTAAAAATGAGTTTTTTATTAATTTGTTGTAGTTTTTGACATCATATAGCATGCATTTTGATCTAGAATTCTCTTGAACCGTATGAATTCGATGTGAACCGTATGAATTTGATGTGAGTATTAAACGTTCAAAGTGATATTAGTTATATCTAGGGATTTTAAATATGTTCTATATCATTTGTCATCCTGTGATTGAATTAGTAGTAGAATCGATGCTTTCGCCATGTGCTAAATATAAGGTGCACCAAAAGCCACCAATCCCTATTCTCATATTAAAATATTTTATTCATTCATGAATTTTACAAGTGTCAATAAATCTATTTCTATATAATCGAGGTCCTATACACATATAGCTAAATTTAAGTAAAGCATCACACTATACAAGGTATCGACTTTTTTTAAAACCAGTATAGATCTATCTTAAAGGGGATCTATCAAGTCGAGAGGGATCAAATCTCTCGAGGTGCAAACCCCTTTTTAGAGTGCAAATGTTGATGGAAATTTTTAATTTATATAATTTGTGTATTTTATATATATGCCATTGTGAATGTTTTAAATAGACGACATGTTATTTTTGATAATATTTTATTATTTTTTAAAAGGATATGTGTCAACTCTAAGATGAACAGGGAAGAAGTTACACATCTCCCCCTACTAAATTGTAAAATGCGCCTCTTTAACACAATAACATTTTTTGAGCATAAATTTGAGTACATATCCATTTGAGATAAAATATCCCAAATCGAGGCCTTACATGCAAATGACATTTCCTTGGTCAAGGGCAGATGCATATTTCTATTTGCAAGTATGTTCCCATAGGGGAAAGGTATTGTAAAGACAACGTCACATAGTTTGGGACATAGAGCCTTGTTTTCTATCTCAGGATATCGGATTCCCAATCCACCATGAGATTTTGCAAAGACATATTGTTATTAAAATGCCATAGCTTGTGATGGTTTGATAATGGAAATAATTGAAATGGATAGATAAACCAACCAAATGAATGATGTCCTCAACTACAAACCCATCCTCTAATGAAACGTGTCCAAAATCTCTATGGTGAGAATGTTTGACATGTGTTTGAAATCCCAAGAAGATGTTCGACACATCTTTGACAAAAGCATACATAGAGTGGTTGCAAGTTGCAACAACCCCATTAATAAACCGCTACAAAATATTGGCGATTCCTCATGTATGAGAGGGATTAATAAACCGATACAAACTATTGGCACGTATCTAATGGAAAATAACATAAGACTCACGCATAAGGTGGAAAAACAAAAACTATAGCATAAAATAAATACATAACATAATACTCATGCATCATGCATAATGTGGTAAACAAAAATTATATCATTAAATGCTTTATATTAATGAATTTTATCATAAAAAATGTTCCATCTATACATCTATCTTGTAGTATACATAATCATTTTTTTTTTCTTAAATAATGCTACATATTTCTAAAGTGGCTCATCAAATTCAACTTCCTCATCTCTTGGGCCCTCGTCTTCTACTGATTGGATATACATCCTATCATGCAAGATATGCCTAGTTGTGTGTTCATGGTGTGGAGGCTACTGTAAGCTTTGAACATTGTCTAGAATAGAAAAAATGGTTAAATTTATATGGTCAATTATTAATCATTCAAGTAGTTAATTAATATAAAATACCTTTGTAGTGTTATTTACCTAGTGTACTACTCGAGAGTCGACACCATTGAATTGGTTCTCATTTGTTCATCTTCTTATATAGGATCGTGAGTTGCATCTTATGCCATTGAAACAACAAAATTTATAAGTACACCATGTTAAATTTATAAGCACAAAATTTTTAAGTACACAATTTCTATGTATATGATTTTATGGCCATGCTATTATCATGGGGATACACTCCACTATGATAGCGATAAAGAGGCATGTGATCATTTGGTTGCATTAAATTATCATGAGGATGCTAGCTACTCATGGCCTCATTATTATTGTTGCTCCCCTACTTAAAAAAATAAATACATTAATTGGGAGATATCAAACATGAATGGAATTTAGAAGCAATGAAGGATTAAAGTTCATTGATTTTTGTTTACCATGTTGTGCAAAGTTGTAGTTTTTATTTTTCTCATGTTGGAACCTAAGGTCTCGGTGGTTCATCACACCTCTAGATATTCTGGAGACAATATTTTGTTAGACGACAGGAAACTAGCGGAGCAGTCGTCTGGAAGCACAAATAGGCATGTTAGTGGAACGGTTGAACAATTGACTTGATGGTCAGAAAGATCATGTTTGGTGCGACTACAACAACCGACTACACTCTGGGATGTTGCATATTTTATGGAAATGGATAGAACCAATGACCCCTATTTGTTGACCAAATCTGCCTCACTTCTAGGGATTTTGTTAGATCTAGAGACTATTAAAGGACAACCTTGTGGGGTCTGTTATGAATGACTTGTGGTGATCAAGTATGCATTGTGATGTTTTGATAACAATGTGTTGTGATAAAGTGTTGTAATAGTGTCTTTAGACACCACCTTTCTTCCTAGAATATTATTCCTTCTATTTTATTTTTTCGGTTCTATAGTTCAAGGTTAATAGTTTCCCTAACATGGTATCAGAGCTATTGGTTTTGACCTATCCCTGGTTTCTACAAATTGTGTTGTGTTGGATCTAGGGTTGATCGACTCTGGGATGAATATTTGTTGAATGATACCTCCTCTTGAACTTTGATCATATCTATTTGATAAGAAAGATGACTTCCAAGATAGAACATGTTGTTCTGAATGGCCATAATTATGTAATCTAGGTGACATACATGGAGACTTTGTTGAAGAGAAAAGGACTATGGAAGCACACAAAGATTGTTGTTTCTAATCCAATCGATGTTTATGCTAAGTTATCATCGATGCTAAGAAGGACGAATTTATGGGTGTTACCATGACCTACATTTTGAGGGAGATTCGCTTTCATACAAGAGTGATCGAATGTCCTCATGCTATCTCGAATAAGATGAAAACTCTATTCAATAAGATAAATGAAGGATAAGTTATGAAGATAGAGAAAGATTTTATCTCTTTGGAATCGCTTTCCTTTTATCGAATCAAGTATTATTTAGCTTGCATCAAGGAGCTACAATTGAAATTGGGAAAATGTGGTAAGGATTTTCCAAAGAAGGATGGACATCTCATTGAACTAGTCCCAATGAATTTGAAGACACCATAAGATGTCTTATGCTCCTTCATTCATGCAAGTTGGATATCACAAAAGCAAGATGGTAAGTATTTTACCTTTGATACTTTCAATGATTTATTCATTAAGGAACAACACAAGTTGCTTGAAGAAGGGATGCTTGGTAGAAAACACTAGGCCCACTTGCTCAAAAGCAAGGTCAATCCAAACCTTAAAGAATGCGGTTGACAAGATCACTGACTAGAATGTACAGACTAACCTACTAAGGGGAACAATGAAGAATCATCATCGATGAATAGGATCGAGAGAAGAATACCTATTAGTATTTTGGAAAGGTGGGATATGTTGAGAAGAACCGTTGGAAGAAGGTGAAGGATTTAGAATGCAAAGTCAATCACCTTGAGGATAGTTTTTTTGTAATACCCCAATTTTGACTCTTATGAAATATTGGTTTTTAATGTAAATATTGTATACATGCGATTTATGTTTCCCTAGCGTGGAGCTCAAGGCCAAGGCCCCACTAGTGTATGCTCAGATTTTATTTTGAAAGGAAAGTATTTGATATTTTCTCATCCATGTGCTATTAAGCCATGGAACATTACATAAATTTGATGTAAATATTTAATATTGCAATAAAATACCAAAACGGGCTATGGAAGCAACTAATGAGAAGGGGCCATGTGTATTCCACTAGAGAGTGGTGAGGAGGTTGTGGGATGGAACCATATGCTTCCAAACGTCATCTTGAGAACCCATTTGACTTTCCTTGCTGGAATTTAATTCAGTTGTAAGGAAGTTGTTGAGAAATCAATCCATAGCTTCAATGGAGCATGGGAAGCCCATAAATTCGTATGGCAGGTATGGGCTCTATTTTTCTTGTACCACAAGTCACTCTACTTCACGGGAATGGGTTCTTCTTCATTCCCATTCCATTTTTGAGGATCCCAACATCAGTTTGCATCCATTACACATGCCCAGCAGTGAGAAAAATTAGAAATCGCAACTTTGCAAGAACCCACGTTTTGAAGAGCCATAAATGCCCAAAATTTGGTATTGACAGTAAAATCCAATGGGTGGTCTATAGATATGAACCTTGGGGCGAATTTGAGAGTATTAGATACCCCGAAATCCATAGAAAAACCCAGTTTTTATAGCCCAGAATTCCAATGACGGGATTGAGTTATTTGATCATCGAATTGAGAAATTCCAAGTGTGAATTCTAGAACAGAGTTTGGGAATGCTTGATAAACTCAGTGAAGGCTAGAATCTCAAGGATTTAGCAGATTGGACCTTTCTATGCCCATCCTGAAGAGCACTAGAGGGAAGGGATGCCTGAGGGATTGTGCAGCAGATAAGGGGACCTTCCTTGTGTTGGGTGTGGTAGGTACTGTGGGTGCCTTGACTATTTGAATTATCTTGAGATGCCTGTAGCTCTATGGTTGAGCTCACTGGCTTAGCATTGCCCTCCTTTTTCTTTTGTATGCTTGATAAACCCAACTGTGTGTTGGCTTAGCATGACTGTATGAGTGAAACCATGGTTGTCAGTGGGCTTGTTTAGTTCCTCCTTAGTGGATACACAACCCAACTCGGGGGTGATCTCTCAACTGAAAGAATATAGGTTGGACAAAGATCTATGGTTGGGTGGAACGTTGTTCTCACATAGATAGTTGTTTGGATAGCTTCATCTTAAAAATAAGTGTTCTCTGTGTTTAAATTATATGCATTCTTTGTTCTACAATGTGTTAATTTTGAATGATAATTATTCATGTTAATGGAATTAATATGAAGTCTGTGCATAGCATGAGAAGGGGATTGATTCTCTGCATATTGAATCATCATCTACTTGTGATAGATATGTTGATGCATTACAATTGTGTGTGTGCAAATTATGATTTAATTCCGCTGTGTTTATATTGAGTATGAATTTGCACTCAAAAGTTTTTATTTATTATGAATTTCTTAGTAATGCATGGGTCTGAGTTTGTCAAATAATCCCAGTATGTTTGGTCATGTTTCCTGCCCTGCATCGGATTGACGCGAGGGGACTTGAAATCTTTGAATTGACACTCGAGTAATCGACCTACTAAAATTATACCTTCTCCGTTATCACTTCCCAAGAATTACATTCCACGCCACTTGGAATGAATGGACAGACAACTCTGGATGTACTCATCACATGGCAGAGACTGGTTCTTTGTTCTCATCCTTCAGTGGAGCTCTTGAATAAAATATTTATGTTATTTATTATTACACCCTCATAGTTGCTAGACTCATATATTTTGAGTGTCAACATGGTCAAATATCCAATGTCTATCATGTGCCTAGCTTGAGCACTAATTTGACGATGGTTGCTCAATTTATGTAGACTAGGAATACTATTGAGTTTTGGCCATATCACTTTATTGTAAAGGATCTTAGGCTTGGGGGAGAAACTGTTGCTTTGGGATGCTTGGATACCAAATAAGGAATTTATGAGTTTTGTGATCCTACCATGAATGTCTCCTTGATGACTGGACCAAACGCACTTGTCACTCAAACAAATGACAGAAGTCGAATTTGGCATGAGTGACTTGGACACCTAAATTTAAGAATCTTGAAGATGATGGTAACTCATAACATAGTTACTAGATGTCCAAATACCTTTCCACTTGATGGCGTTTGGAGAGGATGTATGCTTGGAAATCATCACCAGGAAACCTTTGATTAACTTGGGAAATCATGGCATGCATAGAACTGTCTGGAACGTGTTCACAACAATCTACGTTGCATGAACAAACCTGCATTAGCAGGTGCGAAGTATATTTTGAACTTTATTGATGATTTTTCTATATGTACATGGGTATATTTCTCGAAGAATAAGAGTCATGTCTTTGAAATATTCAAGGAATTTAGAACACTGGCTAAGAAGCAGTGTGGTCAACCCATCAAATGTTTGATATCAGACAATGGTGGTGAATATGTGAGTCAACAGTTCCAAGAGCATCTCTTGCAAAATGGTATTTCCTCGCTGATATCTATCCCCCAAACCCCTCACCAGAATGGTTTCACAAAGAGGAATAATTAGGCTTTGGTAGAAATTCCCAGGTTCCTCCTACTGTAGACCAAAGACCTTCTGGCAATTTTTTGGGTAGAAGTTATTTACTGTTCAAACTATCTCATGAACCTTGTATTGAATAGAGTAGTCATTGAGATATCTCTAGTCGATAAGTGGAATGGAAGGAAACCCTCTATCAGACACTTGAGAACCTTTGGATGTGTTACTTGGGTGCATATCACTAAAAACTATAGAAATAAATTGGATGTAGAGAGTCATGATTGCATCATGATGGGATACTTCGAAGAGTCGATATCCTATAGATTGTTTGACCTTGTCAAATAATAGATCCTCTTAAGCAGAAATGTGATCATATCCCTATCCATATAGCTCCTTCCTTGCTTATCCAATCAAAGTGCGGCTCCCATCAATGCATCCAATATTTCAACCTTGGTTAGGAAAATGGAGCTTAGGGTCTCCTCATATGGATTGTAAGAATAATTTATGGATCAAATGAGGGACCCAGAAATGGTTGCATGAATAGAATAGGTGATAGCTACAGACCCACATCATTCACAATTTCAAATGGTTGTCTATGGCATTGGAAAATTGGATTCTCATAGAGAGATTCCGTCTTTGGATCATAGTCACATGCAGTTAGCGTTTGCAATTTTATTGAGAGAAAGATTTCAATGGGTGAATGATATTGTGGTGTACGACCCAGCCCTGTCTCAAATCGAGCAAATGGCTATAAATTCCCTCGACTGTACTTTTCTCTCTGTTAACGGAGATGGCAGACGGACAGTGGATAGATCGACGTTATTCTTCATGCCCCACTGCACTTTTTTTATGTTTGCAGATGTATGGCAGGAAAACTGGACACCTGCCAATTTGAATAAGATTATTATATTAGGGAACAGTTTTAAACGCTACAAGGAAAAGATTAAATACAGTATGAGAAGGAGCATGCAGGTCATTCTCAACAGAGAACGTGTGTGGCATGAAATCCCTCTGCCACATACAGCTACTCAACATGCAAATAACATAATTTCATATCGCTTTATTGATCCTGATCCTGTGTACATGAAAGCATTTCTATTTTTAAGTTGGCATTTTTTTGCCGTTACATTAGACGATCTCCAATCTTGATTGTTCTCTTTCATCGACAGTGCTATAATTCGCAAGTGTCTGCTACTAAGTGAAGGAATTTTAATTTTTGCCATTCCAACTGTGAACTTTGTGTCCCATTTTATGTATCATGAACTACAATTTTCCCAGAATAAATCAGTGTATGAATCTAAATCTCTTCTTTAAAGAAAAAACGCGTTTATATTTCTTATTCAGTTATTATTTATAGAATGATAATAAATATTTGAGAGTAACATACTCAGCTGAGAACTGTTAGAATAAGGAACTATCCCTCTTGGTGTTTTGTTATTGGGTGAGAGAAGTGAATGCATTATGCTGCCACTTGAATTTCAAGTTGTGGTTATTGAAATAATTGGAGATGGGTTTTTAAGATGGATTGCTACTGTATGAGAATTTTAAATGCGATTAATAAAGATCCAACTCAGGCAATGGTGTATGCTTTTTTTTGGTACTGAAAGAAATTGAATGGTTTATTTAAAAATCATGGTAAAGAAGGAATAAATAAATTATGATGAAGAAAACCATGATTTCAGAATAATCGTGTAGACCTAATTTTACAGTTAAAAGTGTATGAAAGTCTTCTCCTATAAAAATAATATATCCATCAAAATAATGGAATCGAATCCAAACTCTTCTCGAACATCCTCTACGTGACGCACAGTTTTCCGATAATGTCACCCCCGCATTTTGCCAAACCTCGTTTTCTATGAATAATTTACAAAGATTAAGAAATATAAATCTGCTTATTACCCAGATTGGCGTCTTACAATGGGAATGTGCTAGGTCAAACGCTTTTTCAAATCACAAATTCTAAATGGATCAACAGAATCGATGAGATGTGGAATATCTTGATATTAAAATTCCCTTGAATCTTGTTTTACAAAGTGATGAGAAATGATAAACAAACCCACTCGACCTAGTTTTCCCGTAGATCACTTGCAAACAAATTTTGAGTTTGTAGCTCGGGCTTTCTCTTTTACAGATCTTAGACCCCAAGTGGGAATCCTTTAGTGGAGCTTGTTGCAGTTGATGAGTTTGAATGTGTAATCCAGAAAGACCATCTTGCTAGATGCAACAGTTGTGCAGCCCAAGATTCTCTAGACAAACGATTATTTCCGTTTGTGTTCATGGAGAATCATACACTTCTGCCGGTTTTCTAAATGCTAGGCACACCTCAAGATATGCTAGCCAATAAACACATTATTTCTCTATTCCCTTGTTACTTCCATGCACTATTCATGGGTTGAACAATACCAGGTAGTGGGAACGTCACAACAATCTTACCACTTGTTGGACGTTGCTTTTGTCCGTTCAGCTTGGTAATCTATATCTCTACTTGTTGGACGTTGTTTTTGTCCGTTAACCTTAATCTATATCTCTACTTGGATGGTGTTCTTAGTATTAGTCGTTGGACGTTGGCATAGTCTAAAAATTTTAAGATTTCAAATTCAAAATTTTGATTTTTTTTGTATGATTTTGAAAAACTTAGATAGAAATTTTTAAAAATATGGGTTATAATATTTAAATTCTGAAATTTTAGATATTTTATAGGTTTTTGATGGTGTTGATTCTTATTCACCATTAAAACATAGTTAAATTCAGATTTTACAAAATAAAAAACACCAAATCTAATGAAAACCAAATCGTCTAATAATCTTTAGACAGCTGAATTGAGACAGTTGAGTTGGACGTTCTTGTTATTTTCGTTGAGTTGGACGTTCTTGTTATTTTAGATACACAAAAATCAATAGCGCTTATATAAACTCTACCATATGTTTTAGTCGCATTATCTTTGTTTAATATTTATGTTGTTATCATATTATCATTGTTTAGAATTTATGTTGTTATCATATTAATCACATTTGAATTCCTTAAAAGGAAAAAAAACATGTCAAAATTTAAAAATTTTACAATACTGTAAAATTTACTTTAACATTAGTCCAGTTCACGACTAATTACACTATTTAGCACAAGCAACAGAGCACTCATCCCAGAATTCATGACTTGTATTAAAAAACTAGGGAAAAATGTGTAGGGATATCATCCCAGAATTAAGGGGCTTGTAATCACGAGGAAGACTAGGAAGGGGGAGAGGAAAGCAACGACATGAAATCAAAAGGAATTTTGTCTTCCTCAATTCGTCCTTTTCATCTCTTATAAACACGTCCAAATGTTCACATGTAACGATGCTCAACAGTATTTCACGAACAGCAAGAATGAGAACAACATACTATTTTTTCTATCAATGCAATAGAAATAGTTCAGACAATTTGAACAAATTTCTGAATTTACTTTGAATAGACCTAATGGTTAGGATTATGTGCTTTCCCAGAAGATCATCTACTTGACATTCATTTTTTTGAGTTATTTACCTCATTTGAAAGGTGTTGAATAGATTTACACTATTTATGTTATGATACTTTTATTTTTCTACATATATATAATTGCTTAGTTTCATGATAATAAAAAATGATGTTATACACATCAATATCTCAAACCACCATATTGTAAGGGATATTTGTGTTGAGACCGTCATGTAAATTCAACCACCGCATTGAATGTGATTGATGTCTTCGACTCCACCTCCATACTTGAGTTTAATGGGGTAGATAAACTTTTATTTTGGTTTTTGAAAAAAACCAAGAACTTTTTAGACTTATTCTTTCTGTAGAGCCGTGCTCCAGAAGTTTCTGAAAAATGTTTGTAAACATATATTGCCAATTTTTATGAAGGCGTGTAATAGATAAGAATAGAGTTCTAATATATATTATGCTGCTGAAAAATCTCTGTTGTGAATGCCGTGAATTTCTGATGTTGTCTGAATATGAATGGGTGAATTTCTGATGGGTTTTACCGTGAATGCTTCTGCTGCCTCCTTTCATTGGGTGTAGAGCCAATACCAATGCGTAGAGCTTAGTCTCTGCCATCTTAGAAGCCGGTAGCCTAAACAAAGGAGCCGGTTGTTGTGTGAGGAATGATATGTGAAGGTGTTGAGGTTTTCTCAACCATTCGTTCCCCAGGCAAAAGCTGGAAGTCATGAAGCTCTTCTTTAAGGAGATCTGCAGCAGAAGAGACTTGTGTTAGTTGGTTTATAATAAAAAATTTGCAAGCACCAGAAAGCCAGGACTGTTCCATTCAAAGAGGAATGGGGAGCTAGGTATGTGAACAAGGAGACAGAGGATTCATAGACAGTCAAAATTTTTAACCATGGCCACCACCAGCAGCTCTTTGCAGCCACAGGTTCTCACGTTTTTAGGAAAAAATTATGATTTTTGGGCAACAAAAATGAAAACTCTTTTTCGTTCACAAGATATTTGGGATTTAGTTGAGAATGGGTATCCTGAACCTCTAGATGAGGCAGCATTTTTTGATTTGTATCAGGCAGAAAGAGTTATGCTCAATAATAATAGAAATAATAATGCTAAAGCCCTACTCTTCATCCAATAGAGTCTGGATGAATCAATCTTTCCAAAGATTGCTTCTGAAGATAACTCAAAAAGAGCATGGGACATTTTAGAGACAGCCTATAAGGGCTCTTCTAAGGTTAAGACAATTAAGCTACAAACCCTTTGTCACCTACCCAAATTCTGAAAATATTATTTTATTGGCAAAATACTTTATGTTAAGTTTTAATTACAAAGTTTTGTAATTATGACCAAGTTTGGTCAAGGATGAATGTAATTACTGATTATTATTATTTAATAAATTAAAGTAGGAGAAAAAAACCTAAGGGAACTGTTAAATGAGTGTTGACTGACCCACTAGGAGGAATGTGTAAGTTGTTAGAAGGCATGGAACAGATGGCAGCAAATTGCACTTCACCACTAGCTGTTGGTTATGGGACAACTACCCCTAAAAATTTGGCATTATCCCCTAGGTGGTGGGAGTGAGCAAGCAGCTCATTTAATGGCCAGTTAACCACTAAAAGGCCTAGGCAACCTACATAAGGCAATTCGAATTGAGCAGGCAGCTCTCTTACAATATTTTCTGCAGAAATATTCCTCAAGTGCATCAGGTGATCACTGAGAAATTCGAATAGGGAGGCTATGTGAGAGTGCAACTATAAGTATGCAAATTATTTTGAGAAGTAAAACCAGAGTTGCTAGTGCAGGTCCGTTTGACTGCTAAGTCTGTAAGACTAGATAACTATTGCTACTGCAAGTTGAGGTCCCAAGCTTCTAAGTTTCTTTCTCCTGGTGGTTCAGTGAACAGGCTCAGGGTTCCTAAGGCAAGTAACTTAAGTGTATTCAGGAATTAGTTGGGTGGAACAGGTTCCTTGGGCTATTTGTTTCCCTATAGTTAACCAGGTTTTACTGTTCCTACGTTTGTTTACAGTTCAATGTTTCTGCTTAGTAGAATTATAAAACTATCATGTAAAAGAAGTTATTTTATTTTCTGATCTATGTTTGATTCTGAATGATAAAGCTTTGTGAAATATTTGATTAGATAACCATCTCTATATTTTTCTCCATGATGTTCTCTGCATAGTACTCTAGTATAAAGAAGCAAATTAATGATAGATCAGAGATAGGAAGAATGCCATTGATTGGATAAATGATATCAGTAAGTGTCCTGGTTAAAATTATGTCCTGTGTCTAAACATAGTAAAGCATTACAGTATAGCATCAATTGCAGCATAGAATTCATGTAAATAATACTTGAAAGAAAAACAAAGTATGTTTCTGACAATTCCATACATTTCTCTTGTCTCTATTCATTTCAGATAGCAAACAAATGCAATCAATATTAAACATTTCATATTTTCAAAGTAATTGTATTTTCAAGAATTATAAGAGCTGCAAGAGCTAATCACTATACAGATTTCTTGTCATTATACATATTTTATTTCTTCACTAATTTCCTTCTTTGATTTCAATTATCTAATATTTATATAGTAGTATCAAACCCTAAGATACTACAAACCCTAACTCTGTTTACACAATCTGATAATTTTCATCTCAAGTCTTTTATGACAAACTTTAAACATTTCCTTTCTAAACCTAATAGCTATAGACTTTCCAAACCCTAACTAGCATATTGAAACTTCTTCAAGACAGTATTCACCACATAGCAGAAAGCACGATTTTATACAAATGTTATCGATGGCTCATAACCCTAGTAAGAACACACCTCAACATTCACACTATCGAGATATTTTATACACGATTAAGCTTCTGGTACAACCACTTTTTGCAAGTTAGATAGAAATAAAAAGCTATAGGTAGGATTCATTCGAGATTTAAAATAGACACTGTGGCTCAACCATTCCAAAACTTAAAGATTGATAACAATGACAAATACAAGAAGCAACTTAATACACTCGACCTCAGATAGCTCTCAACAGTTATTCCCAACAATCATTTAAAATATCTATTTAAACAAAACTGTAACATTGCAATTTAGGAGAACCAATAGTACAGAAGCAAGCGAACCAAGACTCCATTAAGGAAGGTCCATCAGCATAGATAAGAACATGACTGAGTTTTTATTGTTTCCATTTAAGGGTTTCCAAAATAGATAGGGTCCTTTCCCTTAAACAACCAACGATGTACAGACCAACTCGAAGTCGGTTCCAATGCTTCAACTAAAATATTACTGAGCTGAGTATCAAATAAAAGACTGAGGATCAACCTCTTAAAGTATGATATCAAAACAATATTTAAAACATAACTTTCCATTGCAAAGAAATGAACCATAGTTTACAAGTGCAAAAGAACCCTCGGTTCTTGGTTTCCATTCAAAATATATAACAGAGAATTACATTACGGCCTTACAAGGTTCCCAACAGCACACAGAGTTACCCTCGACATCTTTAAACATTAAGCCGAGACCGTGGAACAACAAAACTACATAGGGTTTTACCCTGAACTTAACAACACGGAGACAAGAACCAACTTCTCATAAACAACACAGCCAGGCATCAAATAGCCAAGTGACAACTTGAAAGACTGAGAGGTTACCCTCTGTACAGTTTAAAACAAAACAAGACAAACTTAAAACTTCACATTCGGCCATCACTGAAACAAGTAGAAGGTTTCCAATTCTCGTCACACATAAAAAAACCATCAAAGGAACCTACGAGGTTTTTGAGAACCATCGGAGCTTACCAAGAAGAAGTACCAGCTTTCCTTTCTCAAACCCTTTGCTTAGAAACCTTCCAACGAAGAGGGCACCTACCAAATTACAAGTTCGACTCGTTAAAATCCTGCAAGCACAAATAAAATACAATTTCACTGTATTACATTTCAATATCAACTTACTTACCCTTTAGAAGCTTCACTCCAAATAGTAACGGTGAAACCAGAGGTTGGTTGTAGCATTTATACATGGAGAGTCTCAAAAGACGATACCATCTTTTGGGAGAGCTGAAATCCAAATACAAACCACTCTCAACAGCTTCCAGAAGAACAACATTTCTTATGACTGTATCGTGTCTCTATGGCACGAAGCTAAAGCCCGTAACTATTAAAAACTACCTCTCACAAGTCACAGGATCGAAACCCTGGAAGATAACTTCCTCCAACCCTACATTTTTGCAGCCTGTCGGCCTCAACTCTAACGTAACAATTAAGACCGGGAAACTTGCTACCATTACATACAACGAGGTTTAGGGTTCAACAATCAACGATCAATATTTGGTGAGATCGATGAGCATGGATATGCCAACAATGCTACGTTGAAAGCCGAGCAACATTGCATTGATATCTCATTAATTACAATAACCACGAAGTTGCTAACACTGCATGCCAAGGAACATTACTGTGTACATCTCGGAGGAGAGACGATATAGTAATCATGCCAACTAGGATTTCTAGTTATATCATCAATCAAAGTTCACATGGATGGGCTAGGTGGGTTGACAACAAAACTTTCCACTATGGAGTTTGGTCAGAACATTAATGCATGATCGGGACACTGTCAACTTGTAGTTAGAAATTTAATACCCCTCAACTCATCACATCATTGACAAGATTATTGTGAAAGCAAAACATATGTTAATAATACTTAGGACAAGAGCTAAGTCATAGCATAGTTCAATCTATTGCTTAAGTCATAACCTTTCAAAGGTTTGGTTACATCCTATTCATGGTTTGCATAGGATAATATCCTATAGTGCTAAAGTATATCTAGGATTGCATATTGTAATCATATCATTGCATAATGAAAACCATATCATTGTCATATGTAGTGCATCTTTTATATAGTTCCAAGTTTAAAACTTATGCATCGTAATATTTGAATTACATGTCCATGCAATATGTAAATACAGAGCAACTATAAGATATATCTATTTCATCTCTATAGTTCTGTGTAACCATAAGAATGAAGTTTTATAATGCTAGTTCATAGCATATATATACCATAATTACGATAAATTTTCTATGATGGCCATGTAGGGAAAGATTATGGTATCATCCTAAGTATAGTTTAAGCATTGACAAGATACACTCTACATCCAAGTTCTTATACAAGCACTAGTCACTATACCTTATATATATATATATATTAACTGTGTATTCAAGTGATAAATACATGACATAGAGTAGTCTAAGTTTTGTAGACGCCAAGTATAATGATAGTTCGAAGGTGAAAACAATATTTCTACAAGCTTCATAATAACATACTCAATAGATATTAGTATCGCTGCTTTAATATTAATGACAGTAGTCTTATGACAATAAAGGTAGCATTATAATAGAACACATGGACGACTTGATATTATAACACTAGAAAGTTTAAATGTTAGTGCATGAACTAGGATTAGAACCATGTATCCATACCTTCAGTAAATGGTGTCACAAGGAAGTACTTAGCATTTTAATGTTATATTGACGATGAATTGAAAGACACAAGTACTCTTAACAAATGTTGTCCTAGGATTTATTACCTGTGGTCTTCACATGGAAATAAGATTCAAATGCCGTAGCTAAACGTAGCTAAGTAAACTCCAGGGTACCTCATAGGACCCCTTCATCATCATACAAACAAACTGTCAACACTTCATCAAGAACACCACATTAGTACAACATGTAATCATATTCAAGAACTTAAGTAAATCTGTAAACTGTACTCGTATGCATAATCATAAGAGATCTTTCGTTAAGGAGATTAACATCCGCTTAAACCTGAAGTAGCAAATACAATTATATCTTATTTATTTGAGATATATGATGTGTCATTGTCATTAATTATCTTAGTTAAGCATTCGAATTAATTTATAGGTTCTGCATTAAATGTCTTTGATAATTATTGCTATTATAAAAAATTTAAATTTTGGTATTTTTCGGGATGTTACATGTGGTATCAGAGCTCATGTTTGAACTCTAGGCCTAAAAAAGGTCCAAGAACACGCAGCAGAAAATTTATTTATAATAGAAATCTTACTAATTCAAAAAATTAAAACTATTTGTGTTACACATAAATTATTTTGAGTTATAGGTATGGAAGGATCAACTGAACATTTAGAAGATAGATTTCAATCCAACAGTCATAGCACGGGAAGGCATTTCGAAGGAGAAGAATTCCATGGCGAATTAAACTACAATTCATCAGAATTATTATGAGCATTTCAAGAATTAAAGGCAGAAATCAGATCTGTGAAACAAGACAATGAGAAAATTTTGAAGGGACAAGAATAATTAAATCAAGTACTGTTCAAACAATTCCCAACTGAGGAACATAATAAAGAAATTGAGAATACTTCCAAGATTGAAGATTTACCTCATCTAGACAGAAATAAAAAGATAAAAACTGATGACGCACACAACATTTCAACATCATCAGAAGCTTCCCATGAAAAACAGAAAACGAAAAGAAATTATTCAAGTGACAGCAGCGAAGGGGACTACAAACCCAAAAGGAAAAGTCACAAATAGTATGAGCAAATTTCTGGAGAGTTTAAGAAAATCAAACCCCCAACCTTCAATGGTGAAACTGAAAAAGGAGAGACAGCAAAAGCTTGGTTGTCCGGCATGAAAAAGTATTTCCAAATATATGATTATTCGGAATCATTGAAGGAGAAGATGGAAATCTACAACTTGATCGACAAGGAGGATATTTGGTGGCAGGACATCAAAAGAGTGAAGGGCATCGAAGACAAGGATGTCAACTGGAGTACTTTCAAACGATATTTCAAAAAGAAGTTCTTATAAGAACAATACTATGAAGAAAAATAAAAGGAGTTCTATGACTTAAAACTGGGAAGTATGAACATGAAGGAGATGAACAGTAAATTTCTGAATTTACTGAGATACGTGCCATACCTCGTGGAAGAAAAATCGAAGATCCAAAGATACTTGAGTTGTCTACCTTTCAATATCAAGGACAGAATCGAGTATGACAATCCAAAGACCTTAGAAGAGGCCAAGAGGAAAGCAACTTTCTGTTATGACACTAATCGGAAAAGAGAAGGAATGTCAAACTAGAAAAGTCATAAACGCACTGATTTTGAGCTGAAAAAGAAAAATTTCAGGTTTAGTGGGAATTCTGGTTTCCAAAAGAAAAAATTTCAGAATCGGAATTTTCAAGGAAACAACCCTAGAAATAGCCAGTAGCAGAATTTTACAGCTCCTAGAAACACTCCCAATGCTACCCGGACTAATGATCAAAATGCATCTATCGAATGTTTTGAGTGTCAAGGCCCTCATTATGCATCAGAATGCCCCAAGAGGAAGCGGACAGCTAGCAACATTCATTCTATTCAGACTGAACCTAATGTTGGAGACTTGGCAAGTGAGATGCCCAGAATCAATGCAGCACTCGACAACAGATAAGCAGATCATCAAATCTCTATGGTAGAGATTGAAGGTATGCTACAAAATCATCCTGTTACTATTTTGATTGATCTAGATGCTTTCTTAAGTTATATATCACCAGATATTGTATAAAGTTTTAAATTGAAAACATAAAAGTTCAGTAAATCTTGGTTAGTTAGACTAGCAACAGGAACAAAGAGGAAAGTATCATATTTTATTGAAAGTTGTGCTTTATCCATGAATCAGTTAAAGACACAAATCAAGTTGAAAGTTTTACCTCTAGGATCCTATGATATTATAATCGGAATGGACTGGTTATAATCCCATCATGTCATTCTGAACTGTTATGAGAAAAGTTTTACATGTTTAAATGATAAAGGAGAAACTGTAGAAGAGGTATTCCAAGAAAGACAACTCTTAGACAGATTTCAACCATGCAAGTGAAGAAGGAAGTTAGAAAAGGGTGTCAATTATTTCCAGTAAATGTAGTAAAAGATGAGTTTATTTGTAAAGAAGACAAACTGAAACTAGAAGACATACCTGTCCTAAAAAATTTCAAAGATGTTTTTCCTGAGGAGATTCCAGGATTACCTCCTAAAAGAGATTTAGATTTTACCATCGAGTTAATACCAGGAGCAATACTGAATTCTAAAGCTCCATATAGGAAGAATATACTAAAATTAAATGAGTTGAAGTCACAGTTGAAGGAGCTGATTGATAAAAACTATATAAGACTTTAATGTCCCCAGCTTGACCCCATGGCATTAACATCATAAATTATGTAATATTGTTATAAAATCGTGATGAGGAGCTCAAGGCCAAGGCCCCACCATCGATTTATCAATGCATATGGTTCACTTGCTAGCCATGCACAATGGAATTGTGAATATTATGTAAATATGCATTTTTAATAAAATACCCACAACTAGCTATGCAATGTAACAAGGAATGGGGGCATTATTTTACAAGGAATTGGGAGGGAAAACATTCAAACCCTTCATCCAATCAAGTCAAGCCAAGTGTCAATGAGATAACCCATCAAACACCCAACTACCCATGTTGACTTTTGTACCCAATCATTCATTTCTCCCAAAAGTTGGTTGAGGTAGTTAATGCCTTGGGGTGAGAGGCATGACTGTCCAAAATTCGAGAATGGGCAACCACCCTTCATGGAAAAACGTTTTTGGCTTCCTTGGCAAGAAAAGAGCCATGAATTTTCCCCCCAAGCCATAACCCATCAAGCAGTTTTGTCTCTCTCACGTTTTTGGGCTGCCTGGGCATTTTCTCTCCACATTTTTATGGTTTCTCCTGATTTTTCTAGCTGGAAACAAGGCGTTTTTGGGTTGTAGAGTGGCTGGGAGTATGGGAGATTGGTTTGGGGTTTCATTGGATCCGTTTTGGACATTTAGATTCCCAAATTACCATGGAAAAATCGGGTTGGTTCCCTGTGGACGATTTCCCTAATCCAAAATCCGTTTTTGGTGTACCCACATTTTGGGAAAACCCCCGGCCATCTTGTTATTGAAATTTTCCAATCTGTTTTTGGTGTGCCCATGATTTGGAAAGTCCAGGGCCATCTTATTGGTAAATCCCATTGTTGAAAGAGTGTGTCCATGCCCAGTTTGAGTTGCTATGTGTAAAAGAGTGCTAGGGTTGAGATGGGTATCTATTGCTTTGGCTGTGTATGAGCTTGAATGTCCCCTTTCCTTCTAAGAATCATGCCTAGCTCGGGGGTGGCAGTTGTGTCGAGAGAATTGATGAACACAACTAGCCTATGGTTGGGTGGAACGTTGCAGCGACATAGCTAGTTGTTTGGGACAATTGCACAATGAAGATGAGTGTTTTTGTATGTGCATTTTACTTCTGCAAATGTTTTAGTTTGATGTTTATTATTGATATGTTGAATGCATATGAAATATGTGTGTGGGTGATGTTCTTATTCCGCTGTGCATATATGTTTGATTTGCATCTACACACATTAATTTTATGGCTATGAATCTAATGAATGGGCTGAGTTTTTGTGAAAGCCCCGTAAATTGGCATCATGTTTCCTTACCAGAATTGGATCCGTGGGTGGGGACGTGTCAAAGACCCAGCGTGTCTCCCTTGGGAGCACCTATTATATTTGTGAAGAAGAAAGATGGAACCCTAAGACTGTGCATAGATTATCGCCAGTTGAATAAAATGACAATCAAGAATCGATATTCGTTGCCCCACATAAACGATCTATTTGATCAGCCGCATGGAGCAACGATATTTTCAAAGATTGATCTAAGATCAGGATATCATCAAGTGCGGGTTAAGGATGAGGATATTTTCAAAACAAATTTTAGAACTTGATATGGACATTATGAGTTTGTAGTCATGCCATTTGGCTTGACTAATGCCCCCACTGTATTTATGTGTTTGATGAACAATATTCTGCACAAATACTTAGATAAGTTTGTTGTGGTGTTTATAGATGACATTTTAGTGTATTCAAAAAGCAAAGAAGAGCATGACAAACATCTACGGATTATATTACAAGTTTTGAGAGATCATCAACTATACGCTAAGTTTAGTAAGTGTGACTTTCACAAGAACAAAATTCAGTATTTATGACACATAATTTATAAGGAAGGAATCTTGGTTGACCCCGATAAGATAAAATCCATTAATGATTGGTTGGTTCCTAAGGATGTGTCAGATGTAAGATCATTTATGGGTATTATTGGATATTACATAGAATTTATAGAGGGTTTTTCAAAGATTGCAAATCCCATAACCTTTTTGCAGAAGAAAGGGAAGAAATTTGTTTGGGATCAGAAATGTTCAGACAGTTTTAAGAAGTTAAAGGAGTTACTAACTACATCGCCTATTTTGAGGATAGCAGATCCTAATAAGGATTTTATAGTTTGTACAGATGCATGTAATGATGGACTCGGGGGAGTCCTAACACAAGAGGGACATGCTATGGCATACGAACCTAGAAAGCTAAAAATACATGAGAAGAACTACTCTACTTATGATTTAGAGTTATTAGCAGTAATTCATGCTTTAAAAATGTGGCGTCACCACCTTATTGGCAAAAACTTTACCTTGTTGACAGATAACATGGGTCTGAAATATTTATTAGATTAGACAAATCTGAATGCTAGAAAAGCTAGATGTTTAACTTTCCTAAGTGAATATGATTTTGAAATTCAGCATATTAAAGGGAAAGAGAACAATGTTGCAGATGCATTAAGTCATAAAGCAAAACTGAATTTTATTTCAGCCATCAGTACTTACTCAACAGATTTAGAAAATCAGATCCTCGAAAGGAGTGAAACGGATGTAGAATACAGAAAATTACAAGAAAAGACAACAAATAACTATTCTGAAAATTCTATGGAAGATTACAGTTGAAGAAAAATGGACTGTTATTGTACAAAAACAGATTGTATGTACCCAACATACCAGAAGTAAAAATTATGATTTTAAATGAGATGCGCAAAATCCATTACTCTGGCCATCCAGATTATCAGAAAACCATTACTATGCTACAAAAGGAATACTATTGGCCCAGAATGAAAGATGAAGTAGCAGATTTTAAATGAGATGTGCAAAAGCCATTACTCTGGCCATCCAAGTTATCAGAAAACCATTACTATGCTATGGAAGGAATACTATTGGCCCAGAATGAAAGATGAAGTAGCAGAATACATAGCTAAGTGTTTGGACTATCAAAAACTGAAATTTGAACATCAACATCCAGCTGGACTGTTGCAGCCATTACCTATACCTAGCTGAAAATGGGAAGTGATAAGCATAGATTTTATTACTGGACTACCCAAAAATAAAAAACAAAATGACTCTATAATGGTGGTCGTGCATAAACTTAGCAAGGAAGCACACTTTATACCTGTGAAGACTACTCGTAAGGCTCCAGACATTGCAGAAATCTTCGTGAAGCAGATTTTTCAACTACATGGTATACCGAAGGTGATAATTTCAGATCGTGACTCTAATTTTACTGGAAACTTATGGAGGTATTTGTTTAAAGGGTTGAATACAACCTTAAAATTCAGCAAGGCATTTCATCCACAGACGGATGGATAGACAGAAAGGGTTAATCAAGTATTGGAAGACTTATTGAGAATGTATGTTAAGGATCAGCTTGGTAAGTGGAAAGACTACTTGCATTTAGCAGAATTTGCATATAATAACCATTATCATGCATTAGCCACACTTAACCCTTTTGAAATTCTTTATGGTAGGAAATGTGATAAACCTGTTTCTTGGAATGACCCAGTAAATAGAGTTGTTTTAGGACCTGAATTATTGCAAGAGTTAGAACTAATTGTGAAACATGTACAAGAAAATCTAAAAGCTGCCCAAGATATGCAAAAGAGTCAAGCAGATCTCAAAAGGACTCATAAAGAGTTCCAGGTTGGTGAACATGTTTTCCTCAAGATAAGACTAAAAAAGAGTTCTTTGAAATTGGGAAGCTGTGCCAAGTTGACAGCCAGGTATTGTGGTCCTTTCGAAATATTGTCCAGGGTCAGACTAGTGGAATACCAACTAGCTTTACCACCAAATTTAAAGATACATAATGTTTTTCTTATATCATTTTTAAAGAAGTATGTACACGATGCTACTCATGTTGTAAACTGGAATGATGTATAGGTGGGACAAGACGGCAATTTTCAGGTGGAACCGGACCATATCCTCGAAAGGAGGGAAACTCTGCTCCGGAATCACACCATTGGGCAGGTGAAGGTGCAATGGAAACACCTTAGCCTAGAAGAGGCAACCTGGGAGTTGGAGAGTAGTATGCAGGAAGCATACCCAACTCTGTGTAAGGAACACTCATAGAGTGATTAACCAACATCGAGGACGATGTTGAGACTTAAGGGGGGGTGTATGTCACCTACCCAAATTCTGAAAATATTATTTTATTGGAAAAATACTTCATGTTAAGTTTTAATTACAAAGTTTTGTAATTATGACCAAGTTTGGTCAAGCATGAACGTAATTACTGATTATTATTATTTAATAAATTAAAGTAGGAGACAAACACCCAAGGGAACTATTAAGTGAGTGTTCATTGACCCACTAGGAGGAATGGAAGCTGTTATAAGGCATGGGACAGTTGGCAGCAAATTTCACTTCACCACTAGCTGTTGGTTATGGGACAACTACCCCTAAAAATGTTGCATTATCCCCCAAGTGGTGGGAGTGAGCAGGCAGCTCATTTAATGACTAGTTAACAACTAAAAGGCGTAGGAAGCCTACATAAGGCAATTCGAATTGAGCAGGCAGCTCTCTTACAATATTTTCGGCATAAATATTCCTCAAGTGCATCAGGTGATCACTAAGAGATTCGAATAGGGAGGCTATGTGAGAGTGCAACTGTAACTCTGCAAATTATTTTGAGAAGGAAAACCAGAGGTGTTGGTGTAGGTCCCTTTGACTGCTAAGTCTTTAAGACTAGGTAACTGTTGCTACTGCAAGTTGAGGTCCCAAGCTTTTAAATTTCTTCCTCCTGGTGGTTCAGTGAACAGGCTCGGGGGTCCTAAGGCAAGTAACTTAGCTGTCTTCAGGAATTGGTTGGGTGGAATAAGTTTCTTGGGCTGTTTGTTTCCCTACAGTTAACCAGGTTTTACTATTCCTACTTTTGTTTATAGTTCAATGTTTCTGCTTAGTAGAATTATTGAACTGTCATGTAAAAGAAGTTATTTTATTTTCTGATCTATGTTTTATTCTAAATAATAAAGATTTGTGAAATATTTTATTAGATAACCATGTCTATATTTTTCTCCATGATGTTCTCTGCATAGTACTCTATTATAGAGAATAAAATTAATGATAGATGAGAGATAGGCAGAATGCCATTAATTGGATAAATGATATCAGTAAGTGTTCTGGTTAAAATTCTGTCCTATGTTTAAACACAGTAAAACATTACAGTATAGCATCAATTGTGGCATATAATTCATGTAAATAATACTTGAAAGAAAAACAAATTATGATTCTGAAAGTTCCATACATTTATTTTTTCTCTATTCATTTCAGATAGCAAGCAAATGCAATCAATATTAAACATTTCATGTTTTCAAAGTAATTGTATTTTCAAGAATTATAGTAGCTGCAAGAACCAATCACTGTATAGATTTCTTGTCATTATACATATTTTATTTCTTCACTAATTTTCTTCTTTGATTTCATATATCGAATATTTATACAGTAGTATCGAACCCTAAGATACTACAAACCCTATCTCTGTTTACACATCTCATAGTTTCCATCTCAAGTCTTTTATGATAAACTTTAAACATTTCCTTTCTAAACCTAATAGCTATAGATTTTCCAAACCCTAACTAGCATATTGAAACTTCTTCAAGACAGTATTCACCACATAGCATAAAGCACAATTTTATACAAATGTTATCGATGGCTCATAACCCCAGTAAGAACACATCTCAACATCTCAACATTCACACTATCGAGATCTTTTATATATGGATTAAGCTTCTGGTACAACATATTTTTGCAAGTGAGACAGAAATCAAAAGCTACAAGTAGGATTCATTCGAGATTTAAAATAGACAATGTGGCTTAAGCATTCCAAAAGTTAAAAATTGACAACTATGACGAATACAGGAAGCAACTTTATACATTCGACCTGAGATAGCTCTCAACAGTTATTCCCAACAATCATTTAAAATATCTATTTAAACAAAACTCTAACATTGCAATTCAGGAGAACCAATAGTGCAGAAGCAATCAAACCACGACTCCATTAAGGAAGGTCCATAAGCATAGATAAGAACATGAAAGAGTTTTTATTATTTCCATTTAAGGGTTTCCAAAACACATAGGGTCCTTTCCCCTAAACAACCAACGATGTACAGACCAACTCGAAGTCGGTTCCAATGCTTCAGCAAAAATATTACTGAGCCGAGTATCAAATAAAATACTGAGGATCAACCTCTTACAATATGATATCAAAACAATATTCAAAACATAATTTTCCATTGCAAAGAAACGAATAGTTTACAAGTGCAAAAGAACCCTTGGTTCTTGGTTTCCATTCAAAATATATAAGAAAGAATTACACTACGGCCTTACAAGGTTCCCAACAGTACATAGAGTTACCCTCGACATCTTTAAACATTAAGCCGAGACCGTGGAACTGTGAAACTACACAGTGTTTTACCCTAACCTTAACAACACAAAGACGAGAACCAAGTTCTCATAAACAACATAGCCAAAAATCAAATAGAAAAGTGACAACTTAAAAGACTGAGAGGTTACCCTCTGTACAGTTTAAAACAAAGCAAGACAAACTTAAAACTTCACATTCGACCATCACTGAAACAAGTCGAAGGTTTCCAATTCTTGGCACACGGAAAAACACCATCAAAGGCACATACGAGGTTTTTGAGAACCAATGGAGCTTACCAGGAAGTAGTAGTAGCATTCCTTTCTCCAACCCTTTTCTTAAAAACCTTCCAACGAAGAGGGCACCTGCCAAATTACAAGTTCGACTGGTTAAAATCCTGTAAACACAAATAAAATACAAGTTCACCGTATTACATTTCAATATCAGCTTACTTACCCTTTAGAAGCTTCACTCCAAACAGTAATGATGAAACCAGAGGTTGGTTGTAGCATTTATACATGCAAAGACTAACAAGACGATACCATCTTTTGGAAGAGACGAAAGCCAAATAAAAACCACTCTCAATAGCTTCCATAAGAACCAAATTTCTTATGACTATATCGTGGTTCTATGGCACAAAGCTAAAGCCCGCAACTATTAAAAACTACCTCTCACTGGTCACAGGATCGAAACCCTGGAAGGGAACTTCCTCAAACGCTACATTTTGGCAGCTTGTCAACCTCAACTCTAACGTAACAATGAAGACAGGGAAACTCACTACCATTACATACAATGAGGTTTAGGGTTCCACAATCAACGATCAAGATTTGGTGAGATCGACGAGCATGGAGATGCCAACAATGCTACGTTGAAAGCCGAGCAACATTGCATTGATATCTCATTAACTACAATAACCACGAAGTTGCTAACACTGCATGCCAAGGAACATTACCATGTACAGCTCGGAGGAGAGGCGATATAGTAATCATGCTAGCTAGGATTTCTAGTTATATCATCAATCAAAGTTCACGTGGATGGGCTACATGGGTTGACAACAAAACTTTCCACTATGGAGTTTGGTCAAAACATTAATGCATGATCGAGACACTGTCAACCTACAGTTAGAAATTTAATACCCGTCAACTCATCACATCATTAACAAGATTATTGTGAAAGCAAAACATACGTTAATAATACTTAGGACAAGAACTAATTCATAGCATAGTTCAATCTTTTGCTTAAGTCATAACCTTTCAAAGGTTTGGTTACATCGTATTCATCGTTTGCATAGGATAATATCCTATAGTGCTAAAGTATAGCTAGGATTGCATATTATAATCATATCATTTCATAATGAAAAACATATCATTGTAATATGTAGTGCATCTTTATATAGTTCCAAGTTTAAAACTTAGGCATTGTAATATTTGAATTACATGTCCATGCAATATGTAAATACATAGCAACTATAAGATATATCTATTTCATCTCTATAGTTCTGTGTAAGCATAAGAATGAAGTTTTATAATGTTAGTTCATAGCATATATATACCATAATTACGATAAATTTTCTATGATGGCCATGTAGGGAAAGATTATGGTATCATCCTAAGTATAGTTTAATCGTTGACGAGATACACTCTACAGCCAAGTTCTTATACAAGCACTAGTCACTATACCTTATATATATATTAACTGTGTATTCAACTGATAAATACATGACACAGAGTAGTCTAAGTTCTGTAGACGCTAAGTATAATGATAGTTCGAAGGTGAAAACATTATTTCTACAAGCTTCATAATAACATACTCAATAGATATTAGTATCGCTTCTTTAATATTAATGACAGTAGTCTTATGACAATAAAGGTAGCATTATAATAGAACACATGGATGACTTGATATTATAACACTAAAAAGTTTAAATGTTAGTGCATGAACTAGGATTAGAACTATGTATCCATACCTCCAGTAACTGGTGTCACAAGGAAGGACTTAGCATTTTAATTTTACATTGATGATGAATTGAAAGACACAAGTACTCTTAACAAATGTTGTCATAGTATTTATTACCTGCGGTCTACACATGGATACAAGATTCAAATGCCTTAGCTAAACATAGCTAAGTAAACTCCAAGGTACCTCGTAGGACCCCTTCATCATCATGCAAACAAAATGTCAGCACTTCATCAAGAACATCACATTAGTACAGCATGTAATCATATTCAAAAACTTAAGCAAATATTTAAACTGTACTCGTATGCATAATCATAAGAGATCTTTCGTTAAGGAGATTAACATCCGCTTAAACCTGAAGTAGCAAATACAATTATATCTTATTAATTTGAGATATATGACGTGTCATTGTCATTAATTATCTTAGTTTAGCATTCGAATTAATTTATATGTTCCGCATTAAATGACTTTGATAATTATTGCTATTATAAAAAAATTTAAATTTTGGTATTTTTGGGGATGTTACATGTTGTATCAGAGCTCATGTTCGAACTCTAGGCCTGAAAAAGGTCCAAGAACACGCAGTAGAAAATTTATTTACAGTAGAAATTTTACTAATTCAAAAATTTAAAACTATTTGTGTTACACATAAATTATTTTGAGTTACAGGTATGGAAGGATTAGCTGAACATTTTGAAGACAGATTTCAACCCAATAGTCATAGCTCGGGAAGGCATTTCGAAGGAGAAGAATTCCATGGCAAATTAAACGACAATTCATCAGAATTATTATGAGCATTTCAAGAATTAAAGGCAGAAATCAGATCTGTAAACCAAGACAATGAGAAAATTTTGAAGGCACAAGAAGAATTAAATCAAGTACCATTATAACAATGCCCAACTGAGGAACAGAATAAAGAAATTAAGAATACTTCCAAGATTGATGATTTACCTCATCCAGACAAAAATAAAAAGATAAAAATGGATGACGTACACAGCATTTCAACATCATCAGAAGTTGCACATGAAAAACAAAAAAAGAAAAAAAATTACTCAAGTGACAGCAGCGAAGGGGACTACAAACCCAAAAGGAAAAGTCACAAACAGTATGAGCAAATTTCTAAGGAGTTTAAGAAAATCAAACCCCCAACATTCAATGTTGAAACTGAAAAAGGAGAGACAACAGAAGCTTGGTTGTTCGGCATGAAAACGTATTTCCAAATATATGATTATTCTGAATCATTGAAGGCAAAGATGGCAATCTACAAGTTGATCGACAAGGAGGATATTTGGTGGCAGGACATCAAAAGAGTGAAGGGAAGTAAAGGCAAGGATTTCAACTGGAGTACTTTCAAACAATATTTCAAAAAGAAGTTCTTATAAGAACAATACTATGAAGAAAAATCAAAGGAGTTCTATGAATTAAAGTTGGGAAGTATGAACATGAAGGAGATGAACAGTATATTTCTGAATTTACTGAGATACGTGCCATACATCGTGGAAGAAAAACCAAAGATCCAAAGATACTTGAGCTGTCTACCTTTCAATATCAAGGACAGAATCGAGTATGCCAATCCAAAGACCTTAGAAGAGGCCATGAGGAAAGCAACTTTCTGTTATGACACTAATCGGAAAAGAGAAGGAATGTCAAACTTGAAAAGTCATAAACCCACTAATTTTCAACTGAAAAATAAAAATTCCAGGTTTAGTGGGAATTCTGGTTTCCAAAAGAAAAATTTTCAGAATCGGAATTTTCAAGGAAACAACCCCAGAAACAGCCAGCAGCAAAATTTTATAGCTCCTAGAAACACTCCCAATGCTACCCAGACTAATGATCAAAAGGCACATATCAAATGTTTTGAGTGTTAAGGTCCTCATTATGCATAAGAATGCCCCAAGAGAAAGCAGAAAGCTAACAACATTCATTGTATTTAGACTAAACCTACTGTTGGAGACTTGGCAAGGGAGATGCCCAAAATCAATGCAGCACTCGACAACAGACAAGCAGATCATCAAATCTCTATGGTAGAGATTGAAGGTATGCTACAAAATCATCCTGTTACTATTTTGATTGATCCAGGTGCTAGGTTAAGTTATATATCACCAGATATTGTAGAAAGTTTTAAATTGAAAATAGAAAAGTTCAGTAAATCTTGGTTAGTTAGACTAGCAATAGGAACAAAGAGGAAAGTATCAGATTTTATTGAAAGTTGTGCTTTATCCATGAATCAGCTAAAGACACAAATCAAGTTGAATGTTCTACCTCTAGGATCCTTTGATATTATAATCGGAATGGACTGGTTAGAAGCCCATCATGTCATTCTGAACTGTTATGAGAAAATTTTTACATGTTTAAATGATGAAGGAGAAATTGTAGAAGTAAGAGGTATTCCAAGAAAGACAACCCTGAGACAGATTTCAGCCATGCAAGTGCAGAAGGCAGTTATAAAAGGGTGTCAATTATTTGCAATAAATGTAGTAAACGATGAGTTTATTTGTAAAGACGACAAACTTAAACTAGAAGACATTCCTGTCCTAAAATATTTCAAAGATGTTTTTCCTGAGGAGATTCCAGGATTACCTCCTAAAAGAGATTTAGATTTTACCATCGAGTTAATACCAGGAGCAATATCGAATTCTAAAGCTCCATATAGGAATAATATATTGGAATTAAATGAGTTGAAGTCGCAGTTGAAGGAGCTGATTGATAAAAACTGTATAAGACCCAGAGTGTCACCTTGGGGAGCACCTGTTATATTTGTTAAGAAGAAAGATGGAACCCTAAGACTGTGCATAGATTGTCGCCAGCTAAATAAAATGACAATCAAGAATCGATATCCATTGCCCCACATAGAGGATCTATTTGATCAGCTGCGTGGAGCAATGGTATTTTCAAAGATTGATCTAAGATCAGGATATCATCAAGTGCGGGTTAAGGATGAGGATATTTTCAAAACAACTTTTAGAACTCGGTATGGACATTAGGAGTTCGTAGTCATGCCATTTGGCTTGACTAATGCCCCAGCTATATTTATGTGTTTGATGAACAATATTCTGCACAAATACTTAGATAAGTTTGCTGTGGTGTTTATAGATGACATTTTAGTGTATTCAAAAAGAAAAGAAGAGCATGATGAACATCTACGGATTATCTTACAAGTTTTGAGAGATCGTGAACTATATGCTAAGTTTAGTAAGTGTGACTTTCATAAGGACAAAATTCAGTATTTAGGACACATAATTTCTAAGGAAGGAATCTCGGTTGACCTCGATAATATAAAATCTATTAATGATTGGTCGGTTCCTAAGGATGTGTAGGATGTAAGATCATTTATGGGTATTACTGGATATTACATAAAATTTATAGAGGGTTTTTCAAAGGTTGCAAACCCCATAACCTCCTTGCAAAAGAAAGGGAATAAATTTGTGTGGGATCAGAAATGTTCATACAGTTTTAAGAAGTTAAAGGAGTTACTAACTACAATGCCTATTTTGAGGATAGAAGATCCTAATAAGGATTTTATAGTTTGCACAGTTTCATGTAATGACGAACTCGGGGGAGTCCTAACACAAGAGGGACATGCTGTGGCATACGAATCTAGAAAGCTGAAAATACATAAGAAGAACTACTCTACTTATGATTTAGAGTTATTAGCAGTAATTCATGCTTTAAAATTGTGGCGTCACCACCTTATTGGCAGTAAATTTACCTTGTTAACAGATAACATGGGTCTGAAATATTTATTAGATCAAACAAATCTGAATGTTAGACAAGCTAGATGGTTAACTTTCCTAAGTGAGTATGATTTTGAAATTCAACATATTAAAGGGAAAGAGAACAAGGTTGCAGATGCATTAAGTCGTAAAGAAAAACTGAATTTTATTTCATCCATCAGTACTTACTCAATAGATTTAGAAAATCAGATCCTTGAAAGGAGTGCAACAGATGAAGAATACAGAAAATTACAAGAAAAGACAACAAATAACAGTTCTGAAAATCCTATGGAAGGTTACCGTTTGAAGGAAAATGGATTGTTATTATACAAAAACAGATTGTATGTACCCAACATACCAGAAGTAAAAATTCTGATTTTAAATGAGATGCTCAAAAGCCATTAATCTGGCCATCCAGGTTATCAGAAAACCATTACTATGCTAAGGAAGAAATACTATTGGCCCAAAATGAAAGATGAAGTAGCAGAATACATAGCT
This sequence comes from Larix kaempferi, assembly GCA_027924585.1. Classification (NCBI taxonomy): domain Eukaryota; kingdom Viridiplantae; phylum Streptophyta; class Pinopsida; order Pinales; family Pinaceae; genus Larix; species Larix kaempferi. Next base: position 1,056,270 of record BSBM01001022.1, on the reverse strand, counting down.
AAGTGTTTGGACTGTCAAAAAGTGAAGGTTGAACATCAACATCCGGTTGGACTGTTGCAGCCATTTCCTATACCTAGCTGGAAATGGGAACTGATAAGCATAGATTTTATTACTGAACTACCCAAAAATTAGAAACAAAATGACTCTATCATGGTGGTAGTGGATAAACTTAGCAAGGAAGCACACTTTATACCTGTGAAGACTACTCATAAGGCTCCAGACATTGCAGAAATCTTCATGAGCAGATTTTTCGACTACATGGTATACCGAAGGTGATAATTTCAGATCGTGACTCTAAGTTTACTGGAAACTTATGGAGGTCGTTGTTTAAAGGGTTGAATACAACCTTAAACTTCAACACAGCATTTCATCCACAGATGGATGGACAGACAGAAAGGGTGAATCAAGTATTGGAAGACTTATTGAGAATGTATGTTAAGGATCAGCCAGACTTAGCCCTTTTGAAATTCTTTATGGTAGGAAATGTGATACACCTGTTTCTTGGAATGACCCAGTAAATAGAGTTGTTTTAGTACCTAGATTGTTGCAGGAGTAAGAACTAATTGTGAAACAGGTACAAGGAAATCTAAAAGCTGCCCAAAATAGGCAAAAGAGTCAAGCAGATCTCAAAAGGACTCATAAAGAGTTCCAGGTTGGTGAACATGTTTTTCTCAAGGTAAGACCGAAAAAGAGTTCATTGAAATTTGGAAGCTGTGCGAAGTTGGCACCCAGGTATTGTGGTCCTGTCGAAATATTGTCCAGGGTCGAACCAGTGGCATACCAAATGGCTTTACCACCAAATTTAAAGATACATAATGTTTTTCATATATCATTTTTAAAGAAGTATGTACACAATGCTACTCATGTTGTAAACTGGAATGATGTACAGGTGCGACAAGAGGGTGATTTTTAGGTGGAACCAGACTGTATCCTCGAAAGCACGAAAACTCGGCTCCGAACTCGCACCATTGGGCGAGTGAATGTGCAATGGAATCATCTTAGCCCAGAGGAGGCAACCTCGAAGTTGGAGAGTAGTATGGAGGAAACATACCCAACTCTGTTTCAAGAACAATCAGAGAGTTATTAACCAACATCGAGGATGATGTTGAGACTTAAGGGGGGCTGCATGTCACCTACCCAAATTCTGAAAATATTATTTTATTGGCAAAATGCTTTATGTTAAGCTTTAATTACAATTTTTTGTAATTATGACCAAGTTTGGTGAAGGATGAATGTAATTACTGATTATTATTATTTAATAAATTAAAGTAGGAGACAAACACCAAAGGGAACTGTTAAATGAGTGTTCACTGACCCACTAGGAGGAATGGAAGCTATTAGAAGGCATGGGATAGATAGCAACAAATTGCACTTCACCACTAGCTATTGGTTGTGGGACAACTACCCCTTAAAATGTGGCATTATCCCCTAGGTGGTGGGAGTGAGTAGGAAACTCATTTAATGACTAGTTAACTACTAAAAGGCCTAGGCAATCTACATAAGGCAATTCGAATTGAGTAGGCAGCTCTCTTAAAATATTTTTTGCAGAAATATTCCTTAAGTGCATTAGGTGATCACTGAGAGATTCTAATAGGGAGGCTATGTGAGAGTGCAACTGTAAGTTTGCAAATTATTTTGAGAAGGAAAACCAGAGGTGCTGGTGCAGGTCCCTTTGACTGCTAAGTCTTTAAGACTAGGTAACTATTGCTACTGCAAGTTGAGGTCCCAAGCTTCTAATTTTCTTCCTCCTGGTGGTTCAGTGAACATGCTCGGGAGTCCTAAGGCAAGTAACTTAGCTGTCTTCAGGAATTGGTTGGGTGGAACATGTTCCTTGGGCTGTTTGTTTCCCTACAGTTAACCAGGTTTTACTAGTCCTACTTTTGTTTACAGTTCAATGTTTCTGCTTAGTAGAATTATTAAACTATCATGTAAAAGAAGTTATTTTATTTTTTGATCTATGTTTGATTCTAAATGATAAAGCTTTGTGAAATATTTGATTAGATAACCATCTCTATATTTTTCCCCATGTTGTTCTTTGCATAGTACTCTAGTATAGAGAAGCAAATTTGAAACGAACCCAATTATATCAGTTACCAAAGTAGTGAATTTAAAATTTCTTAACATACTTCCATGAGTAAAATAGCGATTCATTAAATGGAATCATTCATCATGCATCATGCATCACCAAGTTTGCCTATGAAACATTCTATGCCAGAATACATATTCACAAGTAATTAAAACTCTTAATATGTATTAATATAAGACGCATGAGGAGCAACATATAAACCACTAAGTTATCATAATTACTCAATGAAGGAGACCCTCCTTAGTCGTACACATGAGACTACAAATCAACTACTTTACCATGGTAACTTTGTCCAAGGTTAACCATAATATAAGGAACAAAAACAACAACAATAATACATTTACATGGCAATTAACCTAACCAACATTCTACCAAGGATCACTTGACACAACCGACCATCATGATCATACAAGAGAGAGACAATATTTCACATGGTTCACCCAGAAGGGGCATCGTCCACCAAAGAGAGTTATATCTTAATATTCATCAAATTCAATGGGTACAATCTGCCATATAATGATGGCTTTCCACTTGCTTGGGTATCTCTTATAGAGAGAGCATATTCAAAAACTTCCCAAGGTCTAATTTGGACAATACAGGGGTTTCCTAGGTCTATAGTCTAACTTCCCTTAAATGTATCTATTCTATGACTAACATTACATAAAAAGATACACGCACTTTTATTATTATATATATTTTGTTCCAAGCGTTTTTGTTTTTCTTCCAAATCTATATAACCAACTACACTTTGTAAATATATTTCTCATTCTAAAATTCACTCAAATGCAATTATGTATTGCGAGTTATGTATATATTTAATTCAAAACTCTCTACTCATGAACAATTATTAATTGGGTTCAAAAATAAACAACATAACTTCATTGAAAGGCTATTAGCATAATTCGTGGCCTTTGATAGTCGTGTCTAACCCATAACATTTTGTATTTATCTATACTTCAATCAGATTATTAATATAACCAAATATAAAAGTAATGATGTAACCACTCTAATAATTCAAATAAATCTCACTCTATGTATATACCTTTTAATGCTTATTCCTTTGATATATAAAATATATTATATACATATATAATATATTACTTTTCACCCACAAATCTATTTAAGTTATTTGTAGAACCTATATTCACATATGATAATCTCTCATGTATGTGTTGTTTCCATATAACCTAATCCACGAAAATCTATTTTCCAACTTAACTATAACCAATATATTATCACCTATAATCCATTCCGTTTAACTATGTATAAAAAAAACATAATGATATGTGGATAAATATGTATATTCTCAAACACTAACAACCATCTAATTATTACGTTAAGAATACTCATATTTACGTTCTGAAAAAACCTGGTTACATATCCTTCCATATGTTAAAATAATCAATAATATAAAATATTCATTTTGTTAAGTTTCAATCAATCTATCTATATACAATGTGCCCAATTAAATGGGATATCATATGTGAAATATAGGTGGTGATGCATATATAGAACTCCATATGCATGTAATCAAATCATACTGAAATATTAATTTATTTAAAAGAGACAGAATTTATCTATGTTGATCTTTCTACAAATTCTCCATTGTGAATTATAAATATACTGAAATAATTAGTAAATGAAAAGAGACAGAATTTAACTTAGTTAATCTTTCTACGAATTCTCCATTCTGAATTATAAATATACTAAAATAATTACTTAATTAATAGTTCTTCTACCTCATATGCAAGTAATTAAAGAACACTCCAATAATAATTTGAATGACAACTTGCTTAGAAGACACGGAAATCATATGCCAAATAAACCACACGAATTTCTTTTCAACATAATACTTCGCAAATATATATATCTGTTATTATTATTCCTTAACTATCAATTTTAAAATGTAACTTAAGTTTATATTCATGACAAATTCGTGGCATCTTACTTAAAATGAAGAAGGCACTGGACAGTTTAACGTGAGGAGTAATCAATAAGAATATTTAAGACAGAGGTTTTAATTGAAGTTCAAATGCGAATGGTGCATGATTCCTGGGAATTAGTCAGGTAATTAAATATAGAGACTGATCCAGCATTTCAAGTGAAGTAAATGGTAAGATATGAGTCTAAAGGTAGTTGGCCAAATCAAAGGATGAGTATGCACATGCGCAACATCTGAATTTAGAGGTCTACATGATCTGCGGTTTGAATGTTTTAGCCAACAGAGAAATACATATATAAATGTAGTGCCGAGAGGTCTAACACATCGCAGAGCCTAGAGATCAAAATAAGGAAACACTCATCCTAGCGTGAGCTCTGCATAGTTGTATAAGCAAAGATGCATAGGTCTTCAATAAAACTAGGCGTGAGCTCTATCTCAAAATATAAGTCGAGGATCTAGCAAAATAATCTGAGCATGAGCGTTATCAAGTTAAAGTATAAGGAGATCAGATAACTACCAGTGTTTCATCCAGAGAACCGTGCATCTCGATCAACCAATGGCCGATTCGATATTAACCATGGGTTTGTGTCCGAGAACTAGTTCAGATCGGAATAAGAGAAACACCCAATGTGTTAGCAAAGTAAAGTTCATATCTAAAATATGGAATAGAGCAAGCTCAAATATAGACCCAACGTTTATTGCAGAAAAACTCAGATCTTGATCTGACACTTTAGCAGAGCCACGCCCTTATTTGATACATAACTATTGCATAACCAGTAAGTCAACTATATATCATTACTGTGGCTTTAATAACTCAACTTTAGCAGAGATCCATACCGTATAAATACATCTACCATGTTTTACTAGCTAGAGGAATAAACCAACAGAAAATATTCAAATCCGTCCAGAGATTGGGTCTACCAGCATAAGTGGGAGGTAGTTCAAAAATTGAAAACCGAATGCAGCATACATATAAATCTACTGCACAAACAATACTGGGCAGGGATCGAGCTTCTGCAAGCTGTCATCTACCATAACTGCATACTTGAGAAATGACGGCTCCCTGATTCATTACTTTGCCGCCCTTGCAATACAAGAGCTGGCAGCGCATTCACCTGTTCATGTCCTCCACAGTAATTCTCTTTTCCCCCAATTTCCTGTCATTTTTCAATGCTTTGACTGTTAATTTTGAAGTGTCTTGAGCTTTCTCCAATGCTTTGACTGTTAATTTTGAAGTGTCGTGCTGTATGGGAGACGGGAAGGCAGGAGGAGAAAACGCAGAACACGGGAGGATAAAAGTATTTTTTCACAGACATAATGTGCTAGCGTTATATATACACATAACGTGCTAGCATTATGTACACACAAAACACGTGCATGTTTCTTGAATATTACAAAAAATAGCTATTTAATATGTTTGGTGCATGGCTAAATAATGTACCTAGTTGCACAAAATGCGCGCGCATTTCTATATTCATAAACACGCTAGTATTATTTAAATAATAAAAAAACCTTATTCAATAGTTTATTTAATAGTTTCTATGGGTTGGGGGGTTAAATAGGGATTTGGTGTTAGGGGTTTAGGGATTAGAGATGGGGGTTGGTTAGATAGGGGTAAGGGGCTAGGAGGGGGGTAGTTAGGGGTAAGTGGTTGGGAGGGGGGTTAGCGAGGGGGAGAGAGAGAGAGAGACTGAGAGAGGGGGTTAGTAATGGTTAGGGGGGGAAGGAGGGAGAGAGAAAGCGAGAGAGGAGAGGGTGTTGGTTGTAGGGACTGCGAAAGAGAGATGCAAGGCGTGGTTAGACGTAGGTGGAGGTGCAGGGAAGAGAGAGAAACTGAGCAATCCCGAGTTAGTAAGGGCTAGGGAGAGGAGGGGAGGGAAATAGAGAGGAGGGGGTTTTGGCTAGGGGAGTAGCAGATGATGAAGACGACGATGATGAAGATGAAGACGATGATGATGATGATGATGATAATGATGAATATCATGATGACGATCATGATGAACATCATGAAGATGATGATGATGATGTTGATGATGATGAATATGATGACAAGGACGATGAGGATGAAGATGATGCTGATGATGATGATGATGATGATGACAATGATGATGTTGAAGATGGTGATGCGGATGATGATGACGATGAAAATGATGATGGTGATGATGATGATGATGAAAATGATGATGATGATGATGATGATGGTGATGATAAAGAAGAGAATGATGGTGATGATGATCAATACACAATCATGATGAAGATGGTGATGAGGATGATGATGGTGATGATAAAGAAGAGGGTGGCGATGATGATGATGATGATCAATCATCAATCATGATGAAGATGAGGGTGGTGATGAGGATGTTGATGGTGGTGATGATGATGAAGATGATGATGAATACGACGATGAGGATGAAGAGGATGATGATGGTGGTGATGATGATTAAGATGATGATGAATACGACAATGAGGATGAAGCGGATGCTGCTGCTGATGATGATGATGATCAATCATCAATCATGATGAAGACAAAGATGGTGATAAGGATGGTGATGAGGATGATGATGATGATGATGATGATGATGATGATGATGAAGATGACAATGGATATGATGACGATGATGAGGATGATGAGGATGATGAGGATGATGAGGATGATGAGGATGATGATGATTGTGATGATGGTGATCATAAAGAAGAGGATGATGACGATGATCAATCATCAATCATGATGAAGATGAAGATGGTGATGAGGATGATGATGATGATGATGATGATGATGATAATGATGATGATGAATATGATGAGGAGGATGATGATGATGATGATGATGATGACGACGGTGATGATGGTGATGATGGTGATCATAAAGAAGAGCATGATGATGATGGTGACGATGATGATCAATCATCAATCATGATGAAGATGGTGGTGAGGATGATGATGATAATGGAGATGACGATGACGACGATGACGATGATGATGATCATGATGATGATGATGATGACGATGATGATGATGGTGATGATAAAGAAGAGGATGATGATGATGAAGATGATGATGAATATGATGATGAGGATGATGAGGATGATGGTGATGAAGATGATGATGATGATGATGATGGTGGTGGTGGTGATGATAAATAAAAGGATGATGATGATGACGATGATGATGATGATGATCAATCATCAATCATGATGAAGATGAAGATGGTGATGAGGATGATGATGATGATGACGAAGATAATGATGAATATGACGACGACGACGATGATGATGATGATCATAAAGAAGGGGATGATGATGATGATCAATCATCAATCATGATGAAGATGGTGGTGAGGATCATGATGATGATGAAGATGATGATGGAGATGATGACGATGATGAGGATGATGATGATGATGATGAAGATAATGATGGAGATGACGACGATGAATACTCATATTTACGTTCTAAAAAAACCTAGCTACATATCCTTCCATATGTTAAAATAATCAATAATATAAAATATTCATTTTGTTAAGTTTCAATCAATCTATCTATATACAATGTGCCCGATTAAATGGGATATCATATGTGAAATATAGGTGGTGATGCATATATAGAACTCCATATGCATGTAATCAAATCATACTGAAATATTAATTTAATTAAAAGAGACAGAATTTATCTATGTTGATCTTTCTACAAATTCTCCATTGTGAATTATAAATATACTGAAATAATTTGTAAATGAAAAGAGACAGAATTTAACTTAGTTAATCTTTCTACGAATTCTCCATTCTGAATTATAAATATACTAAAATAATTACTTAATTAATAGCTCTTCTACCTCATATGCAAGTAATTAAAGAACACTCCAATAATAATTTGAATGACAACTTGCTTAGAAGACACGGAAATCATATGCCAAATAAACCACATGAATTTCTTTTCAACGTAATACTTCGCAAATATATATATCTGTTATTATTATTCCTTAACTATCAATTTTAAAATGTAACTTAAGTTTATATTCATGACAAATTCGTGGCATCTTACTTAAAAGGAAGAAGGCACTGGACAGTTTAACGTGAGGAGTAATCAATAAAATATTTAAGATAGAGGTTTTAATTGAAGTTCGAATGCGGATGGTGCATGATTCCTGGGAATTAGTCAGGTAATTAAATATAGAGACTGATCCAGCGTTTCAAGTGAAGTAAATGGTAAGATATGAGTCTAAAGGTAGTTGGCCAAATCAAAGGATGAGTATGCACATGCGCAACATCTGAATTTAGAGGTCTACATGATCTGCGGTTTGAATGTTTTAGCCAACAGAGAAATACATATATAAATGTAGTGCCGAGAGGTCTAACACATCGCAGAGCCTAGAGATCAAAATAAGGAAACACTCATCCTAGCGTGAGCTCTGCATAGTTGTATAAGCAAAGATGCATAGGTCTTCAATAAAACTAGGCGTGAGCTCTATCTCAAAATATAAGTTGAGGATCTAGCAAAATAATCTGAGCATGAGCGTTATCAAGTTAAAGTATAAGGAGATCAGATAACTACCAGTGTTTCAGCCAGAGAACCGTGCATCTCGATCAACCAATGGCCGATTCGATATTAACCATGGGTTTGTGTCCGAGAACTAGTTCAGATCGGAATAAGAGAAACACCCAATGTGTTAGCAAAGTAAAGTTCATATCTAAAATATGGAATAGAGCAAGCTCAAATATAGACCCAACGTTTATTGCAGAAAAACTCAGATCTTGATCTGACACTTTAGCAGAGCCACGCCCTTATTTGATACATAACTATTGCATAACCAGTAAGTCAACTATATATCATTACTGTGGCTTTAATAACTCAACTTTAGCAGAGATCCATACCGTATAAATACATCTACCATGTTTTACTAGCTAGAGGAATAAACCAACAGAAAATATTCAAATCCGTCCAGAGATTGGGTCTACCAGCATAAGTGGGAGGTAGTTCAAAAATTGAAAACCGAATGCAGCATACATATAAATCTACTGCACAAACAATACTGGGCAGGGATCGAGCTTCTGCAAGCTGTCATCTACCATAACTGCATACTTGAGAAATGACGGCTCCCTGATTCATTACTTTGCCGCCCTTGCAATACAAGAACTGGCAGCGCATTCACCTGTTCATGTCCTCCACAGTAATTCTCTTTTCCCCCAATTTCCTGTCATTTTTCAACCCCCTAAGTTCTGGTGTATAAATAACACAAAGCTTAAAACAGTCCTCCATCTTGGAGAGTCCGTCTTTCGCCAAGTGGAGGTCCAAGTCATGAGAACTGGCAGCATGTCGTTGCCAAGTGGAAGTTAGGACCACTACACGTGTTCCCCCCTATAAACTCAACGAATACTCCGACAAAATTTGACCGTTTAAGAAAACAAACACTTCTGTGAGGATACAAGTGGTAGCGATGGTTTTCTGAAGGGGACAAAATTCCCTAACTTTTCTCAAGACCCGATCAGCTCTAAAAGATATGCAAAATATACATATTTTTAACCTTACTTGTTATTTTAATAATACGTTAAGATAAGTTATCTCTTTAAATATGCCCCTTTTAACTTTATTTCTACTTGAATAAAGCTTTTATCATAGGATAGGTTATATTTATATGACTATGGTCATTTTCACCCTTGCTTTATCCTTTTTCCCACAATATAAATATTCTTCATACTATGATTATACATTGATAATTCGACTTGTGGCCATGCCACTCAAGGCACTTTATGTGCACACCTTTATGATACATATATCTATTTATTAATCATAAACCTCATATGTTATCTTCCTAACATCGCAATCACTAAAACATACTTATATATATATATATGTTATTAATCATACACTATACTTTATCATAGTATAATAACATAATTGTTATAATGTCTTCCTTTTATATTTAAAAATGACTATATGCACTATAAGCTTTATCACAGTCTATTAGCATAAATGCTAAGATATATATATATATTCTTTTTTATAATAAATAATGCATATAGTCCCCTTTTAAGTTAATTCTTTAGGTTTGTTTCTATCGTAGGATTTATTTAGTCATAACTACCTTCATATTGCAAGATATACCTTATAACTCTTTAGAAGGTTGTGATGAGTAACCAAACTCCTCAACCTTCATCATCTTTAAATTTCTCATGTCACGTTACCAATTGCCTCTTGTCTTCTTTTGTTGCATCCGACTTTAGTCTCTTAACTCTCTGCTAACATTTTCACTTTAAGAAATAACATATAATATTGTCGGGTTCCACTGGTGGGGCCTTGGCCTTGAGCTCCTCACCAGGGCCATTCACATAGATACAATCACAGCAATTTATTTACATTAGGTTGCTAAAGGAGGGGTGTTACAAAATTAATGAGAGATGAGATATAGGGAGAATGCCATTGATTGGATAAATGATATCAGTAAGTGTTTTGGTTAAAATTCTGTCCTATGTTTAAACACAGTAAAACATTACAGTATAGCATCAATTGCAGCATAGAATTCATGTAAATAATACTTGAAAGAAAAACAAAGTATGATTCTGACAGTTCCATACATTTCTCTTGTCTCTATTCATTTTAGATAGCAAGCGAATGCAATCAATATTAAACATTTCATGTTTTCAAAGTAATTGTATTTTCAAGAATTATAGCAGCTGCAAGAACTAATCACTGTATAGATTTCTTGTCATTATACATATTTTATTTCTTCACTAATTTCCTTCTTTGATTTCAATTATCGAATATTTATATAGTAGTATCAAACCCTAAGATACTAGAAACCCTAACTTTGTTTACACATCTCATAATTTCCATCTCAAGTCTTTTATGACAAACTTTAAACATTTCCTTTCTAAACCTAATAGCTATAGATTTTCCAAACCCTAAATAGCATATCGAAACTTCTTCAAGACAGTATTCACCACATAGCAGAAAGCACGATTTTATACAAATGTTATCGATAGCACATAACCTTAGCAAGAACACATCTCAACATCTCAACATTCACACTATCGAGATATTTTATACATGGATTAAGCTTCTGGTACAACATCTTTTTGCAAGTCAAATAGAAATCAAAAGCTACAGGTAGGATTCATTCGAGATTTAAAATAGACACTGTGGATTAACCATTCCAAAACTTAAAGATTAACAACTTTGATGAATACAGGAAGCAACTTTATACACTCGACCTGAGATAGCTCTCAACAGTTATTCCCAACAATAATTTAAAATATCTATTTAAGCAAAACTGTAACATTGCAATTCAGGAGAACCAATAGTACAGAAGCAAGTGAACCACGACTCCATTAAGGAGGGTCCATCAGCATAGATAAGAACATGACAGAGTTTTATTGTTTCCATTTAAGGGTTTCCAAAACACATAGGGTCCTTTCCCTTAAAACAACCAACGATGTACAGACCAACTCGAAGTCGGTTCCAACGCTTCAGCAAAAATATGATATCAAAACAATATTCAAAACATAACTTTCCATTGCAAAGAAACGAACCATAGTTTACAAGTGCAAAAGAACCCTCGGTTCTTGGTTTCCATTCAAAATATATAACAAAGAATTACATTACGTCCTTACAAGCTTCCCAACAGGACACAGAGTTACCCTCGACATCTTTAAACATTAAGCCGAGACCGTGGAACAACAAAACTACACAGGCTTTTACCCTGAACTTAACAACACGAAGACGAGAACGAAGTTCTCATAAACAACACAGCCATGCATCAAATATCCAAGTGATAACTTAAAATACTGAGAGGTTACCCTCTGTACAGTTTAAAACAAAACAAGACAAACTTAAAACTTCGCATTCAGCCATCACTGAAACAAGTTGAAGGTTTCCAATTCTCGGCACACAGAAAACCACCATGAAAGGTACCTATGAGGTTTTTGAGAATGACCAGAGCTTACCAGGAAGCAATAGCAGCTTTCCTTTCTCAAACCCTTTGCTTATAAACCTTCCAACGAAGAGGGCACCTTCCAAATTACATGTTTGACTGGTTAAAATCCAGCAAACACAAATAAAATACAAGTTCACCATATTACATTTCAATATCAACTTACTTACCCTTTAGAAGCTTCAGTCCAAACAGTAACAACGAAACTAGAGGTTGGTTTCAGCATTTATACATGCATAGACTCAGAAGACGACACCATCTTTTGGAAGAGCCGAAATCCAAATACAAATCACTCTCAACAGCTACCAGAAGAACCACATTTCTTATGACTGTATCGTGGCTCTATGGCACGTAGCTAAAGCCTGCAACTATTAAAAACTACCTCTCACGGGTCACAGGATCGAAACCTTGGAAGGGAACTTCCTCCAACCCTACATTTTGGTAGCCTGTCGTCCTCAACTCTAACATAACAATGAAGACCGGGAAACTCGCTACCATTACATACAATGAGGTTTAGGGTTCCACAATCAATGATCAAGATTTGGTGAGATCGACGAGGATGGAGATGCCAACAATGCTACGTGAGCAACATTGCATTGATATCTCATTAATTACAATAACCACGAAATTGCTAACACTGTATGCCAAGGAACATTACCGTGTACAACTCGAAGGAGAGGCGATATAGTAATAATTCCACCTAATATTTCTAGTTATATCATCAATCAAAGTTCACGTGGATGGGCTACGTGGGTTGAAAACAAAACTTTCCACTATGGAGTTTGGTCAGAACATTAATGCATGATCGGGACACTATCAACCTGCAGTTAGAAATTTAATACCCGTCAATTCATCACATCATTAACAAGATTATTTTGAAAGAAAAACATGCGTTAATAATACTTAAAACAAGAGCTAAGTCATAGCACAATTGAATCTATTGCTTAAGTCATAACCTTTCAAAGGTTTGGTTACATTGTATTCATGGTTTGCATAGGATAATATCCTATAGTGCTAAAGTATAGCTAGGATTGCATATTGTAATCATATCATTGCATAATGAAAACCATATCATTATAATATGTAGTGCATCTTTTATATAGTTCCAAGTTTGAAACTTAGGCATCGTAATATTTGAATTACATGTCCATGCAATATGTAAATACATAGAAACTATAAGATATATCTATTTCATCTCTATAGTTCTGTGTAAGCATAAGAATGAAGTTTTATAATGCTAGTTCATAGCATATATATACCATAATTACCATAAATTTTCTATGATGGCCATGTAGGGCAAGATTATGGTATCATCCTAGGTATAGATTAAGCGTTGACGAGATACACTCTACAGCCAATTTCTTATACAAGCACTAGTCACTATACCTTATATATATATTAAGTGTGTATTCAAATGATAAATACATGACATAGAGTAGTCTAAGTTCCCTAGATGCTAAGTATAATGATAGTTCAAAGGTGAAAACATTATTTCTACAAGCTTCATAATAACATACTCAATAGATATTAGTATCGCTGCTTTAATATTAATGACAGTAGTCTTATGACAATAAAGGTAGCATTATAATAGAACACATGGACGACTTGATATTATAACACTAAAAATTTTAAATGTTAGTGCATGAACTAGGATTAGAACCATGTATCCATACATCCAGTAACTGGTGTCGCAAGGAAGTACTAAGCATTTTAATTTTACATTGACGATGAATTGAAAGACACAAGTACTCTTAACAAATGTTGTCATAGGATTTCTTACCTGTGGTCTGCACATGGAAACAAGATTCAAATTCCTTAGCTAAACATAACTAAGTAAACTCCAGGGTACCTCGTAGGACCCCTTCATCATCATACAAACAAACTATCAGCACTTCATCAAGAACATCACATTAGTACAGCATGTAATCATATTCAAGAACTTAAGCAAATCTGTAAAATGTACTCGTATGCATAATCATAAGAGATCTTTCGTTAAGGAGATTAACATCCGCTTAAACCTAAAGTAGCAAATACAATTATATCTTATTTATTTGAGATATATGACGTGTCATTGTCATTAATTATCTTAGTTAAGCATTCGAAATAATTTATATGTTATGCATTAAATGACTTTGCTAGTTATTGCTATTATAAAAAATTTTAAATTTTGGTATTTTTCGGGATGTTACATCCTTAGAAGAGAATTTGAGACCCTTCAAATGAAAGATTCAGAATCTATTGACCAGTTTTTCAATAGAACCATGAATGTGGTGAACCATATAAAAACACACAGGGAGGATTTAAATGACCAGAAAATTGTGGAGAAAATTCTGCATAGCCTACCCAACAAGTATGATGCAACTGTAGTGGCAATTAAGGAATCAAAGGATCTATCACAATTGTCTGTTGTTGAATTGATGGGATATCTATTGTCTCATGAATTTAGACTGAGTAGGAACTCAAATACCTCATTAGAATCTGCATTCAAGACTCAGGTTTCAGTTAGTAGAGGCATAGGAAGATTTAGTCATAGAGGTAGAGGAAGATTCCAAAATCAAAGTGATGAAAGACCAATTTCAGATGAAATCAGTAAATCAGTCTAGAGCCCCAACTCAAGAAATTTCAGAGGTTGAAGGAGTAATCTTAATCAACAGCAGTCTAGAAGGTTTGATAAATCAAAGGTTCAGTGCTTTTACTGTAACAAATTTGGGCATGCAATTCTGGACTGCAGAAAAAGACAAGCAAATGAAAGCAACCAATCAGCTAATTTATCTGAGGTATCTGAGACTAAAATAGAGTCCATGTTTATCACCTGTAATATTGCTCAGGAGATTCCAAAAGATGTATGGTTTTTGGACAATGGTTGTAGCAACCACATGACTCGAGATCAAGAGTTGTTTAGTTGTTTGGATAGTTCCATTCAATCATAAGTAAAGATTGGAACATATAGTAGAGTTTTTGTCGAAGGCAAAGGAATAATAGATTTTTTGACAAAGAATGGTGAGAAGAAGAATGTGAAAGATGTGTATCTTGTTCCTGGAATGAAATGTAATTTGATGAGTATTTGACAACTGATAAAGAATGGGTATGAGATAAATTTTTATGACAAATCTTGCAAAATTCTAGATAGAGTTCATTGTAATAGGTTGATTGCAAGGGTTGAGATGACCAAGAACATGATGTTCCCGCTTACAATGAGGAGTGATACTCAAAATTCTGTTAATGCATACAAAGCTAAGAGTGTTGATCAATCATGGCTTTGGCACTTGAGGTTTGGTCACTTACATTTTGATGGTTTGAGGTCATTGCATAAGAAGGAAATGGTGAAAGGTATTCCAATCATAGAACAACCAACAAGCTCATGTGAGACATGTATCTTGGCAAAACAACATAGAGAAAGCTTTCCTGCAGGTGTTTCCTATAGAGCAAAAGTACCTTTGGAAATCATACAAGATTTATGTGGGCCAATGCAAACCCATTCTTCGGCTGGAGCTTACTATTTCTTGACATTTATTGATGATTACAACAGGAAGACTTGGGTATATTTCTTGAAACAAAAGTCTGAAACTTTCGGAGTCTTCAAGAACTTCAAGGATTTGGTTGAAAAACAAAGTGGTAAGTACATTAGAGTGCTAAGATCTGATAGAGGTGGTGAGTATAGTTCAAATGAATTTTTAGATTTCTGCAAGGTTCATGGAATTAAGAGACAATTTACCGCCAGATATACAGCACAACAGAATGGTGTGGCTGAAAGAAAGAATAGGACCATAATGAACATGGCCCAAAGCATGTTGAAGACAAAGCACTTACCAAATGACTATTGGGCAGAAGTTGTTTGGTGTTCAATATACATTCTGAAGAGGAGTCCTACAAGTAGCTTGATTAATAAAGTACCTCAAGAGGCATGGACTGGTAGAAAATGTTCAATTTCACATTTACAAGTTTTTGGGTGCATAGCATATGCACATGTACAAGTTGAATTAAGGAGAAAGTTGGATGATCATAGTGAGAAATGTATATTCACCGGTTATAGTGAGCAATCTAAAGCATATAGACTGTACAATCCCATTACCAAAAAGCTTGTTATAAGTAGAGATGTTGAGTTCAAAGAGGAAGAAGCATGGGATGGAAGTGTAGATGAGTCTATTACAAGAGGAGCTGTATAATATCATGAACATGATGAAGAAGAAGAGCATGAATCTCAAGGAGGACAACTAGTAAAAGCACCTATTACCGCTACACCAACAAGAAATGCATCGACTACAATCAAAACACCAAGAAGTCATGCACAAGGAGAGGTCTCAACGCAAAGAAATCAATCTACTCCAAGTTCGCAGGTAAGTGATGAATCTAATCCTACTTTAGCTACACTAAGATCTAGAGTTAAAGGAAGGAAGACTAGAAGTCTTATGGAGATATATGATCAGCATGAAGGCCAATTAGATTTAAATTAGAATTTTGCATTGTTAGCATATCAACCTGTTAGTTATGAGGATGCTATCAATGAAAAATTTTGGGTGGATGCTATGAACGATGAGATAGATGCAATAGAAAGGAATGATACTTGGGAATTAATGAATCTACCTGAAGGAAAGGAATGCATTGGTGTGAAATGGGTGTATAAAACAAAGTTCAATGCAGAATGGTGAATTTGAGAAGCACAAGGAAAGACTTGTTGCTCAAGGTTTTGCTCAACAACCTGGAATAGACTATAATGAATATTTTTCACCTGTTGCCAGATTAGATACAATTAGAACTGTTTTAGCTACTACAGCTCATAACAGTTGGAAAGTATACCAGTTGGATGTAAAATCTACGTTTTTAAATGGAATTTTAGAAGAAGAGGTATATGTAAAACAACCTCCAGGTTATGAGATAAGTGGACATGAAGAAAAGGTTAATAAATTGAAGAAAGCTTTGTATGGGCTGAAGCAAGCTCCTCGAGCTTGGTACAATAGAATTGATTCCTATCTCATAAGCAATGGTTTTTGGAGGAGTATCAATGGACCTACTCTGTACACCAAGAAAAATTAGCATGGTGAGATCTTAATTGCATGCAGTTATGTTGATGATATCATTTATACTGGCAAATTGATGTTAGAATAATTCAAAACAGTAATGAGGAGTGAGTTTGAGATGACTGACCTTGGCCTAATGAAGTTTTTTCTGGGAATTGAAGTCTTGCAATCTGAAAGTGGAATCTTTATCTCACAATCTAACTATGCAAACGATATACTGAAAAGATTTAGAATGTTAAATTGCAATCCAGTTTCAACACCGGTAGCTATAGGCACTAAGTTAAGCAAGAAAGATGTTGGAGGTCAAGTAAATCCTAGGCTATTTAAATGGCTAGTTGGCAGTTTAATGTATCTAAACCGCAACTAGACCAGACATCATGTATGCTGTGAGTCTAATCTCAAGATTCATGGAGTCACCGAAGAGTACTCATTGGCTTGTAGGTAAAAGAATTTTGTGGTATGTTGCAGACACAATGAATTATGGAATTTTATATTCAACAGGTTCAGATTTCATTTTGAAAAGGTACACAGATAGTCATTTTACTGGAAATGTTGAGGATAGAAAAAGCACATCTGGATATGCATTCTTTTTTTGCTCAGGAGTTGTCTCATGGGCATCAAAGAAACAACCCATAGTCACTATTTCATCAGCAGAAGCAGAGTATGTTGCTGCCACGTCAACAGCATGTCAGGCCATCTGGATGAGAAGAGTTTTGTTCGATCTGTTGCATGAACAAGGAGCGCCAACAACAATCTTTTGTTATAATAAGTCATCTATCGCGCTGTCAAAGAACCATGTATTCCACAAGAGAACCAAGCATATTGACACGCGGTATCATTACATTAGAGAATTGGTAAATGATGAAGAAATTAAACTCTGTTTTTGCAATTCAAAGAAACAACTCGCTGAAATTTTCACTACGGCACTGGGAAAAGACACTTTTGAATTTCAAAGACAAAGTCTGGGCATCTGTGATGCTAATTATGCTGTAAATGTGTAGGTGGTTGAAATTAAAGGGGAGAATGTTGAGACATGTCATGTAAATTAAACCACCGCATTGAATGTGATTGATGTATCCAACTCCACCTCCATACTTGAGTTTAATGCGGTAGATAAACTTCTATTTTGGTTTTGGAAAAAGCCAATAACTTTTTAGATTTATTCGTTCTGTAGAGCCGTGCTCCAGAAGTTTCTGAAAAATGTCTATCTACATGTATTGCCATTTTTTATGAAGGCGTGTAATAGATAAAAACAGAGTTCTGATATATATTATGCTGCTAAAAAATCTTTGTTGTGAATGCCGTGAATTTTTATGTTGTCTGAATATGAATGAGTGAATTTCTTATGGGTTTTACCGTGAATGCTTCCCCTGCCTCCTTTCAATCTGGCCTCCAATGGTGATATGGTTGTTGTTACAAGATTTTGTATATGAGGAATCCATGGTTTGGGGTACAAGGAATTGTAAGGGGAGAAAAACATACGAACTAGGCTCTAAATGAAGCTTATATGGCTCATGGACCATGGATAAGGATTCAAACAGCCATATGGAGCCTCTAAAGGAGATAATCAACATCCAAATAGAGTATGCTTTCTCCTATAGTACTGTGGAATGTAGAGATGGATATTAATATCTTGACATTGGGCATGAGAGAGAAATAAGCCCTTTAGGCCCTAGATGAAGCCTATAGGGAACAAGGGCCATGAACAAGGCCATAAATGACAAAACATGCCTTGGGTCTCATACATTGGCTGGGGTGAAATTTAGGGAATTAGACCTTAAATTAAGATTCTTTAGCTAACTTCCCATGATTAGGGTCTCAAACTACAACATAAAGCGTTTAAAGTGGATGTTTAGCATACAAGTGGTGTAAGGACACAATCAAGCAATTGTTCTCAAGACCTTGACGATATTCAAGAGAAGAAAATAAGGACATTATGCGACAATGGATCTATTTTGGCCATGGACATGATCTCAAACCACAACAAAGGGACTTAAAAGATGATCGTTATCCTTCAAGTGGAATATGTGTACCATTATTCAATCTGATGTGCTAGGGATGGGTTTTAACCCACTGTCCATGGTTAAGAAAGTAAAATAATGCTTCGTAGACCTAGATGAATATTTTAGAGATCATGGCCCATAAATAATTCCATAATCCATATGAAATGTTCTCTATAGAGGATCATTATCCTTTGAGTGACATATGCATGGTATTATAGGGTTTCATGCATCAATGACAAGCCTTGAGTCCTTAAGCATGGTTGGGGGTTAAACCCAAGGAATTAAACCCAAGTAAAAAATTATTTTGCTAATAGTCAGTTATTAAGGCCATGAACTACAACATATGTCCTCTAAAAGAGACCTTTTGCATACAATTGGGATGTATATGCCATTGGGATTTTTTATGTAGTGGTGATTGGTGGTAGTGCCTTGACCTTGAAATATGGAGGAAAATAAGTTCTTTAGCCCTTAAATGCATAGTATAGGTCTAATAGGACATGGAAATTTCTTAAACAACCACAAAAAATCTCTAGAATGTGTCTTTGTCCTTGAATGGAATATGGGATCCAATATAAGATTTTGGGAAAAAGAGATCACTTTGAATCCCTTGGAAAAAAAATAAAGCTTCTATTTCCTTAGTCATTGAGCTATTCCTCCCACCACCACATGGACCTAGACCATTGTCCTTTTGGTGGGATATGAGCTTCATCAAAATATTTTGTGTGCTAGGCATGGCACTTATTTCCTTGATCATGATTGATGAAGGAAAATAAGTGTTGTAGGATCTAGATTAACATTCTAGGGAACACAATCCAGTAATGGCACCTTAAACCATCACCCAAACCTTCTAAATGAAATATTTGACATTTGAATGAGATATGGGAAATACTAGAAAGTTTTAGTCACAATAGATGAGTCTTGAGACCTTAACCATGGTCATAGGAGAAAATAAGGGGTCATATGACTTAAATGAAGGTTTTAAGCCTCATGAGCCTGAATAATTCCTTGAGTAATTATAGAGGCCTTTTAGAGGGGATGTTTAGCCTCTAATTGGGATATGTGTGCAATTATGAGGCTTTGTACACCAACGATGGGTCTTAGGGACCTAACCATGTTATGGGGATGAAATAAAGGGCCTCAAGTATTTTATAAATATTTTAAGGTTTTGGTCCATGAACATCAGCTAAAAGCTCCACATATGCCCTCTTAAATATATCTTTAACCTTTGAATGGGACATGGATTGCTATAAGAGGTTTTTGATACTAAGCATGGATCCTTGGATCATGATTATGATCAAGGGATGACAAAAAAAACTCATATGAACTAAATGAAACGTCTAAGGTTATTGGGAGAAAATGAGGTCTTGAACCATTACAAATATCATCGGAGGGGATATTTAGCCACCAAGTGGGATACATATTCAATTAAGAGATTTTTTTCACCAGATATGATCCTCAATTTCTTGACTATAGTCGTATGGGAATCATTATGATATTTTCCACACTAAATGGCTATGGAGACACAACCCATGGTCCAAGGGTAAAATCAATGTCTTAGGTACTAAAATATGATTTTATTGTTTATGGACCATGCATAAGCTATGCAAGCACCACTCAAGCAATATAAATTGAATGTTTATGCCACAGGTATAATATATATCCCATTAATAGATTTGTCACACTGGGGATTGATATCAAAGGCTTGACCATAGTTCAAGGATAACCCCTAGGGCCTAAAGAATATTTTTAGGGATCATTATTGTATGTCCCACCTTTGGATTCTGCATTATCATTCCAAGTAATAAAATTTTTGTTAGCATCTAGGACACTCATAATTATGAATGGCATATTTACATTAACATCCATCTTCTCCTTGAATAGTGCATATATAGATTAGAACACTAAGACATAATTTTTTGATTGTAAAAGTGTCTAGTCCTGGAATAATTTAATCCTTTAATCATTATATTGTATTCATATATTGGATGTAAAGACCCAGGAATATAACTCAAAAGACTTATGACAGAAAATGTGATGAAACATGACCAACATGATGCATGTGCATGTGAGCATTGTCACTAAGATCTTCCGTCGTTGAAAAAAATATGTATATCCATGATGCCTCATGCCTTCATTATCACATGCAATGGCTCCATTGTCACCTAGAGCCTTGTGCGATGGCTCCATGATGCGACTACTGCAGTGGAATCAAGCGTGGCGACTGCTGGCAATTTGGCCGGCACTTGCACCTAGAGCCTAAGCGTGGCGACTGCTGGCAATTTGGCCGGCACTTGCAGTCGTTCGGCCTTTGTTACGTCGACAAAGCTGCGCTACAGGGATACCACATAGCGAATGGCACACTCAACAGGCTTGGAGGTAAATGTAGGGTATCAGTTTCAAATTTTTCACACAAAACCTCATTAAAGACAACCGTCCCATCGATGTACCATTAACAGCAAACCTCGGGCGGCGGAGGCACTCGTACAAGAAACAGCGTGGACTAGACGGCGGGGAAGCACTCGTACAAACAGAAACAGTGTGGACTCGAGTCTTTATTTCAGCATTGAAAAATTATTTTTATAAAATACAAAAACTTTATAAGTCCTGGACCTACAGGAGAGAAAGAAGGATTATCTGGAAACAACAAGATAGTTGAACTCTGTGAATGAGGGCCAAGATCAACTTCTGCACTTCCAATGCACTGTTAACAGTGAAATTCAAGTGCATGTAACAGTAAATGAAGCAAGATACGAATAGCCTCCAGGTTTCAACAATAATATCTTGCTCCGTTTACTGTCACATTGCACTTGAATTAGATTAAGGTCAAAAGGATGAAAATACATATGCACATTGTGTTACCCACATGCTTGGTATGTGGCAGCTTCAAATTATATTCCTATTTCCAGAATTTTAAAAGTTTGATGTCTATCTCAATTCGTGTTTTACTTCATTTTCTCAATTTATCAGTAACATGATATTTAGTTCTCTTTTGTTTTCAATGCTGTAATTTTTAACTAGAGTCCTGATATGTTAATTGGTTTTAGATTCCCTCTCTAAATCTATAATTTCTGCTCTGGTACGAAAAAAATTGATCATGAAATAACCTCTAGCCTCCATCATCAAGCTGCCGCTGTCTTCTGTAGAGTGCCGTAGTTAACAATCCAATGCGGACCTGCGGCTTCACCAGGACCAATCACCTGCCCGGCCTCCACGGTGAACAATCCCCAAGCAATCAGAGGTCTCATCCGGGAGCTAATTCAAATTTGAAATTTGAAACGCCCGCCCTCCCTGACCGCCCTCTCTTCACTCGACAGACATCCCTTTTCATTCGCCCCTTTTCACTCGACCAATGCAGAGAATAGGTTTCCAAGTGGGAAATTTACTGGTTCTAGTTTTGGTGGCATTACGTTTTTTCAATTCTGTAGGTCAATGTATGGTGGCTGGAGAAATTTAGTCTGGAGCATTGGTGTTGGGATAGATTTCACCTCGAATGGCCTATGCAAGCAGTAAGGCTTGTTGCCCTTGTAACAGGGGTTGAGGTCCCCAAAGTTCCGATTTGAAGTAGGAGAAATTTAGACAGTCGACAGCAAATGTTAATGCGTGCCTGCCTTAGGTTCTGTCTGTAACTACCACTATGCACTCCTTTCTGTAACTATTGATGCTCATGTGTAACTATTGATGCTCAGGTGTTTTTCAATTCTGTTTGGTGTTTAGTTTTTGGCCATGTTTTACTGCTTTTTTTTCACTGGAATAAACACTAGCACGTAGAGAAGTGCCAAGTGAATTACTGACAAATTGGCAGTTTTTATTCAATTTTTGTTAAATATAAATACGTGCATGGAGAAAAGTGTTTAAATCCCTGCAGGAATGCTTGCTTTTATTTATCAGAATTTAAAAATAAATTAAATTAAATTTTAAATTAAAATTTTATGAAACTGCCACGTATAATGGTACACACCAAGCCTAATCATCACTCATTTTTCCTAACAGAATCCATAGTGCCATACATGCCAGAATTTGGCACATGACTCGCAAGTTTGAAATTCTGCCGAGGAGCAAGGACTCTTAAGACCTCTCCGAAGCAACGTTTGGTTTTTGAGCCTCTTCTACAAAGTCCAAGACAGTCGCGCAGCATGTGATCACACTGATTTTATATTCTTAAATACAGGGAATCGATCTCTGGTGTTCTTAATTCAATGAATGGACAAATAACTTTTTACACAAGCAATTTGCAGAAACAGAGAAAAGGTGCAGCCTTGAAACACAATTAATTGAGAGAAGTCTTCAAATTTATTTTGTAAGACACCACCAAATTAAACTCAAACAAATCATCTCTTAAAATGTACCACCATACATAAATATATCTTTGCTAATATCATTGGACATAAATAGCTACATTCTATTGCAATCTTCAAAAGAATATCTCATTTTTTTTTATGAATCAAAGCACGTTGCACCAGATTGTTGAATTGTTTTGCAAGAGATCGCTGGACAAATGTGTAGGTCTCTTTGTCAGAACAGCTCGCTGTCTATATGCATCATATTGTCGAAGACCGTCCTTTTCGGTCTGTCCTTAGACTACTCAGAGATCGCAAGGAACTCTTCAATATGACTCGAACATTTTGATGCAAAAATATTGAACCTTATTTCAACCAGGGCCAAGAACATTTAGTTTTGAGATTGAATCGATCTCCAACTTGGTTTCGTTGTTATCTTTTGGCATCATCAAGTTCATTAATGCACGAAATATGAGCTTCCTTACCTTCTAAATACTCCTATTAGAAGTAGTCAATTTTTATTTTTATTAATGAACTCCTATTATGATAGTTTTCACGGCTTTCCTTTAATTCCTAGTTAGTACTTACACTCATGTGGCAAGTATTTTATTTATAAATAAAAGAAAACACTACATTTTTCATAACCATTTGTTTAGGATCACATAATTACAAGGCATAAAATGTATTGACGGATAAAGGTCTAAACAATAACCATAGATGTGAAAGCAATTATATTATTCAATTATTGTTTTTAGTGCTTCTTTGTCTCTACTGTCATAGCCTCTTACTGTTGTTGAAGCTACTTATGTTGTTGAAGTTCTCTATACCGTGGAGAAGGGCAAAAAGAAACAACTTGAGTGCTCCAAGCCCACTATCTGGTATAGGAGACTCTAGTATTCTTTTCCGAGTTGAAGAGGGTCGATGCATTGCTCGATGGATCCATGTATGTTTTTCTCTCACTCGAATGAGATTGCTTTCAGTTCCACTCCTTCTTGTGTTTGCGGTTGTATATAAAGAATGGGAGGACATCTGAAGCTTTGAGAGTTCACCCATCAGAATGAAGATGGAGAGCTGAACGAATGCAATTGACTGTCACTTGGATGGTGCAGGTTAATTCAGTCGGGCTTCGGTTCAATAGCACTCTTAGGCTTATCTCACCAATCTCTAATGCATACTTCCTTGTGTCTTGTGCCTCAGAGCTTTATTTAATAGCACATTGGGGCTTATCTCACCAAACTCCAACTCATACTTCTTGTGTCTTGTAGCTTTATTTGATAGCACCCTGCGACTTATCTAGCCAAGATTCAAAGCAGAATTCAATGTGCCTTCTGCCATTTATACCATCGGAGGTTTATGGATTATTCCTTCGATACTTATCAATGATTCCCCCGATGCTAGTTGAAGCATGCTTTAATTGGCAGGGAATTAGCTACCTTGTAGCTTTCTCTCTTGTTATTCTAAAATCATATTAAAAATAAATTTTAATTTTTTTTAAGAGATATTCAAAATGCTTTTAGGAAACATAAAATTAAAACTTTATATATTATTATATAGTTCAAAATATACAACATCAAAAGAAAATCCAAAATGAATATATATATATAATGGTTTATTTTGCAGCATCTCATTTTTTTTTTTTTTTTTGTAAATAAAAGAGGCATATCCTTCTATTCAACTAAGCAAATAATACATAGTGTTACAAAAAAGCTACCATCCTTTCCCGTGAAGGAAAAGCAATGGGCATCAAACCCCCCAAAAGGAAATGGGGGAACCGTTGAACGCTTCCATGTGCTTGAAGGGAATGCACAGGAAAACAACATGACACAAGACTATGACCAGGAGAGAGGATCGGTTCATTGAGTGGATCAAGCAAACCCCATTCTCCCCTTTTTCTTATGAACATCAATCCACCTTGTGGAACTGGTAGGGGCAGCATAATTCTCCACCAAGGCCAACTGATTAGTGGGAATTCCATCGTTGCGACTTGGATGTACTGCAGGTGCTTCCTTATCACTGTTTCAATGGTTTGATTCGTGAGGACATTTTTGAGCCCCTAAAAGTGGAGCTATGGCCATGATAATATCATTTGGTTCAACATGTACATGGGGGGAATACCCGGATTGAGATGTGGGATCTGAAGCCGGAATATTTGTTGCATCTTCACTGTGAACTGAGATCGAGGGCTTGAGAATTAATTCCTGAGTTCATTGTTTCTCAGTTTTCACGGGCTGTACTGGAGTTGTTGAAGACGGAGGTTCAGAAGACTCATTATGATTTTTCTTGCCATCCCCAAAGGGAGTTGCTCGAATTTTGTGAGGTTTGGGGTCTTTCCACCCATTGGCCTTCTTCTGTGCCCGAAAGGACGAGGGCAAGGTAGGGGAAACGGGACAATATGCCTCGAGATTCCCTGTATGTTCGCATGAGCGGAACCTGAAGGCAGTATTCTCATAATCAAGCTACTGCACGTAAGGGTCCTCCTCAATCCAGTCGATAAAAATCCTATCCGAAAACCCTTGGCTGAGGTCGATTTCAACACAGATGTGGGCATAAGTGAAGAAACCCTTCATAAGACAATCTTTATCAAGCTTGATAAGCCTTCCCAGTGCATTACCAATAATGGGTAAAAACTCTGGAGAATAAAAATGTAGAGGTAAGTTAGGGCGTCTTACCCAGATCGGAGTCTGCATGGAATTCATAGTCATAGGGTTAAAAGAGGGGAACCATGGCTGCATGGAAAGACCACATCTTCCCCAGAACCACGGTCCTTGCTCTAACACTCGTTGGAAATCCTCGTTTTTGGTGAAGTTGACAATGAAGAAGCCTTTGGAATAGGGGAATACCTCTAGATCTAGCGCCCATGTCTTGCTGATCCATTATATTAGCGCAAAAGCAGAAGACCACAGTCCGTTGAAGCAGCAGATGAGGGCCCGCTGCTCATAGATGGTAAAGTAGTAAAAAACGTGAGGGTCTTCTACCTCAGCCATTGGAGGTTCTGTGGATTGGTCAATAATGAAAGCATATCCAGATAGTGCCTTTGTTCCAGGACCTGCCACCTTAGATCCCGATGGAGCCTCAAGCCCTGTTTTCACTACATGTTTGTAAGAGTGGGAGGGGTGGGAGAAGGAGCTCCTCCCCTCAGCCTAGCAACAAGCGACAATGTTGCATTTTCCATATTCCCTAAGCTCTGAAGCCGAACTCCATCCTCCAACTGGTGTCCCCCATAGATCAACATTTGAAAGCAGGGAGAAATCCCTATTACTTGATATATCCTGATTTTAAGCATGCTTGCACTGTCGAGGGGATGATCGTGCAAGCAGATTGACAAGCCATCAAGGACCCTCACAAAAAGAGGAAATCGTACGGCGCCCTCAGACTTTGCCGCCACTGGAAGAAGGTCTCTCTGTCGTCTGCGAAGAAGAAGAGAGGGCACATATGCAACAGGCTTGGGGACAGGCCAATTTTTCTCCTAAAAAATAGAGCCGTCTTCACTATGCAGCAAGACTCGAAGGGCTTCCCAGTTGGGTCCAGGCTGCCATGAGTCCCAGTGGCGGCAAGGGATCGCGTTAGGGTTTTCGAAGAGCTTTGCATTCTCTCCCCACGTTTTGCAGAACCTTCTTCTAATCCTAACAATCCTGCAGCATCTCATTATTTATAATGAATGTTAATTAATTAATATTTAAGTTCTTGCTAATTCCATTAATCAAACTATATTGTAATTTTTTCATATAAAATATATATTTTTGACATATTTTCTGATACCCTCTAACTTCTAATTTATAGTATATCTTGCATCCATAATTTATTTATTCATCACGTGAATGACATTCATTTATATAATTAATCATAACTCAACTTGGTATCCATATAGCTTATTGTTCCAATTAAATTTGTATATTGGAAGTAAATCAAATAAGTATCGTCATTAATTATATAAACAGTGCAAAGAAATACAAAAATCCAAGTCCAATAGATAATAAGCAAAGAAATACAAAATGGGT
Organism: Larix kaempferi; assembly: GCA_027924585.1. Taxonomy (NCBI): domain Eukaryota; kingdom Viridiplantae; phylum Streptophyta; class Pinopsida; order Pinales; family Pinaceae; genus Larix; species Larix kaempferi. Next base: position 1,029,020 of record BSBM01001022.1, on the reverse strand, counting down.
TATCATGTTGTTTAATTGTAAAAAAAAGAAGGATGAGAATATTTAGAGATGCCCTTGGTAATGTTCTTGTATAATCCATTCTCCACACACCAACATAATACCTTCCTTGGACAATTCATGAGTAGCATAGTATTACTCCCTATACACAAGCTAAAATTAAATTTGATCAAAAGAAAAAGTCAATTTAAGAATCTCTTCTAACATAGGTCATAAAAAGAACTATCTCATAGTGAAGTCTTTTTTCACGCATTCGATTACCAATATTGAATCTTCAAATATTTCAAGGTTGGCCACACCTTTTTCATTGATTAACAAAACTGTTAATCTTAAAACCATTAACTAAGGGAGTGTGCATGAAGTTGAGGGACCTTTTAGATGCAATGGGTAAATGCGAAACACGCAAGAATTGTGTAAATGAACAACGCTCGCGCGTTATGTAAAACTAGGTATGGCGGGCTCCGAACCTGCCATGTCATTTAACATGTAGGATAGGATCACTAAACACTCGAGCGTTATTGTGATCACCATAATGCTCGAGCGTTATTGTGATCAACATAACGCTCGAGCGTTATTGTGATCACCATAACACTCGAGTGTTATGGTGATCACAATAACGCTCGAGCGTTATGTTGATCACAATAACGCTCGAGCATTATGGTGATCACAATAACGCTCGAGCATTATGGTGATCACAATAACGCTCGAGTCTTAATATAACAAAAAAAATAAACAGTGCCGCAGTATTAACCATGGCACTGTTTTTTTTTTTGTTATATTAACCATAGATCACCATAACGCTCGAGCGTTATGGTTAATATAACAAAAAAAATAAACAATGCCGCGGTTTTTTTTTTGTTATATTAAGACTGGCACTGTTTATTTTTTTGTTATATTAACCATAACGCTCGAGTGTTATTGTGATCACCACAACGCTCGAGCGTTATGGTTAGTATAACAAAAAAATAAACATTGCCATGGTTAATATAACAAAAAAATACCGCGGCATTGTTTATTTTTTTTTGTTATATTAACCATAACGCTCGAGCGTTATGGTGATCATAGTAACGCTCGAGCGTTATGGTGATCACAATAACGCTCGAGCTTTATGGTTAATATAACAAAAAAAATAGTGTCGCGGGCCGCGACACTGTTTTATCCATTGTGATACCCAAATGCGAACGCTCGAGCGATCTCGCCTTCCCAAAACGCATTAGAGAACCTCAACCGAGGAGATTTGGAGGCTCAACAATCCCAAATTCATCTTGCAAGAACGATTCGAAAGGTAAGAATCTAAATCATTGCCTCATCTCGTCATTAAGTTTATAAATTGTTATGTTGCCCTAATCTAAAAATGTTTGTAAATGAAATGCCAAAACTTAAAATTTTAAAATTTTAATGAATTTTACATACACCCCGTTAGACACAATGGCTGACTGATCACATCAATCATCATTGTCACCTACAAATATTTGTAAATCAAATGCCAAAACTTAAAATTTTAAAATTTTAATGAATTTTACATCCACCCTGTTAGACACAATGGCTCACTGATCACATCAATCATCATTGTCACCCAACATATCTATCTATAGCATCATTCTGATTATCATTAATTTTCATAACCCAAGCAAGCATTATGTCCCTATTTCATGCTGCCCTAGATCAACATTTTGTTCATCGTATGTAGCCCCAATAATCATGAATTCATTCTGTCCATACATATCATCAGCATCTTAGTTTGTACACCAGCAGCATATCAACATATTGTACATCTTCATTATTTCATCATTATTCATGTCATATCAATCTGCTGCCATATCTCCATTCATACACTTTACACTGTCCATATGCAAATCACAACATTATGCCCATATCATTAGTCATATCTTCATCATTCTACCAGCATGTCTTCATTTTGTCCATCAATAGGCTGCCTCAGTTTAACTAATAAAAATACATATCTTTGCCACATCATCATGGCCTTTATGCCCGCATGGTCTCCACCCTTATGCCCTCAATGACCCATAATGTATGCCTGCAACGGTCATATGAAATAATATTTATGTTTGTAATGTATGCCTGAAATGATCTTTATGTTTGTAATGTATTCGTTCTTGCACAAAGTTTGTACAATTTTCATTTTTGAGAGATGTCATTATAGCACATGTATACATTTCTAATGATTTTTATTTTTATTTTTGGTTTGCAGTGACGACCATGGATGCCCACACTGACATCCAAAGAGAGATTCAAAGGCTCAGAGAAATTTGAGCCTCAATTACTATTGTTGATGAGAGGCATGTTATTCTTGCATCCAATTTGGATGCAATGATAGAGACCTTTAGCAGGTCTAATGGTGCTTTGCAAGATATTGCCACTTTCAAAGAAAGAAAGAGGCAACAATATGTGGATGGACTTAGCTATAGAGAAGTCAAGAAGTTGAAAATCTCAAAAGAACAAATATTATCCCTGTTTAGAGATCCACAGAATGGTGAAGTCCCTAATGCAAACAAAAGGCACATTTCTATCGAGTGGTGTACATATAAACCATTCATAGATAACTGGATGGACCGATGGTACATGGTGTTTGATGCACCACCACACAACAACATGGAAATGCCTTTGTATTTTTTGAGAAAGATGTATGCAGAGTTTGTGTTGGGGAAGCATGTTAATTATTTTGATATCTTGGAGTACCGGGGTGTTAGGATGGGGATGCCTCAGCAACGTCCCAATGCGAGGCACATAGATCCCAATCGCCCAGTAGCTCCACCTCATCGGAAGCTACCCAAGCCAGATGTGTCGCCTGCACATCAATTAGTGCCAGAGGCACAAGAGTCATTCCTACTGTTGGCACAAGTGGTTGTTCTCCATAGCATGTATCTTCATGGTACGCACCAAGTAGGGCCTTCAGAGCCACCATCCATGGGTGGAGTAGAGACGCCACCTGTCGGTGGGGTAGATCCACCACCTCCCGGTGGGGTAGAGCCACCACCTTCCAGTGGTCAGGGAGCATCTAGTAGTGGCACTGCACCTACATAGCATGAGCACAACCATCAACCCCACCCATGCACAGTATGCGGCCATCCTTGATTTGGTCCTGTCCAAACAGATGATACCTTTACTGGGTATTTCACACAGGTAAGTAAGTGGTTAACAATTTAGTGTCATTTTTAAATTATTTTTCCTTACTATACACATATATTTAGATTGCTAATATTTTTAATGGTTTTAAAACTTGTAGTTACTGCAAGAAGGGAACGGGGTTGAAGAACTTTACACTGATGATGCAGAGCATAGTCCAGAGGCCCATGCACCAGCACTGCATGATGATGATGATGATGTTTCCATACTTTCAGTGAAAACAACTCACAATGACGTAACTATTTCAACATGACATTATTTTAGTACATGAGTAGATCTAGTTAACAATTTAGTGTCATTTGTAAATTATTTTTCCTTACTACACACATATATAGATTGTTAATATTTTTAATGATTTTAAAACTTGTAGTTGCCACAAGAAGAGCATGAGGGCCAAGAGGCTCATGCAGTAGAACCTTCTGAGTTACAAGATGTTGTCATACCTTCAGCGACAACATCTCATGCTGAGGTAACTATTTCAACATGACATTATTTCAACACATGTTATTTTTTTATCACATGTTACTTAATCAATGCTACACGATCTAATATTTACAATTTTCTAAATTGCAGGTTGTAGATCCCCATCAGATGGAAGTGATTTCATCTAGTGAGCTCCCCCTCGGTGGGAATACAATCAATAGCATGCCCGCAGAGACACAATGGACGACAGACCGTTTCTTAGAATTTATTGACGTATACAGTACATTGGTATGTATTTCATCATTTTTTAGTTTGTTAATACATGCTATTCGATTGACCAATGCATTTCTAACTACGCCATTATTGGTGATTGTAGCCACCAGCAGATATACATTCGAGACTGTCAACAGTTCGATCTCCCCATAGTCCCAACGTGCAAAAGGGACAAGTTTACAAGAGAGGCTCCACTCCTGGAAAGAATGTGGATGTCCTCTATAGCAGACACATGAGAGATCCATCTACCCCTGACCTAACAAAGGTCATTGATGCTGCAGTCAATGCCGCATCTACAATAGCCATGAGTCATACGGAGGTAACTATTTGGACAATCACAACGCATAGTATTTAACCATGTTAACATATTGTTTATTCATGCATGTCTAATTATTTCTCCATTTGGTGATTGTAGCCATTAGCGGCAGTAGTGCTTGACCCCTCTGCTCAATCCATGGTTCTGACTGGGTCTCCTCTTGCGATGAGATGTTCATTAATGACCAAGTTTTTTTATTCAATTTACCCAAACACGTTGATCAATGTTGAATTGTTGAATTAATTGAGATATGATCTTTTATTTGTAGAGCACAACTATAGAGAGAGCACAACTATAGAGATGCCTTCCATGAGCACACCGCTCACATCTACACCCCATGAGGAATTGGTGAGTGTTTGTCATAAATAATTTGGCCATAAGTTAATTTTTTAAGTTTGTTGATGGTAGAGTATTAGTGCAGTTATTTGATAAAAATAATGATTTTTTTTGCAGACTTTTGAGATGTCGAGCGATCCCAAGGAGATGGTCGATAGAGGAAAGTCAGGGAAAAAACAAGAGAAAGATTAATTTTTGATGTTGCATAGTCTTGGATAGATGTATTTTGACATACATGTACACATTGTTGTACTTAGGGATACATGTACATTGACAGGCCATTTCAGGGTTGGCTACTTTCCCATATTTTGTATTACAAACATTCGACTATCAATATATTCCATATTTTTTCTTGAGTTTTGACTTGTGCTTGTGATGATTCATCTCTTCCACGAGACTGGATATTTGCTTTGCTGTGAACACATTGAGCCAGTTCCCGACGGATCCGAGGAGTGTTCACCTGGTTGCAGTAAAGCATGTTCTGAGGTACCTGAAAGGTACAGTGGATTATGGGCTCAAGTATGAAGCGAATCAAAAGTTTAACCTGTAGGGTTATGTTGATTCAGATTGGGCTAGCAGTGTTGTAGATAGGAAGAGCACATCTGGATGCTACTTCAGTATGGGATCAGGTGTGATCTCTAGGTTTAGTAGGAAGCAGTCCTGTGTAGCACTGAGTATAGCTGAGGTAGAGTATGTTGCAGCCTGTTCAGCTAGTTGTGAGGCAGTATGGCTACAAAAGCTACTGTCTGAGTTATTTGATCTCCCATTGGATGCTACTGGTATCTTCTGCGATAACCAGAGTTGTGTGAAGCTGTCTAAGAACCCAGTGTTTCATGACAGGTCGAAACACATAGAGATCAAATATCACTATATCAGGGATATGGTGCAGAGAGAAGCTGTGAAGCTCCTGTATGTTGCGACGGACGAGCAAATTGCAGATGTGCTGACGAAGCCACTAGCCAGGGTGAAGTTCGAGTACTTCAGGGAGAGGCTTGGCGTTCTTCAGATCGAGGACACTTCGAGGAAGAAGTGATGGACACATTTGTTGAAGCCATTCCAAGCATGTTGGAAGGAGGATTCTTCACATGGCTGTGGATGTAAGCACTGGATGATGAGCATCAGGATGATGTTCTAGTTTCTACTTTGTATGATCAGTTAGATCATTTATATGTATATGTATGTACGCATCATGTTGGATGTTGCATATGATCAGTTGGATCATTTATATGTATGTACGCATCATGTTGGATGCCGGATATGATCAGTTGGATCATTTATATGTATGTACGCATCATGTTGGATGTTGGATATGATCGGTTGGATCATTTGTATGTATTTTGTATATGCATCATGTTGGATGCTTGGACCATGTATCTGTATATGTATCAGGTGGATACATTGTATGATCAGGTAGATTAGGTATATTGATATGTATAAGGTATGATCAGGTAGATCATGTATGTTTATGGATACATTGTGTGGATCATGTATCTATGTATCAGGTGGATACACTGTGTATGATGATATGTATCTGGTAGATACTTGGTGTGCATCAGATGGATGCATTTTATGATCAGGGTGATCGTGGATGACGAGCTTCTCCAGATGACATGCAGTAGGATGTTGCAGTGATGATGATCAGGATGATCATGTGTACATCAGGATGATGTATGGTGAGTATCAGATGATACTTTGTGGCCGTGGATCAGGTTTTGCAGATGAGCATGTCTGGGAGATCCTATAGGTTAGAGTTGCATACCCATAATAGCCTGGGATGCTCTTTCGAGACATTGCTCTGGGAGGACATGTAATTTGTGCCCTGGGAGATCTTCATGTTGGAGTTGTGTACTCGTAACATCCTGAGATGCTCTTGCGAGGTTTTGTCCTATGGCATGTAATTTGCTCTTGGGAGATCTGGACAGGATGAAAAAGGCCTCAGATGCTTCAGCCAGGTTTTGCCATGACCACATGTAATTTTCTCCTGGGAGATTTGGACAGGATGAAAAAGGCCTCAGATGCTTCAGCTAGGTTTTGTGGTGGACCACATGTAATTTGCTCCTGGGAGATCTAGACAGGATGAAAAAGGCCTCAGATGCTTCAGCCAGGTTTTGTGGTGAGATCACATGTAATGCGCTCCTGGGAGATCTGAAAGGTAGAGCTGTGTGCTCATAACAGCTTGGGATGCTTCAGCTAGGTTTTGTGATGGGTCACATGTAATGTGCTCCTGGGAGATCCGAAAGGTAGAGCTATGTGCTCGTAATAGCCTGGGATGCTGTAGCCAGGTTTTGTGACGCACGTAATAAGTCCTGAGGATTCCACACTATGGCCAGTGATGATGAAGACCTACAGGTGGTGGGCCTACATCCAGTATGAAAAAGGACCGGCTCTATAGAACTTCCTATGAATAGTAGAGTCAGAGATTGGTTGAGATAGCAGCAGTAGTGACGATGATGATGATGATGCATCGATGGCGATGATCCCGAGAAGAAGACTTGTCTAGCAGAACTATGTCAAGAAATACCTTCCTAGTTAAGAGGGAGTGTTGATGTATATGTAACTTCAGAATGTATTTCATATATATTTATTGTACCCTTATAAGAGATGTGTTATTCCTCTATAAGGAAGTGTCATCATGTGGATTGACAAGTGTCGCAAGTGTGTGTACTTGCCGATGGGTTATTAGACCACCATGTGTGGGGTTGGCCCTGAAATATATATTATATTGTGGATGTATCTAGATAGACAAGTCGGCCCCATAGTGTAATTGGGCAAACAGGTTAGTATAAATAGAGATAGGGAGATCTCTACTTTGATCATTCAAAAAGTCACACTTCTCACACTCAGAAAGTGGCGCATTAGTGAGGAGGAGGATCATCTGCTACTAGGAGACTATCTCAATGTATTTTGGTTGTACTTTGGTTGAGCCATTGCTCTCTCTATCTCTGAGGAAGTTGTGGGGTTTTTCACCTTAGGGTTTTCCCCACGGAAACTCTATGTCTCTTGTCTCTCATGCTTTTGATTCTTATGATGCTTGTCATGCTTATTGTGATTGTTATGCATTGATATACTGTATATGTTATTCTCTCAGTGAAGATCCTAGAGTATTGTGAATTAATGCTCAAAATTTAACATGATCATCATTCGTCAACAAGTGCCCAACGGACGATTTTGCAAAGTTGACCCCCGTGTGCAAAAATTGCACACTCCCTCATTGAGCAAAACCCAAGTTTCAAAGATGGACCTACAAGGTGACACATGGGCCATGGGACCGGCATAGAGCGGCACCCCTAGCACTGTCCTGACGTCCTGAATCCAATGGCGCCGACGGTTCGTCGATCCGAGCCACGATCTTCATTCTATGGATCGTTCCGTCTCGCATCCAAAAGGGGTTCAGGGACACCTGCTGGATACCTGCGGGGGGCATAGAACTCAAACCGTGCAACAAAACTAGGTTCGATGGAGACATGCAGGTGTGTCTAGGATGGTTCCAGCTAGGAATGCTAGCCACAAGTTCCCGATGGACGATTTTGCAAAGTTGACCCCCGTGGGCAAAAATTGCACAATCCCTCACTGAGCAAAACCCTAGTTTTTAGAATGCACCTTCAAGATGACACGTGGGCAATGGGACCGGTGGAAAGTGGCACCACTAGCACTGTCCCGATGTTTTGAATCCAATGGCGCTGATGGTTCGTCGATCCGAGCCACGACCTTCATTCTATGGCTCGTTTTGTCTCACATCCAAAAGGCCTTCAAGGAGACCTGTTGGATACCTGTCGGGGCAATAGAACTCCAACCGTACAAAAAAAATGGGTTTTGGGAAGACATGCAGGTGTGTCTAGGATGGTTCCAACTGGGAACGCTAGCCACAAGTTCCCGACGGATGATTTTTCCAAGTTGACCCCCGTGGGAAAAAATTGCACAGTCCCTTAGTGAGCCAAACCCTAGTTTGCAGAATGCACCTACAATGTGACACATGGGCCATGGGACCAGTGGAGAGGGGCACCCCTAGCACTGTCCCGATGTCCTGAATCCAATGGCGCTGATGGTTTGTCGATCCGAGCCACGGTATTCATTCTATGTCTCTTTCCGTCTCGCATCCAAAAGGTGTCCCTGAAGGCCTTTTGGATGTGAGACGGAACGAGCCATAGAATTAAGGCCGCTGCTAGGATCGACGAACTATCGATGCCATTGGATTCAAGACATCGAGACAGTGCTTGGGGTGCCCCTATCCGTCGGTCCCATGGCCCATGTGTCATCTTGTAGGTGCATTCTGCAAACTAGGGTTTTGCTCAGTGAGGGACTGTGCAATTTTTGCTCACGGGGGTCAACTTAGCAAAATCATCCTTTGGCCACTTGTGGCTAGCGTTCCCAGCTGGAACCATCCTAGACACACCTGCATGTCTCCCCAAAACCTAGTTTTGTTGCACGGTTGGAGTTCTATGGCCCTGGCAGGTATCCAGCAGGTGTCCGTGAACCCATTTTGGATGCGAGACAAAACGAGCCATAGAATGAAGGTCATGGCTCGGATCGACAAACCGTCAACGCTGTTGGATTCAGGATGTCGAAACAGTGCTAGGGGTGCCCCTCTGCACCGATCCCATGGCCCATGTGTCACCTTGTAGGTCCATCTTTGAAACTAGGGTTTTTCTTAGTGAGGGAGTGTGCAATTTTTGCATACAGGGGTCAACTTTACAAAATCATCTGTCGGGCACTTGTGGCTAGCGTTCCCAGCTGGAACCATCCTAGAAACACCTGCATGTCTCCCCTGAACCCGATTTTTCTGCACGGTTGGAGTTCTATGGCCCCGGCAGGTATCCGGCAGGTGTCCTTGAATTCCTTTTGGATGCGAGACGGAACGAGCCATAGAATGAAGGTCGTGGCTCGGATCGAAGAACCGTCGGCACTATTGGATTCATGACGTCGGGACTGTGCTAGGGGTTCCCCTCTTCACTGATCCCATGGCCCATGTGTCACCTTGTAAGTCCATCTTTGAAACTAGGGTTTTGCTCAGTGAGGGAGTGTGTAATTTTTGCACACGGGGGTCAACTTTGCAAAATTGTCCACCAGGCACTTGTGGCTAGCGTTCCCAGCTGGAACCATCCTAGACACACCTGCATGTCTCCCCCGAACCTAGTTTTTTTGCAGGGTTGGATTTCTATGGCCCCGATAGGTATCCAGCAGGTGTCCCTGAACCGCTTTTGGATGCGAGACCAAACGAGCCATAGATTGAAGACCGTGGCTCGGATCGATGAACCGTCGGAGCTGTTGGATTCAGGACGTCGGGATAGTGCTAGGGGTGCCCCTCTCCGCCGGTCCCATGGACCATGTGTCACCTTGTAGGTCCATCTTTGAAACTAGGGTTTTGCTCAGTGAGGGAGTGTGCAATTTTTGCACATGGGGGTCAACTTTGCAAAATCGTTCGTCGGGTACTTGTTGACGAATGATGATGGTGAGGATGTGGATGAGGGTGAGGATGATGATCATAATCGTGGTGGTGATGATGATGAAGATGTTGATGATGAGGGTGATGAGAATGATGATCGTGATGATGACGATGATGATGGTTTACCATGATAATGATGAGGGTGATGATCATGATGGTGGTGGTGAGGATGATGAAGATGTTGATGATGATGATGATGACGATGATGATGATGATGATGGTGGTGGTGGTGGTGGTGGTGATGAAGATGATGATGATGATTATTATGAAACTTGTGCTATCTATCAAGTTGTACCAATTCTATGCAATTTATGAATCTATCAAGATATCAATGTATGGCTGCAATAGTAAAATATTAATGTCAATACTCAATGAGACCACGGAACAAAATCATAGCATACATGTACACCACATACCTATAACATAATACACAATAAAAAAAGAAAACCATGTACCAGATTACCTACCTATGGTCATTCGACTAGACCATTAGGATCACCTCGAATACCAATGGTTTGTTGTAACCGCTCATGGTTGGAAAAGGTAATAAGTATCGTGCCTTTGATGAGTTCTTCCTTGGCATTGTTTGAAGCTGGAGGTTTGTGCCAATAAATAAGTGTGTATAATGGTATACAATTCCACCTGGTCTATAATTTTCATATGTATACCCTTTTCTATTTGCTGAGTGGGAAACCTGGTTCAAATATTCTCCCTTTATAACCATCGATCCAATTGGAAAATCAACTCCCTCAGAGTCCTGCAATGGGACATTTAGGGTTCGCTTCCCCTATAAGCAACGTGCCAACCAATAGTCAGTGTGCCATGCATTTCATCTTGGGGCAACCACTGCGTTTATGTGACCTGGAGAAAATATAGTTCCAACGTTTTAGTCAACTAATTAGACACAACTAGTTGTCAAAAATATCAAAAAATATACACAGCTAATTAGACACAACTAGTTGTCAAAAATATAAAAATATTAATCAAACCTGGTTGTACGAGATCTTATATGTGGTCATAGTCTAGTGAAATACTTGAATGGTCCTCCTCCAACTGGGATAATTCTGTAGCTATCCGTCAACCAATGGGGAGTGATACATGGTCCCGGCTATCAACCCAATCCATGGATTCACATTCGTCCCATTCACCACTACTGCATGGAGAACAAAAACATGATAGTTTCCTTGTCCACATTTCAAGTATAGCATTGTCCGACGTTCTAACTGAATGAAATGCACGAGTTCCTTGGATGGTCTTGCACTCATATAACTGTGAATGTTCTTCATCCACCACCTCCCAAAAATATCTAACCACATGTGCTTTCCTGGTTGGGTGATCTTCCTACCTTCTTGCTCCCTCCCCCATGACTGAAGCACACCATTGAATGATGGTTTTTGCATTTCGGATGATAGTTCCATCTGTGAACTTCATTTCTTTCCTGCGTAATGCAGTCTTTATGCACCCACCTGCTCCATCGTGTTCACCTTTTCCATGTCCGGTCTCAAAATAGTTCCACATATGTGGCACCTTGTTCCTTTTGTGGAGCATACACAACCATTGGAAGACACGCGCATTTTTTAATTGCCTTGCACAACCGTTAGACCAAATCCAATGCCGTTCCATCCGTATATTGTTATCCTTCAAGTGATTGTAGAATATTTGAAAGCTGTGTTGTACAAAAGCCAAGTCGTGACACCTGTCATCACTTATGTAGAAGTGATACTCCTTCAATATAACCCTGTTGTCTTCAGTACTATCTTCCCCATGTCTATAGGTGATATGGACTATTAGGCTGACCTGGTCCGAGTGATAGTATTGACTCTGAATCTCATTTTGCAGTTGAAGAGTGTAATTTTCCACAAAATGGACCACTGACAAGATAGTTCCGATAGGAAATGTATCCCTGCACATTCTAAACTGTTCATCTTTCCAATGAGCCACATGCACATGCTTTACATATTGTTGTGTCTTTTCAAAGAATTCCTCCATGAAGTCGCAAACCCGTACCTGGTATATCAACTATAAAGACATTATATCAATAGATTGTTACATATGAAATTGCAATCTGAAGAAAAAATAGTATCCAATAGCTCATTACCAACCTGAGAAGTGACCAATTGTATTTTTTTTCTTTCGTTCCCTCCATCAATATCATACGTGACATATTTGAATGACTGCAAGTTCACCTCCTGCCTCCCAAGTTCATTCTCATCGGTCACATGTACGCATTTTTCCAATAATGTGAATCCATCACACCCTGGGCATGTCCTATCTATGCAAGTTTTTTGATAAAATGTACAATTGTTTGTCCTGCTACACAAAATGCTATGAATAAAGTCTCTAGATGGAATTGCTGGTAATGCAGCTGAGCATTCCTGCACAAGAGTGTTATGCAATACACAAAAAATATATGTATATGTGTCATAATAGAAACCATACTCAATGTGGTATCGACAAGAACATGTGTTACGAATTGTGTTTATTTTAACATACCATGGTTTGCATTTTTCTAATGATCTTTTGCCCAAGTCAAGTTCGTTATGTTCATTCCTAAATCTCTCATATAATTATGTTTGTGTCATATCAAGAAAATGTTTAATGTGTGGTTCATGATCCTTTCAACCCCTTCTCAATTTTAATACATCTTTTTGGTTGGAAGAATGTCTAGTGTTGTCATGCCAAAAAGCTTGCACTAATCCCTTTACCGCATCAATGAGCTTCATATCAGAGCATGGCAACCTTCCAATGAAGGCCCAAACATCTGTTTGACCGGTTTCAAGTTGTTCTCTTCTAATAAAATACCTACGAAGTGTCTTCACATTCAAATTAACAATTTTGGATGTAGGTTTAAGAAAACGAAGTTCCCTAGTGCTTTTGTTAATAATTGATTGTGACAACACACGACAAGCCACATTGCGATCCTTTGAGCGAGATTTCTTTCCAATTGTACTAAATGCATCTACTAAACTTTTAACGATATGAGAACTTGGTTCTAACTTTTTGGCCATCTTTATCCCTAATGTTCTTCTAACAATAGTCATATGCCTAGATTTCAACAATGATAAAAATAATTTGCGCTTGTCCCCATCACATTTAGAATCAAAAAAATTTATCAAGTATTTGTTGAGTTTGATAAGCAATAGAACATGTAGACAACGTACCTTCAAGTGAACTAATCAGAGTTTCATCAACATGTACACGTCTCGGATTTCTTCAGCGTGCAGTTGCTAATGGAGGTAAGGGTGTTGGAACTCGAGCATGTACACCATCACCAGGACGCTCTGGCGTTTCCATAGGAGCCCCTTGTCTTTCATTCTCTTGGACGGTATCCATAATATTTTCTTCTTCCATTGTCAATACAACACTCAATGCCTCTCTAACTTTGTCGCTTGTATAACCACTACCCAACAAGTCATTCACTACCATATTTTGAGGTTGACTTGATGTGGGAATTGAAACATCACCTATTTTGAGGCTGACTTGATGTGGGAATTGAAACATCACCCGATGAGCACCTACATCTTACTTCTTCACTAGTGCCATGGGGTGCTTCTTCATCAAATGTTGTTGAAATTGAGGGCCCCTCTAGTGAATTTCTTCGTATTTCTTGAGGTGGATGGGTAGGAACAACCGTGGCATCATCTACAGTTGGAATTGGATGAGTTTCCATGGAATTTCTTCGATTCCACATGTCCAATATTTTCTTTTCTCTAAATTCTTCCATGGTTTCTTGAGGCTTATCTTTCCTTGCCGATTTCCTTTTTCGATTGCGTGAATTCCCCATGACCACAATGAGCAATACTAAGAAAATAGATCCTAGAGGTGTGCTCAATTATTCAAATATCCAAATTATTTCTCAACTATGAATATAGGTTCTTCAAGCTTGCTCAATTGTCAATATAGATACTTCCTCAATTGTGAATATAGGTGAACATCAATCTTGCTCAAATGTGAAAGTAAATTTTCTACCTCACTTGTGAATATAGAAAATTCTTCATTTGTGAATATAGAAATTTCAAGCTTGCTCAATAGGGAATGTAGATTCTTCTTCAACTGTGTTCATATAGATTCATCAAACTTGCTTGACATTGTTAATATAGAATCACCTTGAAGCTTGAAATTGTGAATGTAGAATCCTCTTGAAGCTTGAATTTGTGAATGTAGAATCCCCTTGAAGCTTGGTAATTGTGAATGTGGAATCCTCAATTCCAAATGCCAACTGTAGAATCCTCTTCAAACTTGTTGATTGTGAACATGGAGTGTCTTGAGCTTTCTCCAATGCTTTGACTGTTAATTTTGAAGTGTCGTGCTGTATGGGAGACGGGAAGGCAGGAGGAGAAAACGCAGAACACGGGAGGATAAAAGTATTTTTTCACAGACATAATGTGCTAGCGTTATATATACACATAACGTGCTAGCATTATGTACACACAAAACACGTGCATGTTTCTTGAATATTACAAAAAATAGCTATTTAATATGTTTGGTGCATGGCTAAATAATGTACCTAGTTGCACAAAATGCGCGCGCATTTCTATATTCATAAACACGCTAGTATTATTTAAATAATAAAAAAACCTTATTCAATAGTTTATTTAATAGTTTCTATGGGTTGCGGGGTTAAATAGGGATTTGGTGTTAGGGGTTTAGGGATTAGAGATGGGGGTTGGTTAGATAGGGGTAAGGGGCTAGGAGGGGGGGTAGTTAGGGGTAAGTGGTTGGGAGGGGGGTTAGCGAGGGGGAGAGAGAGAGAGAGACTGAGAGAGGGGGTTAGTAATGGTTAGGGGGGGAAGGAGGGAGAGAGAAAGCGAGAGAGGAGAGGGTGTTGGTTGTAGGGACTGCGAAAGAGAGATGCAAGGCGTGGTTAGACGTAGGTGGAGGTGCAGGGAAGAGAGAGAAACTGAGCAATCCCGAGTTAGTAAGGGCTAGGGAGAGGAGGGGAGGGAAATAGAGAGGAGGGGGTTTTGGCTAGGGGAGTAGCAGATGATGAAGACGACGATGATGAAGATGAAGACGATGATGATGATGATGATGATAATGATGAATATCATGATGACGATCATGATGAACATCATGAAGATGATGATGATGATGTTGATGATGATGAATATGATGACAAGGACGATGAGGATGAAGATGTTGCTGATGATGATGATGATGATGATGACAATGATGATGTTGAAGATGGTGATGCGGATGATGATGACGATGAAAATGATGATGGTGATGATGATGATGATGAAAATGATGATGATGATGATGATGATGGTGATGATAAAGAAGAGAATGATGGTGATGATGATCAATACACAATCATGATGAAGATGGTGATGAGGATGATGATGGTGATGATAAAGAAGAGGGTGGCAATGATGATGATGATGATCAATCATCAATCATGATGAAGATGAGGGTGGTGATGAGGATGTTGATGGTGGTGATGATGATGAAGATGATGATGAATACGACGATGAGGATGAAGAGGATGATGATGGTGGTGATGATGATTAAGATGATGATGAATACGACAATGAGGATGAAGAGGATGCTGCTGCTGATGATGATGATGATCAATCATCAATCATGATGAAGACAAAGATGGTGATAAGGATGGTGATGAGGATGATGATGATGATGATGATGATGATGATGATGAAGATGACAATGGATATGATGACGATGATGAGGATGATGAGGATGATGAGGATGATGAGGATGATGATGATTGTGATGATGGTGATCATAAAGAAGAGGATGATGACGATGATCAATCATCAATCATGATGAAGATGAAGATGGTGATGAGGATGATGATGATGATGATGATGATGATGATAATGATGATGATGAATATGATGAGGAGGATGATGATGATGATGATGATGACGACGGTGATGATGGTGATGATGGTGATCATAAAGAAGAGCATGATGATGATGGTGACGACGATGATCAATCATCAATCATGATGAAGATGGTGGTGAGGATGATGATGATAATGGAGATGACGATGACGATGATGACGATGATGATGATGATGATGATGATGATGATGATGATGATGATGATGGTGATGATAAAGAAGAGGATGATGATGATGAAGATGATGATGAAGATGATGATGAATATGATGATGACGATGATGAGGATGATGGTGATGAAGATGATGATGATGATGATGATGGTGGTGGTGGTGATGATAAATAAAAGGATGATGATGATGACGATGATGATGATGATGATCAATCATCAATCATGATGAAGATGAAGATGGTGATGAGGATGATGATGATGATGACGAAGATAATGATGAATATGACGACGACGACGATGATGATGATGATCATAAAGAAGGGGATGATGATGATGATCAATCATCAATCATGATGAAGATGGTGGTGAGGATCATGATGATGATGAAGATGATGATCGAGATGATGACGATGATGAGGATGATGATGATGATGATGAAGATGATGATGGAGATGACGACGATGAATACTCATATTTACGTTCTGAAAAAACCTAGCTACATATCCTTCCATATGTTAAAATAATCAATAATATAAAATATTCATTTTGTTAAGTTTCAATCAATCTATCTATATACAATGTGCCCGATTAAATGGGATATCATATGTGAAATATAGGTGGTGATGCATATATAGAACTCCATATGCATGTAATCAAATCATACTGAAATATTAATTTAATTAAAAGAGACAGAATTTATCTATGTTGATCTTTCTACAAATTCTCCATTGTGAATTATAAATATACTGAAATAATTTGTAAATGAAAAGAGACAGAATTTAACTTAGTTAATCTTTCTACGAATTTTCCATTCTGAATTATAAATATACTAAAATAATTACTTAATTAATAGCTCTTCTACCTCATATGCAAGTAATTAAAGAACACTCCAATAATAATTTGAATGACAACTTGCTTAGAAGACACGGAAATCATATGCCAAATAAACCACATGAATTTCTTTTCAACGTAATACTTCGCAAATATATATATCTGTTATTATTATTCCTTAACTATCAATTTTAAAATGTAACTTAAGTTTATATTCATGACAAATTCGTGGCATCTTACTTAAAATGAAGAAGGCACTGGACAGTTTAACGTGAGGAGTAATCAATGAAATATTTAAGATAGAGGTTTTAATTGAAGTTCAAATGCGGATGGTGCATGATTCCTAGGAATTAGTCAGGTAATTAAATATAGAGACTGATCCAGCGTTTCAAGTGAAGTAAATGGTAAGATATGAGTCTAAAGGTAGTTGGCCAAATCAAAGGATGAGTATGCACATGCGCAACATCTGAATTTAGAGGTCTACATGATCTGCGGTTTGAATGTTTTAGCCAAAAGAGAAATACATATATAAATGTAGTGCCGAGAGGTCTAACACATCGCAGAGCCTAGAGATCAAAATAAGGAAACACTCATCCTAGCGTGAGCTCTGCATAGTTGTATAAGCAAAGATGCATAGGTCTTCAATAAAACTAGGCGTGAGCTCTATCTCAAAATATAAGTTGAGGATCTAGCAAAATAATCTGAGCATGAGCGTTATCAAGTTAAAGTATAAGGAGATCAGATAACTACCAGTGTTTCATCCAGAGAACCGTGCATCTCGATCAACCAATGGCCGATTCGATATTAACCATGGGTTTGTGTCCGAGAACTAGTTCAGATCGGAATAAGAGAAACACCCAATGTGTTAGAAAAGTAAAGTTCATATCTAAAATATGGAATAGAGCAAGCTCAAATATAGACCCAACGTTTATTGCAGAAAAACTCAGATCTTGATCTGACACTTTAGCAGAGCCACGCCCTTATTTGATACATAACTATTGCATAACCAGTAAGTCAACTATATATCATTACTGTGGCTTTAATAACTCAACTTTAGCAGAGATCCATACCGTATAAATACATCTACCATGTTTTACTAGCTAGAGGAATAAACCAACAGAAAATATTCAAATCCGTCCAGAGATTGGGTCTACCAGCATAAGTGGGAGGTAGTTCAAAAATTGAAAACCGAATGCAGCATACATATAAATCTACTGCACAAACAATACTGGGCAGGGATCGAGCTTCTGCAAGCTGTCATCTACCATAACTGCATACTTGAGAAATGACGGCTCCCTGATTCATTACTTTGCCGCCCTTGCAATACAAGAACTGGCAGCGCATTCACCTGTTCATGTCCTCCACAATAATTCTCTTTTCCCCCAATTTCCTGTCATTTTTCAACCCCCTAAGTACTGGTGTATAAATAACACAAAGCTTAAAACAGTCCTCCATCTTGGAGAGTCCGTCTTTCGCCAAGTGGAGGTCCAAGTCATGAGAACTGGCAGCATGTCGTTGCCAAGTGGAAGTTAGGACCACTACACGTGTTCCCCCCTATAAACTCAACGAATACTCCGACAAAATTTGACCGTTTAAGAAAACAAACACTTCTGTGAGGATACAAGTGGTAGCGATGGTTTTCTGAAGGGGACAAAATTCCCTAACTTTTCTCAAGACCCGATCAGCTCTAAAAGATATGCAAAATATACATATTTTTAACCTTACTTGTTATTTTAATAATACGTTAAGATAAGTTATCTCTTTAAATATGCCCCTTTTAACTTTATTTCTACTTGAATAAAGCTTTTATCATAAGATAGGTTATATTTATATGACTATGGTCATTTTCACCCTTGCTTTATCCTTTTTCCCACAATATAAATATTCTTCATACTATGATTATACATTGATAATTCGACTTGTGGCCATGCCACTCAAGGCACTTTATGTGCACACCTTTATGATACATATATCTATTTATTAATCATAAACCTCATATGTTATCTTCCTAACATCGCAATCACTAAAACATACTTATATATATATATGTTATTAATCATACACTATACTTTATCATAGTATAATAACATAATTGTTATAATGTCTTCCTTTTATATTTAAAAATGACTATATGCTATAAGCTTTATCACAGTCTATTAGCATAAATGCTAAGATATATATATATTCTTTTTTATAATAAATAATGCATATAGTCCCCTTTTAAGTTAATTCCTTAGGTTTGTTTCTATCGTAGGATTTATTTAGTCATAATTACCTTCATATTGCAAGATATACTTTATAACTCTTTAGAAGGTTGTGATGAGTAACCAAACTCCTCAACCTTCATCATCTTTAAATTTCTCATGTCACATTACCAATTGCTTCTTGTCTTCTTTTGTTGCATCCGACTTTAGTCTCTTAACTCTCTGCTAACATTTTCACTTTAAGAAATAACATATAATATTGTCGTGTTCCACTAGTGGGGCCTTGGCCTTGAGCTCCTCACCAGGGCCATTCACATAGATACAATCACAGCAATTTATTTACATTAGGTTGCTAAAGGAGGGGTGTTACAAAATTAATGAGAGATGAGAGATAGGGAGAATGCCATTGATTGGATAAATGATATCAGTAAGTGTTCTGGTTAAAATTCTGTCCTATGTTTAAACACAGTAAAACATTACAGTATAGCATCAATTGCAGCATAGAATTCATGTAAATAATACTTGAAAGAAAAACAAAGTATGATTCTGACAGTTCCATACATTTCTCTTGTCTCTATTCATTTTAGATAGCAAGCGAATGCAATCAATATTAAACATTTCATGTTTTCAAAGTAATTGTATTTTCAAGAATTATAGCAGCTGCAAGAACTAATCACTATATAGATTTCTTGTCATTATACATATTTTATTTCTTCACTAATTTCCTTCTTTGATTTCAATTATCGAATATTTATATAGTAGTATCAAACCCTAAGATACTACAAACCCTAACTTTGTTTACACATCTCATAATTTCCATCTCAAGTCTTTTATGACAAACTTTAAACATTTCCTTTCTAAACCTAATAGCTATAGATTTTCCAAACCCTAACTAGCATATCGAAACTTCTTCAAGACAGTATTCACCACATAGCAGAAAGCACGATTTTATACAAATGTTATCGATGGCTCATAACCTTAGCAAGAACACATGTCAACATCTCAACATTCACACTATCGAGATCTTTTATACATGGATTAAGCTTTTGGTACAACATCTTTTTGCAAGTCAAATAGAAATCAAAAGCTACAGGTAGGATTCATTCGAGATTTAAAATAGACACTGTGGATTAACCATTCCAAAACTTAAAGATTGACAACTTTGATGAATACAGGAAGCAACTTTATACACTCGACCTGAGATAGCTCTCAACAGTTATTCCCAACAATAATTTAAAATATCTATTTAAGCAAAACTGTAACATTGCAATTCAGGAGAACCAATAGTACAGAAGCAAGTGAACCACGACTCCATTAAGGAGGGTCCATCAGCATAGATAAGAACATGACAGAGTTTTTATTGTTTCCATTTAAGGGTTTCCGAAACACATAGGGTCCTTTCCCTTAAAACAACCAACGATGTACAGACCAACTCGAATTCGGTTCCAATGCTTCAGCAAAAATATGATATCAAAACAATATTCAAAACATAACTTTCCATTGCAAAGAAACGAACCATAGTTTACAAGTGCAAAAGAACCCTCGGTTCTTGGTTTCCATTCAAAATATATAACAGAGAATTACATTACGTCCTTACAAGGTTCCCAACAGGACATAGAGTTACCCTCGACATCTTTAAACATTAAGCCGAGACCGTGGAACAACGAAACTACACAGGCTTTTACCCTGAACTTAACAACACGAAGACGAGAACCAAGTTCTCATAAACAACACAGCCATGCATCAAATATCCAAGTGATAACTTAAAATACTGAGAGGTTACCCTCTATACAGTTTAAAACAAAACAAGACAAACTTAAAACTTCGCATTCATCCATCACTGAAACAAGTTGAAGGTTTCCAATTCTCGGCACACAGAAAACCACCATGAAAGGTACCTATGAGGTTTTCGAGAATGACCAGAGCTTACCAGGAAGCAATAGCAGCTTTCCTTTCTCAAACCCTTTGCTTATAAACCTTCCAACGAAGAGGGCACCTTCCAAATTACATGTTTGACTGGTTAAAATCCAGCAAACACAAATAAAATACAAGTTCACCATATTACATTTCAATATCAACTTACTTACCCTTTAGAAGCTTCAGTCCAAACAGTAAAAACGAAACTAGAGGTTGGTTTCAGCATTTATACATGCATAGACTCAGAAGACGACACCATCTTTTGGAAGAGCCGAAATCCAAATACAAATCACTCTCAACAACTACCAGAAGAACCACATTTCTTATGACTGTATCGTGGCTCTATGGCACGTAGCTAAAGCCTGCAACTATTAAAAACTACCTCTCACGGGTCACAGGATCGAAACCTTGGAAGGGAACTTCCTCCAACCCTACATTTTGGTAGCCTGTCGTCCTCAACTCTAACATAACAATGAAGACCGGGAAACTCGCTACCATTACATACAATGAGGTTTAGGGTTCCACAATCAACGATCAAGATTTGGTGAGATCGACGAGGATGGAGATGCCAACAATGCTACGTGAGCAACATTGCATTGATATCTCATTAATTACAATAACCACGAAATTGCTAACACTGTATGCCAAGGAACATTACCGTGTACAACTCGAAGGAGAGGCGATATAGTAATCATGCCAGCTAATATTTCTAGTTATATCATCAATCAAAGTTCACGTGGATGGGCTACGTGGGTTGAAAACAAAACTTTCCACTATGGAGTTTGGTCAGAACATTAATGCATGATCGGGACACTATCAACCTGCAGTTAGAAATTTAATACCCGTCAATTCATCACATCATTAACAAGATTATTTTGAAAGAAAAACATGCGTTAATAATACTTAGGACAAGAGCTAAGTCATAGCACAATTGAATCTATTGCTTAAGTCATAACCTTTCAAAGGTTTGGTTACATTGTATTCATGGTTTGCATAGGATAATATCCTATAGTGCTAAAGTATAGCTAGGATTGCATATTGTAATCATATCATTGCATAATGAAAACCATATCATTGTAATATGTAGTGCATCTTTTATATAGTTCCAAGTTTGAAACTTAGGCATCGTAATATTTGAATTACATGTCCATGCAATATGTAAATACATAGCAACTATAAGATATATCTATTTCATCTCTATAGTTCTATGTAAGCATAAGAATGAAGTTTTATAATGCTAGTTCATAGCATATATATACCATAATTACCATAAATTTTCTATGATGGCCATGTAGGGCAAGATTATGGTATCATCCTAGGTATAGATTAAGCGTTGACGAGATACACTCTACAGCCAATTTCTTATACAAGCACTAGTCACTATACCTTATATATATATTAAGTGTGTATTCAAATGATAAATACATGACATAGAGTAGTCTAAGTTCCCTAGATGATAAGTATAATGATAGTTCAAAGGTGAAAACATTATTTCTACAAGCTTCATAATAACATACTCAATAGATATTAGTATCGCTGCTTTAATATTAATGACAGTAGTCTTATGACAATAAAGGTAGCATTATAATAGAACACATGGACGACTTGATATTATAACACTAAAAAATTTAAATGTTAGTGCATGAAATAGGATTAGAACCATGTATCCATACATCCAGTAACTGGTGTCACAAGGAAGTACTAAGCATTTTAATTTTACATTGACGATGAATTGAAAGACACAAGTACTCTTAACAAATGTTGTCATAGGATTTCTTACCTGTGGTCTGCACATGGAAACAAGATTCAAATTCCTTAGCTAAACATAGCTAAGTAAACTCCAGGGTACCTCGTAGGACCCCTTCATCATCATACAAACAAACTATCAGCACTTCATCAAGAACATCACATTAGTACAGCATGTAATCATATTCAAGAACTTAAGCAAATCTGTAAACTGTACTCGTATGCATAATCATAAGAGATCTTTCGTTAAGGAGATTAACATCCGCTTAAACCTAAAGTAGCAAATACAATTATATCTTATTTATTTGAGATATATGACGTGTCATTGTCATTAATTATCTTAGTTAAGCATTCGAAATAATTTATATGTTATGCATTAAATGACTTTGCTAGTTATTGCTATTATAAAAAATTTTAAATTTTGGTATTTTTCGGGATGTTACATCCTTAGAAGAGAATTTGAGACCCTTCAAATGAAAGATTCAGAATCTATTGACCAGTTTTTCAATAGAACCATGAATGTGGTGAACCATATAAAAACACACAGGGAGGATTTAAATGACCAGAAAATTGTGGAGAAAATTCTGCATAGCCTACCCAACAAGTATGATGCAACTGTAGTGGCAATTAAGGAATCAAAGGATCTATCACAATTGTCTGTTGTTGAATTGATGGGATATCTATTGTCTTATGAATTTAGACTGAGTAGGAACTCAAATACCTCATTAGAATCTGCATTCAAGACTCAGGTTTCAGTTAGTAGAGGCATAGGAAGATTTAGTCATAGAGGTAGAGGAAGATTCCAAAATCAAAGTGATGAAAGACCAATTTCAGATGAAATCAGTAAATCAGTCTAGAGCCCCAACTCAAGAAATTTCAGAGGTTGAAGGAGTAATCTTAATCAACAGCAGTCTAGAAGGTTTGATAAATCAAAGGTTCAGTGCTTTTACTGTAACAAATTTGGGCATGCAATTCTGGACTGCAGAAAAAGACAAGCAAATGAAAGCAACCAATCAGCTAATTTATCTGAGGTATCTGAGACTAAAATAGAGTCCATGTTTATCACCTGTAATATTGCTCAGGAGATTCCAAAAGATGTATGGTTTTTGGACAATGGTTGTAGCAACCACATGACTCGAGATCAAGAGTTGTTTAGTTGTTTGGATAGTTCCGTTCAATCATAAGTAAAGCTTGGAACATATAGTAGAGTTTTTGTCGAAGGCAAAGGAATAATAGATGTTTTGACAAAGAATGGTGAGAAGAAGAATGTGAAAGATGTGTATCTTGTTCCTGGAATGAAATGTAATTTGATGAGTATTGGACAACTGATAAAGAATGGGTATGAGATAAATTTTTATGACAAATCTTGCAAAATTCTAGATAGAGTTCATTGTAATAGGTTGATTGCAAGGGTTGAGATGACCAAGAACATGATGTTCCCGCTTACAATGAGGAGTGATACTCAAAATTCTGTTAATGCATACAAAGCTAAGAGTGTTGATCAATCATGGCTTTGGCACTTGAGGTTTGGTCACTTACATTTTGATGGTTTGAGGTCATTGCATAAGAAGGAAATGGTGAAAGGGATTCCAATCATAGAACAAGCAACAAGCTCATGTGAGACATGTATCTTGGCAAAACAACATAGAGAAAGCTTTCCTGCAGGTGTTTCCTATAGAGCAAAAGTACCTTTGGAAATCATACAAGATTTATGTGGGCCAATGCAAACCCATTCTTCGGCTGGAGCTTACTATTTCTTGACATTTATTGATGATTACAACAGGAAGACTTGGGTATATTTCTTGAAACAAAAGTCTGAAACTTTCGGAGTCTTCAAGAACTTCAAGGATTTGGTTGAAAAACAAAGTGGTAAGTACATTAGAGTGCTAAGATCTGATAGAGGTGGTGAGTATAGTTCAAATGAATTTTTAGATTTCTGCAAGGTTCATGGAATTAAGAGACAATTTACCGCCAGATATACAGCACAACAGAATGGTGTGGCTGAAAGAAAGAATAGGACCATAATGAACATGGCCCAAAGCATGTTGAAGACAAAGCACTTACCAAATGACTATTGGGAAAAAGTTGTTTGGTGTTCAATATACATTCTGAAGAGGAGTCCTACAAGTAGCTTGATTAATAAAGTACCTCAAGAGGCATGGACTGGTAGAAAATGTTCAATTTCACATTTACGAGTTTTTGGGTGCATAGCATATGCACATGTACAAGTTGAATTAAGGAGAAAGTTGGATGATCATAGTGAGAAATGTATATTCACCGGTTATAGTGAGCAATCTAAAGCATATAGACTGTACAATCCCATTACCAAAAAGCTTGTTATAAGTAGAGATGTTGAGTTCAAAGAGGAAGAAGCATGGGATGGAAGTGTAGATGAGTCTATTACAAGAGGAGCTGTATAATATCATGAACATGATGAAGAAGAAGAGCATGAATCTCAAGGAGGACAACTAGTAAAAGCACCTATTACCGCTACACCAACAAGAAATGCATCGACTACAATCAAAACACCAAGAAGTCATGCACAAGGAGAGGTCTCAACGCAAAGAAATCAATCTACTCCAAGTTCGCAGGTAAGTGATGAATCTAATCCTACTTTAGCTACACTAAGATCTAGAGTTAAAGGAAGGAAGACTAGAAGTCTTATGGAGATATATGATCAGCATGAAGGCCAATTAGATTTAAATTCAAATTTTGCATTGTTAGCATATCAACCTGTTAGTTATGAGGATGCTATCAATGAAAATTTTTGGGTGGATGCTATGAACGATGAGATAGATGCAATAGAAAGGAATGATACTTGGGAATTAATGAATCTACCTGAAGGAAAGGAATGCATTGGTGTGAAATGGGTGTATAAAACAAAGTTCAATGCAGAATGGTGAATTTGAGAAGCACAAGGAAAGACTTGTTGCTCAAGGTTTTGCTCAACAACCTGGAATAGACTATAATGAATATTTTTCACCTGTTGCCAGATTAGATACAATTAGAACTGTTTTAGCTACTACAGCTCATAACAGTTGGAAAGTATACCAGTTGGATGTAAAATCTACGTTTTTAAATGGAATTTTAGAAGAAGAGGTATATGTAAAACAACCTCCAGGTTATGAGATAAGTGGACATGAAGAAAAGGTTAATAAATTGAAGAAAGCTTTGTATGGGCTGAAGCAAGCTCCTCGAGCTTGGTACAATAGAATTGATTCCTATCTCATAAGCAATGGTTTTTGGAGGAGTATCAATGGACCTACTCTGTACACCAAGAAAAATTAGCATGGTGAGATCTTAATTGCGTGCAGTTATGTTGATGATATCATTTATACTGGCAATTTGATGTTAGAATAATTCAAAACAGTAATGAGGAGTGAGTTTGAGATGACTGACCTTGGCCTAATGAAGTTTTTTCTGGGAATTGAAGTCTTGCAATCTAAAAGTGGAATCTTTATCTCACAATCTAACTATGCAAACGATATACTGAAAAGATTTAGAATGTTAAATTGCAATCCAGTTTCAACACCGGTAGCTATAGGCACTAAGTTAAGCAAGAAAGATGTTGGAGGTCAAGTAAATCCTAGGCTATTTAAATGGCTAGTTGGCAGTTTAATGTATCTAAACCGCAACTAGACCAGACATCATGTATGCTGTGAGTCTAATCTCAAGATTCATGGAGTCACCGAAGAGTACTCATTGGCTTGTAGGTAAAAGAATTTTGTGGTATGTTGCAGACACAATGAATTATGGAATTTTATATTCAACAGGTTCAGATTTCATTTTGAAAAGGTACACAGATAGTCATTTTACTGGAAATGTTGAGGATAGAAAAAGCACATCTGGATATGCATTCTTTTTTTGCTCAGGAGTTGTCTCATGGGCATCAAAGAAACAACCCATAGTCACTATTTCATCAGCAGAAGCAGAGTATGTTGCTGCCACGTCAACAGCATGTCAGGCCATCTGGATGAGAAGAGTTTTGTTCGATCTGTTGCATGAACAAGGAGCGCCAACAACAATCTTTTGTTATAATAAGTCATCTATCGCGCTGTCAAAGAACCATGTATTCCACAAGAGAACCAAGCATATTGACACGCGGTATCATTACATTAGAGAATTGGTAAATGATGTAAGACAAAGTCTGGGCATATGTGATGCTAATTATGTTGTAAATGTGTAGGTGGTTGAAATTAAAGGGGAGAATGTTGAGACATGTCATGTAAATTAAACCACCGCATTGAATGTGATTGATGTATCCAACTCCACCTCCATACTTGTATTTAATGCGGTAGATAAACTTCTATTTTGGTTTTGGAAAAAGCCAATAACTTTTTAGATTTATTCGTTCTGTAGAGCCGTGCTCCAGAAGTTTCTGAAAAATGTCTATCTACATGTATTGCCATTTTTTATGAAGGCGTGTAATAGATAAAAACAGAGTTCTGATATATATTATGCTGCTAAAAAATCTTTGTTGTGAATGCCGTGAATTTTTATGTTGTCTGAATATGAATGAGTGAATTTCTTATGGGTTTTACCGTGAATGCTTCCCCTGCCTCCTTTCAATTTGGCCTCCAATGGTGATATGGTTGTTGTTACAAGATTTTGTATATGAGGAATCCATGGTTTGGGGTACAAGGAATTGTAAGGGGAGAAAAACATACGAATTAGGCTCTAAATGAAGCTTATATGGCTCATGGACCATGGATAAGGATTCAAACAGCCATATGGAGCCTCTAAAGGAGATAATCAACATCCAAATAGAGTATGCTTTCTCCTATAGTATTGTGGAATGTAGAGATGGATATTAATATCTTGACATTGGGCATGAGAGAGAAATAAGCCCTTTAGGCCCTAGATGAAGCCTATAGGGAACAAGGGCCATGAACAAGGCCATAAATGACAAAACATGCCTTGGGTCTCATACATTGGCTGGGGTGAAATTTAGGGAATTAGACCTTAAATTAAGATTCTTTAGCTAACTTCCCATGATTAGGGTCTCAAACTACAACATAAAGCGTTTAAAGTGGATGTTTAGCATACAAGTGGTGTAAGGACACAATCAAGCAATTGTTCTCAAGACCTTGACGATATTCAAGAGAAGAAAATAAGGACATTATGCGACAATGGATCTATTTTGGCCATGGACATGATCTCAAACCACAACAAAGGGACTTAAAAGATGATCGTTATCCTTCAAGTGGAATATGTGTACCATTATTCAATCTGATGCGCTAGGGATGGGTTTTAACCCACTGTCCATGGTTAAGAAAGTAAAATAATGCTTCGTAGACCTAGATGAATATTTTAGAGATCATGGCCCATAAATAATTCCATAATCCATATGAAATGTTCTCTATAGAGGATCATTATCCTTTGAGTGACATATGCATGGTATTATAGGGTTTCATGCATCAATGACAAGCCTTGAGTCCTTAAGCATGGTTGGGGGTTAAACCCAAGGAATTAAACCCAAGTAAAAAATTATTTTGCTAATAGTCAGTTATTAAGGCCATGAACTACAACATATGTCCTCTAAAAGAGACCTTTTGCATACAATTGGGATGTATATGCCATTGGGATTTTTTATGTAGTGGTGATTGGTGGTAGTGCCTTGACCTTGAAATATGGAGGAAAATAAGTTCTTTAGCCCTTAAATGCATAGTATCGGTCTAATAGGACATGGAAATTTCTTAAACAACCACAAAAAATCTCTAGAATGTGTCTTTGTCCTTGAATGGAATATGGGATCCAATATAAGATTTTGGGAAAAAGAGATCACTTGAATCCCTTGGAAAAAAAATAAAGCTTCTATTTCCTTAGTCATTGAGCTATTCCTCCCACCACCACATGGACCTAGACCATTGTCCTTTTGGTGGGATATGAGCTTCATCAAAATATTTTGTGTGCTAGGCATGGCACTTATTTCCTTGATCATGATTGATGAAGGAAAATAAGTGTTGTAGGATCTAGATTAACATTCTAGGGAACACAATCCAGTAATGGCACCTTGAACCATCACCCAAACCTTCTAAATGAAATATTTGACATTTGAATGAGATATGGGAAATACTAGAAAGTTTTAGTCACAATAGATGAGTCTTGAGACCTTAACCATGGTCATAGGAGAAAATAAGGGGTCATATGACTTAAATGAAGGTTTTAAGCCTCATGAGCCTGAATAATTCCTTGAGTAATTATAGAGGCCTTTTAGAGGGGATGTTTAGCCTCTAATTGGGATATGTGTGCAATTATGAGGCTTTGTACACCAACGATGGGTCTTAGGGACCTAACCATGTTATGGGGATGAAATAAAGGGCCTCAAGTATTTTATAAATATTTTAAGGTTTTGGTCCATGAACATCAGCTAAAAGCTCCACATATGCCCTCTTAAATATATCTTTAACCTTTGAATGGGACATGGATTGCTATAAGAGGTTTTTGATACTAAGCATGGATCCTTGGATCATGACTATGATCAAGGGATGACAAAAAAAACTCATATGAACTAAATGAAACGTCTAAGGTTATTGGGAGAAAATGAGGTCTTGAACCATTACAAATATCATCGGAGGGGATATTTAGCCACCAAGTGGGATACATATTCAATTAAGAGATTTTTTTCACCAGATATGATCCTCAATTCCTTGACTATAGTCGTATGGGAATCATTATGATATTTTCCACACTAAATGGCTATGGAGACACAACCCATGGTCCAAGGGTAAAATCAATGTCTTAGGTACTAAAATATGATTTTATTGTTTATGGACCATGCATAAGCTATGCAAGCACCACTCAAGCAATATAAATTGAATGTTTATGCCACAGGTATAATATATATCCCATTAATAGATTTGTCACACTGGGGATTGATATCAAGGGCTTGAACATAGTTCAAGGATAACCCCTAGGGCCTAAAGAATATTTTTAGGGATCATTATTGTATGTCCCACCTTTGGATTCTGCATTATCATTCCAAGTAATAAAATTTTTGTTAGCATCTAGGACACTCATAATTATGAATGGCATATTTACATTAACATCCATCTTCTCCTTGAATAGTGCATATATAGATTAGAACACTAAGACATAATTTTTTGATTGTAAAAGTGTCTAGTCCTGGAATAATTTAATCCTTTAATCATTATATTGTATTCATATATTGGATGTAAAGACCCAGGAATATAACTCAAAAGACTTATGACAGAAAATGTGATGAAACATGACCAACATGATGCATGTGCATGTGAGCATTGTCACTAAGATCTTCCGTCGTTGAAAAAAATATGTATATCCATGATGCCTCATGCCTTCATTATCACATGCAATGGCTCCATTGTCACCTAGAGCCTTGTGCGATGGCTCCATGATGCGACTACTGCAGTGGAATCAAGCGTGGCGACTGCTGGCAATTTGGCCGGCACTTGCACCTAGAGCCTTGTGCGATGGCTTCATGATGCGACTACTGCAGTGGAATCAAGCGTGGCGACTGCTGGCAATTTGGCCGGCACTTGCAGTCGTTCGGCCTTTGTTACGTCGACAAAGCTGCGCGACAGGGATACCACATAGCGAATGGCACACTCAACAGGCTTGGAGGTAAATGTAGGGTATCAGTTTCAAATTTTTCACGCAAAACCTCATTAAAGACAACCGTCCCATCGATGTACCATTAACAGCAAACCTCGGGCGGCGGAGGCACTCGTACAAGAAACAGCGTGGACTAGACGGCGCGGAAGCACTCGTACAAACAGAAACAGTGTGGACTCGAGTCTTTATTTCAGCATTGAAAAATTATTTTTATAAAATACAAAAACTTTATAAGTCCTGGACCTACAGGAGAGAAAGAAGGATTATCTGGAAACAACAAGATAGTTGAACTCTGTGAATGAGGGCCAAGATCATCTTCTGCACTTCCAATGCACTGTTAACAGTGAAATTCAAGTGCATGTAACAGTAAATGAAGCAAGATACGAATAGCCTCCAGGTTTCAACAATAATATCTTGCTCCGTTTACTGTCACATTGCACTTGAATTAGATTAATGTCAAAAGGATGAAAATACATATGCACATTGTGTTACCCACATGCTTGGTATGTGGCAGCTTCAAATTATATTCCTATTTCCAGAATTTTAAAAGTTTGATGTCTATCTCAATTCGTGTTTTACTTCATTTTCTCAATTTATCAGTAACATGATATTTAGTTCTCTTTTGTTTTCAATGCTGTAATTTTTAACTAGAGTCCTGATATGTTAATTGGTTTTAGATTCCCTCTCTAAATCTATAATTTCTGCTCTGGTACGAAAAAAATTGATCATGAAATAACCTCTGTAGAGTGCCGTAGTTAACAATCCAATGCGGACCTGCGGCTTCACCAGGACCAATCACCTGCCCGACCTCCACGGTGAACAATCCCCAAGCAATCAGAGGTCTCATCCGGGAGCTAATTCAATTTTGAAATTTGAAACGCCCGCCCTCCCTGACCGCCCTCTCTTCACTCGACAGACATCCCTTTTCATTCGCCCCTTTTCACTCGACCAATGCAGAGAATAGGTTTCCAAGTGGGAAATTTACTGGTTCTAGTTTTGGTGGCATTACGTTTTTTCAATTCTGTAGGTCAATGTATGGTGGCTGGAGAAATTTAGTCTGGAGCATTGGTGTTGGGATAGATTTCACCTCGAATGGCCTATGCAAGCAGTAAGGCTTGTTGCCCTTGTAACAGGGGTTGAGGTCCCCAAAGTTCCGATTTGAAGCAGGAGAAATTTAGACAGTCGACAGCAAATGTTAATGCGTGCCTGCCTTAGGTTCTGTCTGTAACTACCACTATGCACTCCTTTCTGTAACTATTGATGCTCATGTGTAACTATTGATGCTCAGGTGTTTTTCAATTCTGTTTGGTGTTTAGTTTTTGGCCATGTTTTACTGCTTTTTTTTCACTGGAATAAACACTAGCACGTAGAGAAGTGCCAAGTGAATTACTGACAAATTGGCAGTTTTTATTCAATTTTTGTTAAATATAAATACGTGCATGGAGAAAAGTGTTTAAATCCCTGCAGGAATGCTTGCTTTTATTTATCAGAATTTAAAAATAGATTAAATTAAATTTTAAATTAAAATTTTATGAAACTGCCACGTATAATGGTACACACCAAGCCTAATCATCACTCATTTTTCCGAACAGAATCCATAGAGCCATACATGCCAGAATTTGGCACATGACTCGCAAGTTTGAAATTCTGCCGAGGAGCAAGGACTCTTAAGACCTCTCCGAAGCAACGTTTGGTTTTTGAGCCTCTTCTACAAAGTCCAAGACAGTCGCGCAGCATGTGATCACACTGATTTTATATTCTTAAATACAGGGAATCGATCTCTGGTGTTCTTAATTCAATGAATGGACAAATAACTTTTTACACAAGCAATTTGCAGAAACAGAGAAAAGGTGCAGCTTTGAAACACAATTAATTGAGAGAAGTCTTCAAATTTATTTTGTAAGACACCACCAAATTAAACTCAAACAAATCATCTCTTAAAATGTACCACCATACATAAATATATCTTTGCTAATATCATTGGACATAAATAGCTACATTCTATTGCAATCTTCAAAAGAATATCTCATTTTTTTTATGAATCAAAGCACGTTGCACCAGATTGTTGAATTGTTTTGCAAGAGATCGCTGGACAAATGTGTAGGTCTCTTTGTCAGAACAGCTCGCTGTCTATATGCATCATATTGTCGAAGACCGTCCTTTTCGGTCTGTCCTTAGACTACTCAGAGATCGCAAGGAACTCTTCAATATGACTCGAACATTTTGATGCAAAAATATTGAACCTTATTTCAACCAGGGCCAAGTACATTGCAGCTCTCAAGGTTATTGGAACTATTTAGTTTTGAGATTGAATCGATCTCCAACTTGGTTTCGTTGTTATCTTTTGGCATCATCAAGTTCATTAATGCACGAAATATGAGCTTCCTTACCTTCTAAATACTCCTATTAGAAGTAGTCAATTTTTATTTTTATTAATGAACTCCTATTATGATAGTTTTCACGGCTTTCCTTTAATTCCTAGTTAGTACTTACACTCATGTGGCAAGTATTTTATTTATAAATAAAAGAAAACACTACATTTTTCATAACCATTTGTTTAGGATCACATAATTACAAGGCATAAAATGTATTGACGGATAAAGGTCTAAACAATAACCATAGATGTGAAAGCAATTATATTATTCAATTATTGTTTTTAGTGCTTCTTTGTCTCTACTGTCATAGCCTCTTACTGTTGTTGAAGCTACTTATGTTGTTGAATTCCATCGTTGCGACTTGGATGTACTGCAGGTGCTTCCTTATCACTGTTTCAATGGTCTGATTCGTGAGGACATTTCTGAGCCCCTAAAAGTGGAGCTATGGCCATGATAATATCATTTGGTTCAGCATGTACATGGGGGGAATACCCGGATTGAGATGTGGGATCTGAAGCCGGAATATTTGTTGCATCTTCACTGTGAACTGAGATCGAGGGCTTGAGAATTAATTCCTGAGTTCATTGTTTCTCAATTTTCACCGGCTGTACTGGAGTTGTTGAAGACGGAGGTTCAGAAGACTCATTATGATTTTTCTTGCCATCCCCAAAGGGAGTTGCTCGAATTTTGTGAGGTTTGGGGTCTTGCCACCCATTGGCCTTCTTCTGTGGCCGAAAGGACGAGGGAAAGGTAGGGGAAACGAGACAATATGCCTGGAGATTCCCTGTATGTTCGCATGAGCGGAACCTAAAGGCAGTATTCTCATAATCAAGCTACTGCACGTAAGGGTCCTCCTCAATCCAGTCGATAAAAATCCTATCCGAAAACCCTTGGCTGAGGTCGATTTCAACACAGATGTGGGCATAAGTGAAGAAACCCTTCATAATACGATCTTTATCAAGCTTGATAAGCCTTCCCAGTGCATTGCCAATAATGGGTAAAAACGCTGGAGAATAAAAATGTAGAGGTAAGTTAGGGAGTCTTACCCAGATCGGAGTCTGCATGGAATTCATAGTCATAGGGTTAAAAGAGGGGAACCATGGCTACATGGAAAGACCACATCTTCCCCAGAACCACGGTCCTTGCTCTAACACTCGTTGGAAATCCTCGTTTTTGGTGAAGTTGACAATGAAGAAGCCTTTGGAATAGGGGAATACCTCTAGATCTAGCGCCCATGTCTTGCTGATCCATTATATTAGCGCAAAAGAAGGCCACAGTCCGTTGAAGCAGCAGATGAGGGCCCTCTGCTCATAGATGGTAAAGTAGGAAAAAACGTGAGGGTATTCTACCTCAGCCATTGGAGGTTTTGTGGATTGGTCCACAATGAAAGCATATCCAGATAGTGCCTTTGTTCCAGGACCTGCCACCTTAGATCCCGATGGAGCCTCAAGCCCTGTTTTCACTACATGTTTGTAAGAGTGGGAGGGGTGGGAGAAGGAGCTCCTCCCCTCAGCCTAGCAACAAGCGACAGTGTTGCATTTTCCATATTCCCTAATCTCTGAAGCCGAACTCCATCCTCCAACTGGTGTCCCCCATAGATCAACATTTGAAAGCGGGGAGAAATCCCTATTACTTGATATATCATGATTTTAAGCATGCTTGCAATGTCGAGGGGATGATCGTGCAAGCAGATTGACAAGCCATCAAGGACCCTCACGAAAAGAGGAAATCCTACGGCGCCCTCATAATTTGCCGCCATTGGAAGGTCTCTCTGTCGTCTGCCGAGAAGAAGAGAGGGCACACATGCAACAGGCTTGGGGACAGGCCAATTTTTCTCCTAAAAAATAGAGCCATCTTCACTATGCAACAAGACTCGAAGGGCTTCCCAGTTGGGTCCAGGCTGCCATGAGTCCCAATGGCGGCCAGGGATCGCGTTAGGGTTTTCGAAGAGCTTTGCATTCTCTCCCCACGTTTTGTAGAACCTTCTTCTAATCCTAACAATCCCGCAGCATCTCATTATTTATAATGAATGTTAATTAATTAATATTTAAGTTCTTGCTAATTCCATTAATCAAACTATATTGTAATTTTTTCATATAAAATATATATTTTTGACATATTTTCTAATACCCTCTAACTTATAATTTATGGTATATCTTGCATCCATAATTTATTTATTCATCACGTGAATGACATTCATTTATATAATTAATCATAACTCAACTTGGTATCCATATAGCTTATTGTTCCAATTAAATTTGTATATTGGAAGTAAATCAAATAAGTATCGTCATTAATTATATAAACAGTGCAAAGAAATACAAAAATCCAAGTCCAATAGATAACAAGCAAAGAAATACAAAATGGGTTATCATGTTGTTTAACTGTAAAAAAAAGAAGGATGAGAATATTTAGAGATGCCCTTGGTAATGTTCTTGTATAATCCATTCTCCACACACCAACATAATACCTTCCTTGGACAATTCATGAGTAGCATAGTATTACTCCCTATACACAAGCTAAAATTAAATTTGATCAAAAGAAAAAGTCAATTTAAGAATCTCTTCTAACATAGGTCATAAAAAGAACTATCTCATAGTGAAGTCTTTTTTCACGCATTCGATTACCAATATTGAATCTTCAAATATTTCAAGGTTGGCCACATCTTTTTCATTGATTAACAAAACTGTTTATCTTAAAACCATTAACTAAGGGAGTGTGCATGAAGTTGAGGGACCTTTTAGATGCAATGGGTAAATGCGAAACACGCAAGAATTGTGTAAATGAACAATGCTCGCGCGTTATGTAAAACTAGGTATGGCGGGCTCTGAACCTGCCATGTAATTTAACATGTAGGATAGGATCACAAAACACTCGAGCGTTATTGTGATCACCATAATGCTCGAGCGTTATTGTGTTCAACATAACGCTCGAGTGTTATTGTGATCACCATAACACTAGAGCGTTATGGTTAATATAACAAAAAAAATAAACAGTGCCGCAGTATTAGCCATGGCATTGTTTATTTTTTTTGTTATATTAACCATAGATCACCATAACGCTCGAGCGTTATGGTTAATATAACAAAAAAAATAAACAATGCCGCGGTTTTTTTTTTGTTATATTAATACTGGCACTGTTTATTTTTTTGTTATATTAACCATAACGCTTGAGTGTTATTGTGATCAACACAATGCTCGAGCGTTATGGTTAATATAACAAAAAAATAAACATTGCCATGGTTAATATAACAAAAAAATACCGTGGCATTGTTTTTTTTTGTTTTGTTATATTAACCATAACGCTCGAGCATTATGGTGATCATAGTAACGCCCGAGCGTTATGGTTAATATAACAAAAAAAACAGTGTCGCGGGCCGCGACACTGTTTTATCCATTGTGCTACCCAAATGCGAACGCTCGAGCGATCTCGCCTTCCCAAAACGCATTAGAGAACCTCAACCGAGGAGATTTGGAGGCTCAACAATCCCAAATTCATCTTGCAAGAACGATTCGAAACGTAAGAATCTAAATCATTGCCTCATCTCCTCATTAAGTTTATAAATTGTTATGTTGCCCTAATCTAAAAATATTTGTAAATGAAATGCCAAAACTTAAAATTTTAAAATTTTAATGAATTTTACATACACCCCCGTTAGACACAATGGCTGACTGATCACATCAATCATCATTGTCACCTACAAATATTTGTAAATCAAATGCCAAAACTTAAAATTTTAAAATTTTAATGAATTTTACATCCACCCTGTTAGACACAATGGCTCACTAATCACATCAATCATCATTGTCACCCAACATATCTATCTATAGCATCATTCTGATTATCATTAATTTTCATAACCCAAGCAAGCATTATGTCCCTATTTCATGCTGCCCTAGATCAACATTTTGTTCATCGTATGTAGCCCCAATAATCATAAATTCATTCTGTCCATACATATCATCAGCATCTTAGTTTGTACACCAGCAACATATCAACATATTGTACATCTTCATTATGTCATCATTATTCATGTCATATCAATCTGCTGCCATATCTCCATTCATACACTTTACACTGTCCATATGCAAATCACAACATTATGCCCATATCATTAGTCATATCTTCATCATTCTACCAGCATGTCTTCATTTTGTCCATCAATAGGCTGCCTCAGTTTAACTAATAAAAATACATATCTTTGCCACATCATCATGGCCTTTATGCCCGCATGGTCTCCACCCTTATGCCCTCAATGACCCATAATGTATGTCTGCAACGGTCATATGAAATGATATTTATGTTTGTAATGTATGCCTGAAATGAACTTTATGTTTGTAATGTATTCGTTCTTGCACAAAGTTTGTACAATTTTCATTTTTGAGAGATGTCATTATAGCACATGTATACATTTCTAATGATTTTTATTTTTATTTTTTGTTTGCAGTGACGACCATGGATGCCCACACTGACATCCAAAGAGAGATTCAAAGGCTCAGAGAAATTTGAGCCTCAATTACTATTGTTGATGAGAGGCATGTTATGCTTGCATCCAATTTGGATGCAATGATAGAGACCTTTAGCAGGTCTAATGGTGCTTTGCAAGATATTGCCACTTTCAAAGAAAGAAAGAGGCAACAATATGCAGATGGACTTAGCTATAGAGAAGTCAAGAAGTTGAAAATCTCAAAAGAACAAATATTATCCCTGTTTAGAGATCCATAGAATGGTGAAGTCCCTAATGCAAACAAAAGGCACATTTCTATCGAGCGGTGTACATATAAACCATTCATAGATAACTGGATGGACCGATGGTACATGGTGTTTGATGCACCACCACACAACAACAGGGAAATGCCTTTGTATTTTTTGAGAAAGATGTACGCAGAGTTTGTGTTGGGGAAGCATGTTAATTATTTTGATATCTTGGAGTACCGAGGTGTTAGGATGGGTATGCCTCAGCAACGTCCCAATGCGAGGCACATAGATCCCAATCGCCCAGTAGCTCCACCTCGTCGGAAGCTACCCAAGCCAGATGTGTCGCCTGCACATCAGTTAGTGCCAGAGGCACAAGAGTCATTCCTACTGTTGGCACAAGCGGTTGTTCTCCATAGCATGTATCTTCATGGTACGCACCAGGTAGGGCCTTCAGAGCCACCATCCATGGGTGGAGTAGAGACGCCACCTGTCGGTGGGGTAGATCCACCACCTCCCGGTGGGGTAGAGCCACCACCTTCCAGTGGTCAGGGAGCATCTAGTAGTGGCACTGCACCTACACAGCATGAGCACAACCATCAACCCCACCCATGCATAGTATGCGGCCATCCTTGCTTTGGTTCTGTCCAAACAGATGATACCTTTACTGGGTATTTCACACAGGTAAGTAAGTGGTTAACAATTTAGTGTCATTTTTAAATTATTTTTCCTTACTATACACATATATTTAGATTGCTAATATTTTTAATGGTTTTAAAACTTGTAGTTACTGCAAGAAGGGAACGGGGTTGAAGAACATTGCACTGATGATGCAGAGCATAGTCCAGAGCCCCATGCACCAGCACTGCATGATGATGATGATGATGTTTCCATTCTTTCAGTGAAAACAACTCACAATGAGGTAACTATTTCAACATGACATTATTTTAGTACATGAGTAGATCTAGTTAACAATTTAGTGTCATTTGTAAATTATTTTTCCTTACTATACACATATATAGATTGTTAATATTTTTAATGATTTTAAAACTTGTAGTTGCCACAAGAAGAGCATGAGGGCCAAGAGGCTCATGCAGTAGAACCTTCTGAGTTACAAGATGTTGTCATACCTTCAGCGACAACATCTCATGTTGAGGTAACTATTTCAACATGACATTATTTCAACACATGTTATTTTTTTATCACATGTTACTTAATCAATGCTACACGATCTAATATTTACAATTTTCTAAATTGCAGGTTGTAGATCCCCATCAGATGGAAGTGATTTCATCTAGTGAGCTCCCCCCCGGTGGGAATACAATCAATAGCATGCCCGCAGAGACACAATGGACGGCAGACCGTTTCTTAGAATTTATTGACGTATACAGTACATCGGTATGTATTTCATCATTTTTCAGTTTGTTAATACATGCTATTCCATTGACCAATGCATTTCTAACTATGTCATTATTGGTGATTGTAGCCACCAGCAGATATACGTTCGAGACTGTCAATAGTTCGATCTCCCCATAGTCCCAACGTGCAAAAGGGACAAGTTTACAAGAGAGGCTCCACTCCTGGAAAGAATGTGGATGTCCTCTATAGCGGACACACGAGAGATCGATCTACCCCTGACCTAACAAAGGTCATTGATGCTGCAGTCAATGCCGCATCTACAATAGCCATGAGTCACACGGAGGTAACTATTTGGACAATCACAATGCATAGTATTTAACCATGTTAACATATTGTTTATTCATGCATGTCTAATTATTTCTCCATTTGGTGATTGTAGCCATTAGCGGCAGTAGTTCCTGACCCCTCTACTCAATCCATGGTTCTGACTGGGTCTCCTCTTGCGATGAGATGTTCATTAATGACCAAGTTTTTTTATTCAATTTACCCAAACACGTTGATCAATGTTGAATTGTTGAATTAATTGAGATATGATCTTTTATTTGTAGAGCACAACTATAGAGATGCCTTCCATGAGCACACCGCTCACATGCATACCCCATGAGGAATTGGTGAGTGTTTGTCATAAATAATTTGGCCATAAGTTAATTTTTTAAGTTTGTTGATGGTAGAGTATTAGTGCAGTTATTTGATAAAAATAATGATTTTTTTTGCAGACTTTTGAGATGTCGAGCGATCCCAAGGAGATGGTTGATAGAGGAAAGTCAGGGAAAAACAAGAGAAAGATTAATTTTTGGTGTTGCATAGTCTTGGATAGATGTATTTTGACATACATGTACACATTGTTGTACTTAGGGATACATGTACATTGACAGGCCATTTCAGGGCTGGCTACTTTCCCATATTTTGTATTACAAACATTCGACTATCAATATATTCCATATTTTTACTTGAGTTTTGACTTGTGCTTGTGATGATTCATCTCTTCCACAAATTGATAAATTATGCTATTGAAATTTATAAAATTACATTTCAAGCAATATTTATTCTCTTACATTTATTGCATTGATCAAGTAACATCTCACCATTGTGTTATGAAAACATTATCTTAATGGAAAAAACTAATAGTATCTTTCAACAGTTCAATGAACTTAACACATGCATGTTAATTTGATATCTAATTTAAAATTGTATTTTTTGTCAACTCCAAGGGTTCATACCCATTGATCATGATTATGGTTGCAAGGAAAATATGTTGCAAGGAAAAAACCTCTGTCATAATAGTAACATGCTATGCATACCATCAATGTAATCTTATGACATTTTCAGACAGTAAGAGGAAGTCCAATAGATGCTACACATTTCATCAATGCTATTGTATTTCATCAAACTATGCGTACATGAGCATCTATGCAGTTCGATTGAATGGCAAGGAATGCATAACTAAAGTTTAATAAAATTCATTGTGCCTTCATGTACATATGGTAAAATATATGTAACAAATATACCCTAGTTTGTTAAAATATGCTAACCAATACCTGGTCATGAATTCACTCTCATAATATCGTTGAAGATATAAAACCTATCCTTACTAAACCCTAGTATGTAAGACACTAGTTTGTATTTTACCTCTTTCATATGTTCATTTTCCACCTGTCATAATGCAAAAGTAATCATCTAGAATCCATGGAAAATGAAATACCTAACTAGTTTAATGATATTCCTTGATAATGTTGTATTGATGAACGAAAATAAGATGCTCATGGTCCCATGTTTGTTTTGATAAATTGCACAAGTTTCGTAATCATCATCCTCACCATACTCACCCTCATCATCATCTTCATCATTGCCACCATCATCATCTTCATCATGATCATCATCTTCATCACCACCACCACCACCATCATCATCATCGTTATCATCATCTTCAACACCACCAGCACCATCATCGTCATCATCATCTTCAACACCACCACCACCATCATCGTCATCATCATCATCATCATCCTCGTCATCCTCACCCTAATCCTCATCCTCATCCTCATCATCCTCATCATCCCCACCCTCACCCTCATCCTCATCCTCATCATCCTCACCCTCATCCTCATCCTCATGCTCATCCTCATCATCCTCACCCTCATCCTCACCCTCATCCTCATCCTCATCCTCATCATCCTCACCCTCATCCTCATCCTCATCATCCTCATCATCCTCACCCTCATCCTCATCCTCATCCTCATCATCGTCACCCTCATCCTCATCATCCTCATCATCCTCATCCTCATCCTCATGATCCTCACCCTCATCCTCATCCTCATGCTCATCCTCATCCTCATCCTCATCCTCATCATCCTCATCATCCTCACCCTCATCCTCATCCTCACCCTCATCCTCATCCTTATCTTCATCATCATCCTCATCACCC
This sequence comes from Larix kaempferi, assembly GCA_027924585.1. NCBI lineage: Eukaryota > Viridiplantae > Streptophyta > Pinopsida > Pinales > Pinaceae > Larix > Larix kaempferi. The sequence continues at coordinate 987,847 of BSBM01001022.1, read as the reverse complement.
TCACGCTCATCCTCATCATCCTCACCCTCATCCTCATCTTCATGCTCATCCTCATCCTCATCATCATCCTCATCATCCTCACCCTCATCCTCATCCTCATCCTCATCATCGTCATCATACTCACCCTCATCCTCATCCTCATCCTCCTCACCCTCACCCTCATCCTCATCCTCATGCTCATCCTCATACTTATCATCATCCTCATCATCATCACCCTCATCCTCATCCTCATCCTCATCATCCTCATCACCCTCATCCTCATCCTCATCCTCATCCTCCTCACCCTCACCCTCATCCTCATCCTCATCCTCATACTCATCATCATCATGGTAAACCATTATATTCATCATCGTGATGATCATCAACATATTCATCATCACGATCATCATTTTAATTACCCTCATCATCATCACCACCACCATCATGATCATCATCCTCATAATCCTCATCCTCATCATCATCATGGTGAACCATTATCTTCATCATCATCATCATCGTCAACATATTCATCATCACGATCATCATTCTCATCACCCTCATCATCAACATCTTCATCATCATGACCACCATGATCATTATCATCATCCTCATCATCCCGACCCTCATCCACATCCTCACCATCATCATGATCTGTTGATGTATATGTAACTTCGGAATGTATTTCATCTATGTATTTCATATATATTTATTGTACCCTTATAAGAGATGTGTTATTCCTCTATAAGGAAGTGTCGTCATGTGGATTGACAAGTGTCACAAGTGTGTGTACTTGCTGATGGGTTATTAGACCACCATGTGTGGGGTCAGCCCTAAAATATATATTATATTGTGGATGTATCTAGATAGACAAGTCGGCCCCATAGTGTAACTGGGAAAACAAGTTAGTATAAATAGAGATCGGGAGATCTCTATTTTGATCATTCAGAAAGTCACACTTCTCACACTCAGAAAGTGGTGCACTAGTGAGGAGGAGGATCATCTGCTACTAGGAAACTATCTCAGTGTATTTTGGTTGTACTTTGGTTGAGCCATTGCTCTCTCTATCTCTGAGGAAGTTGTGGGGTTTTTCACCTTAGGGTTTTCCCCATGGAGACTCTGTGTCTCTTGTCTCTCATGCTTTTGATTCTTGTGATGCTTGTGATGCTTATTGTGATTGTTATGCATTGATATACTATATATGTTATTCTCTCAGTGAAGATCCTAGAGTATTGTGAATCAATGCTCAAAATTTAACATGGTATCAGAGCTAACCTGAGAAGAAGACATTTTGCAGTGACGAAAACTTGAGTTTCTTGTTTATTGGGTTTCTCTCCATAGATTTTAGAAAAGCATTATAGTAGATTGACTCTACTCATCAAGGAGAATCCATCTGTCCAATCAGAATTCAATTCTGAGCATTTTCAGATTTGGCCCTAAAAATTAGGGTTTCCACAAAAATAGGAATTTCTGAAATCTGAAGACATAGCTGGAAGTTCCTTGCAAAAAACGAAGTATAGAGATTTAGATCGAGATTTTTTGCTAGGTAGATCTCCGGGAAACTCAAACCCTAATTCAGGGCTCTCCCTAGTGAACTCGGGAGGACAAAAAGTCAAATCTGAAGGGCAAAACTTTGTTGATCTCAAATTTTGAATGCACTAGGCTGATCAGCTCATGAAGGCGCATCTTTCTATCCTTTCAGAAAGTTGAAATTCATATTTTGAATTTTTAGGGTTTTTCTGACAAACCCTAATCTGGGACCAGATCCAGTTTACAACATTTCAAGTGGTAAGACCTAAATATTTTCTATTTCCATTTGAAGTACTCTTTAAAATGTCTCACCACATCAAGCTTGAGGATAAGCTTGAAGGGGCTGATAACTTCCGAGCTTGGAAGTATAGGATTGGGTTAATCCTCAAAGAGAATGAGTTGGACTCATATATAAAAGAATACATCGCTATCCCAGAGGATGAAGAGGCTAAAGTATTGCATAAGAAGAACTTGGTCAAGGAAAAGAGAATCATTATTGATTCTATCAAAGACCATCTCATACCCCATGTGTCTTCTCTAAAGACACCCAAAGAGATGTTTGACTCTTTGACCAAGCTATTTGAAGGGAAGAACATAAATCGGAAGATGACCCTACGGAACCAATTGAAAGGAGTAAAGTTTCAGAATGGAGAAACCATTCAATCTTATTTTTCAAGGGTCTCCGAGATCAAGGAACAACTAGAAGCAGTGGATGAAATAGTGGAGAATGGTGAAGTTGTCATGACCACTCTGAATGGCTTACCTAGGTCATGGGACTCCTTCATTCAAGGAATATCTACAAGAAAGAAGTTGATTTCCTTCGGTAGACTACGGGAAGAATGCTCACAAGAAGAAGCAAGGCTTGTGGCACGAGAAGAAAAGATGGGGAATAAGTTCTCACAGCTCACACTAAGAAAGGGAAGTCCAAGAGAGAGCCATCTCACTCCAAGAAATCTTCACATCACTTCAAAGAAAGAAGAATATGCTTCACCTGTAATGAGAAAGTACATATTTCCATTAATTGTCCCAAGAACAAGAAGGACAACAACAACTTCAACAAGAAGAAGAAGGGCAGCAAAAGAAGGCTTCATGCTCATGTTGCCGAGGATGATGAACCACCCAAGAAGAAGGCTAGGGCAGAAAGTGATGATAGTAATGATGACTCATCAAGTGAAGAAGAGTATGTTCTGATCTCTGCTCTCATAGGTACTATCTCCCATGGTTGTAATTATTGGTTAATTGACAGCGGGGCTTCAAAACACATGACCGGGTTTAAGGAATCTTTTGTGAACCTATCTGAACATGAATCACCCCATAAGATGAAACTTGGGGATGATTATCAATACCCAATCAAAGGAAGTGGTGAAGCCTCCTACAACCTAGATTCTGGAAAATCTTTGAAGATGAAAGAAGTCCTTTATGTACCTAGGCTCAAGAAGAACTTACTCTCCATCTCTGCATTGGATGCAAAAGGTATGAGGGTTGCATTTGTGGATGGCCAAGTCCTAATGTGGCCAAAGGGAAAGACCATATATGATGCAGTAGTGATTGGAGAGCAAGGGGGAGGTTTGTATAAATTAAAGGGACAACCTGAACATGCCATGGTGCATGAATCCATGGAGCCAAGTGAACTTTGGCATAGAAGACTTGCTCATATTCACTATGGGTCACTTCCAATTGCAAGCAAGGCTGTAGAGGGTCTTCCTGAAATCAAGACCAAACATGAAGGTGTTTGCAAAGGATGTGCAAAAGGTAAGAACATTAAGAAGGCTTTCCCAAGTAGTGAAAGCAAGGCGAAGGATATCCTGGAAATCATCCACTCAGATGTATGTGGTCCTATGTCATCCAGTTCTCTAAGTGGGTATGTTTACTATGTCTCATTTATTGATGAATTCTCCAGGAAGACTTGGGTATACTTCTTGAAGAACAAATATGAGGTGTTTGATAAGTTTAAGGAATTCAAAACCTTGATGGAGAATCAAACTAACAAGAAGATCAAAACATTCAGATCCGACAATGGTGGAGAATTCACCTCAGGTGACTTCAAGAAGCTTTGCAGTGATTCAGGGATTAAGAGGGAGTTGACTGCTCCTTACAATCCACAACAGAATGGAGTTGCAGAAAGGAAGAACACAACAATCATGGAAGCAGCAAGAGCAATGCTACATGACTAGGATCTACCTATGCATCTATGGGCAGAAGCATCTAGAACAACTGTATATGTGCAGAACAGAACACCCCACAAGATATTGGACAACATGACACCAGAAGAGGTCTTTTCTGGTAAGAAACTTGAAGTCATCCATCTCAGAATATTTGGTTGTCCAGTATTCACTCATGTCCCAAAGGAAAAGAGGAGGGAACTAGATCCTTCAGGAAAGAAGGGTATCTTTGTGGGTTACAGTGAAAGCTCGAAGGCTTATAGAATATACTTTCCAGGGTTCAAGAAGATTGATGTTAGCAAGGATGAATATAAGTTCAAGGACAGGTAATCCAGGAAGCAAAGATCAAGAGGGAGCACACTCCAGCAGCTCCTGCAAGGATGCATATTTTCAGAGGGAGTTGACCATATTCCTACATTCCACAACAGAAAGGTGTAGAAGAAGCTACTTTAGCAGCTCCTACTAGGAAGCAAAGACTCAAAGGGAGTCCACCCACCCAACAAACAAAGATAAGTATTTCAATTATCATTTCTTGCCTATTTTTGTTTAAATAATATTATGCTTATGTTCCTAGACTTAGGAGATGTATTGTGCATATTAGAATGATTGCATTAATGAACAGTATACTACTAATATGCATGTGATGGGTAAGTGGCCTATGGCACTGTACAACATTCCAGTGCTACGTATCTAGAATGAAACCTCCTTACTGACATGTTGGGAGTAGTGCAAACTCTTAACAATGTTCTGGTAGAGACTGGAAGGCATCTAGAAAGTTGTGGAACATGGATAAATGTTGTATTGAAGCATTGACTAAGATAACTGCATGACTGCATGACATATTTCTTTATGTGTAAAGAATTTGTTCTGAAAATTATGAGATGTTTCTAAACATGCAATTTAACTTGTTTTGTAGGAAAGACCGTATATATTCACCTATAAAAGGACTACAACATTTGTTCCAGCAACAAAGATATCTATTGAAGATATTGAAGTTCCCGGGATCTGGGATGAATAAATGGAATCCCATGATCCGTCGATCATGAAGATGATGTTTGGGATGCAATCCCAAGACCTGACAGGGAATCACATGTGTGCAGATTGAAGAAATCCTTGTATGGCTTGTAGCAAGCTCCCAGAACTTGGTGTGATTCAAAGAGGAAGCTTGCTGCTGAGTTCGATATGAAAGATTTGGGAATGATGCATTATTTCCTAGGTATGGAGGTGTGCCAAAGTGCAGGTGGGATCTTCCTTGGTCAAGGGAAGTACACAGTAGATATCCTAAAGAGATTCAGGATGATGGATTGCAAGGCCATGGCCACACCTATGGCATCGAATCTGAAGCTTCTATGTGATGCTTCATCTAAGCCGGTTGATGTCTCTATGTATCGTCAGATGATTGAGTCCTTGATGTACCTGACGAACACAAGACTGGATATTTGCTTTGCTGTGAACACATTGAGCCAGTTCCCGACGGATCTGAGGAGTGTTCACCTGGTTGCAGTAAAGCATGTTCTGAGGTACCTGAAGGGTACAGTGGATTATGGGCTCAAGTATGAAGCAAATAAAAAGTTTAACCTGTAGGGTTATGTTGATTCAGATTGGGCTAGCAGTTCTGTAGATAGGAAGAGCACATCTGGATGCTACTTCAGTATGGGATCAGGTGTGATCTCTTGGTTTAGCAGGAAGCAGTCCTGTGTAGCACTGAGTATAGCTGAGGTAGAGTATGTTGCAGCCTGTTCAACTAGTTCTGAGGCAGTATGGCTACAGAAGCTACTGTCTGAGTTATTTGATCTCCCATTGGATGCTACTGGTATCTTCTGCGATAACCAGAGTTGTGTGAAGCTGTCTAAGAACCCAGTGTTTCATGACAGGTCGAAACACATAGAGATCAAATATCACTATATCAGGGATATGGTGCAAAGAGAAGCTGTGAAGGTCCTGTATGTTGCGATGAACGAGCAGATTGCAGATGTGCTGACGAAGCCACTAGCCAGGGTGAAGTTCGAGTACTTCAGGGAGAGGCTTGGTGTTCTTCAGATCGAGGACACTTCGAGGAAGAAGTGATGGACACATTTGTTGAATCCATTCCAAGCATGTTGGAAGGAGGATCCTTCACATGGATGTGGATGTAAGCGCTGGATGATGAGCATCAGGATGATGTTCTAGTTTCTGCTTTGTATGATCAGTTGGATCATTTATATGTATATGTATGTACGCATCATGTTGGATGTTGGATATGATTAGTTGGATCATTTATATGTATGTACGCATCATGTTGGATGCTGGATATGATCAGTTGGATCATTTATATGTATGTACGCATCATGTTGGATGCTGGATATGATTGGTTGGATCATTTGTATGTATTTTGTATATGCATCATGTTGGATGCTTGGACCATGTATCTGTATATGTATCAGGTGGATACATTGTATGATCAGGTAGATTAGGTATATTGATATGTATCAGGTATGATCAGGTAGATCATGTATGTTTATGGATACATTGTGTGGATCATGTATCTATGTATCGGGTGGATACACTGTGTATGATGATATGTATCTAGTAGATACTTGGTGTGCATCAGATGGATGCATTTTATGATCAGGGTGATCGTGGATGACGAGCTTCTCCAGATGAGATGCAGCAGGATGTTGCAGTGATGATGATCAGGATGATCATGTCTACATCAGGATGATGTATGGTGAGTATCAGATGATACTTTGTGGCCGTGGATCAGGTTTTGTAGATGAGAATGTCTGGGAGATCTTATAGGTTGGAGTTGCATACCCATAATAGCCTGGGATTCTCTTTCGAGACATTGCTCTGGGAGGACATGTAATTTGTGCCCTGAGAGATCTACATGTCGGAGTTGTGTACCCGTAACATCCTGAGATGCTCTTGCGAGGTTTTGTCCTATGGCATGTAATTTGCTCCTGGGAGATCTGGACAGGATGAAAAAGGCCTCAGATGCTTCAGCCAGGTTTTGCCATGACCACATGTAATTTTCTCCTGGGAGATTTGGACAGGATGAAAAAGGCCTCAGATGCTTTAGCTAGGTTTTGTGGTGGACCACATGTAATTTGCTCCTGGGAGATCTAGACAGGATGAAAAAGGCCTCAGATGTTTCAGCCAGGTTTTGTGGTGAGATCACATGTAATGCGCTCCTGGGAGATCTAAAAGGTAGAGCTGTGTGCTCATAACAACCTGGGATGCTTCAGCTAGGTTTTGTGATGGGTCACATGTAATGTTCTCCTGGGAGATCCGACAGGTAGAGCTGTGTGCTCGTAATAGCCTGGGATGCTGTAGCCAGGTTTTGTGACGCACGTAATAAGTCCTGAGGATTCCACACTATGGCCAGTGATGATGAAGACCTGCAGGTGGTGGGCCTACATCCAGTATGAAAAAGGGCCGGCTCTATAGAACTTCCTATGACTAGTAGAGTCCGAGATTGGTTGAGATAGCAGCAGTAGTGACGAAGATGATGATGATGCATCGATGGCGATGATCCCGAGAAGAAGACTTGTCTAGCAGAACTATGTCAAGAAATACCTTCCTAGTTAAGAGGGAGTGTTGATGTATATGTAACTTCAGAATGTATTTCATCTATGTATTTCATATATATTTATTGTACCCTTATAAGAGATGTGTTATTCCTTTATAAGGAAGTGTCATCATGTGGATTGACAAGTGTCGCAAGTGTCTGTACTTGCCGATGGGTTATTAGACCACCATGTGTGGGGTTGGCCCTGAAATATATATTATATTATGGATGTATCTAGATAGACAAGTCGGCCCCATAGTGTAATTGGGCAAACAAGTTAGTATAAATAGAGATAGGGAGATCTCTACTTTGATCATTCAGAAAGTCACACTTCTCACACTCAGAAAGTGGCGCATTAGTGAGGAGGAGGATCATCTGCTACTAGGAGACTATCTCAATGTATTTTGGTTGTACTTTGGTTGAGCCATTGATCTCTCTATCTCTGAGGAAGTTGTGGGGTTTTTCACCTTAGGGTTTTCTCCACGGAAACTCTATGTCTCTTGTCTCTCATGCTTTTGATTCTTATGATGCTTGTCATGCTTATTGTGATTGTTATGCATTGATATACTGTATATGTTATTCTCTTAGTGAAGATCCTAGAGTATTGTGAATTAATGCTCAAAATTTAACATGATCATCATTCGTCAACAAGTGCCTAACGGACGATTTTGCAAAGTTGACCCCCGTGTGCAAAAATTGCATACTCCCTCACTGAGCAAAAGCCAAGTTTCAAAGATGGACCTACAAGGTGACACATGGGCCATGGGACCGGCATAGAGCGGCACCCCTAGCACTGTCCTGACGTCCTGAATCCAATGGCGCCGACGGTTCGTCGATCCGAGCCACGATATTCATTCTATGGCTCGTTCTGTCTCGCATCCAAAAGGGGTTCATGGACACCTACTGGATACCTGCGGGGGGCATAGAACTCAAACCGTGCAACAAAACTGGGTTCGATGGAGACATGCAGGTGTGTCTAGGATTGTTCCAGCTAGGAATGCTAGCCACAAGTTCCCGACGGACGATTTTGAAAAGTTGACCCCCGTGGGCAAAAATTGCACAGTCCCTCACTAAGCAAAACCCTAGTTTGTAGAATGCACCTACAAGATGACACATGGGCCATGGGACCGGTGGAAAGCGACACCACTAGCACTGTCCCGATGTTTTGAATCCAACGGCGCTGACGGTTCGTCGATTCGAGCCACGACCTTCATTCTATGGCTCGTTTTGTCTCACATCCAAAAGGCCTTCAAGGACACCTGCTGGATACCTGTCAGGGCAATAGAACTCCAACCGTACAAAAAAAATGGGTTTTGGGAAGACATGCAGGTGTGTCTAGGATGGTTCCAATTGGGAACGCTAGCCACAAGTTCCCGACGGATGATTTTGCCAAGTTGACCCCTGTGGGAAAAAATTGCACAGTCCCTCAGTGAGCAAAACCCTAGTTTACAGAATGCACCTACAATGTGACACATGGGCCATAGGACCAGTGTAGAGGGGCACCCCTAGCACTGTCCCGATGTCCTGAATCCAATGGGACTGATGGTTTGTCGATCCGAGCCACGGTATTCATTCTATGGCTCTTTCCGTCTCGCATCCAAAAGGTGTCCCTGAAGGCCTTTTGGATGTGAGACGGAACGAGCCATAGAATTAAGGCCGCTGTTAGGATCGACGAACTATCGGTGCCATTGGATTCAAGACATCGAGACAGTGCTAGGGTTGCCCCTCTCCGTCGGTCCCATGGCCCATGTGTCATCTTGTAGGTGCATTCTGCAAACTAGGGTTTTGCTCAATGAGGGACTGTGCAATTTTTGCTCACGGGGGTCAACTTAGCAAAATCATCCTTTGGGCACTTGTGGCTAGCGTTCCCAGCTGGAACCATCCTATACACACCTGCATGTCTCCCCAAATCCTAGTTTTGTTGCACGGTTGGAGTTCTATGGCCCTGGCAGGTATCCAGCAGGTGTCCGTGAACCCATTTTGGATGCGAGATGAAACGAGGCATAGAATGAAGGTCATGGCTCGGATCGACGAACCGTTAGCGTTGTTGGATTCAGGATGTCGAAACAGTGCTAGGGGTGCCCCTCTACACCGATCCCATGGCCCATGTGTCACCTTGTAGGTCCATCTTTGAAATTAGGGTTTTTCTTAGTGAGGGAGTGTGCAATTTTTGCACACAGGGGTCAACTTTACAAAATCGTCTGTCGGGCACTTGTGGCTAGAGTTCCCAGCTGGAACCATCCTAGAAACACCTGCATGTCTCCCCCGAACCCGGTTTTGCTGCACGGTTGGAGTTCTATGGCCCCGGTAGGTATCCAACAGGTGTCCTTGAATTCCTTTTGGATGCGAGACGGAACGAGCCATAGAATGAAGGTCGTGGCTCGGATCGAAGAACCGTCGGCACTATTGGATTCATGACGTCGGGACTGTACTAGGGGTTCCCCTCTTCACTGATCCCATGGCCCATGTGTCACCTTGTAAGTCCATCTTTGAAACTAGGGTTTTGCTCAGTGAGGGAGTGTGTAATTTTTGCACACGGGGGTCAACTCTGCAAAATTGTCCACCGGGCACTTGTGGCTAGCGTTCCCAGCTGGAACCATCCTACACACACCTGCATGTCTCCCCCAAAACCCAGTTTTTTTGCACAGTTGGAGTTCTATGGCCCTGATAGGTATCTAGCAGGTGTCCCTGAACCGCTTTTGGATGCGAGACGAAATGAGCCATAGATTGAAGACCGTGGCTCGGATCGATGAACCGTCGGCGCTGTTGGATTCAGGACGTCGGGATAGTGCTAGGGGTGCCCCTCTCCGCCGGTCCCATGGACCATGTGTCACCTTGTAGGTCCATCTTTGAAACTAGGGTTTTGCTCAGTGAGGGAGTGTGCAATTTTTGCACACGGGGGTCAACTTTGCAAAATCGTTCGTCGGGCTCTTGTTGATGAATGATGATGGTGAGGATGTGGATGAGGGTGAGGATGATGATCATGATCGTGGTGGTGATGATGATGAAGATGTTGATGATGAGGGTGATGAGAATGATGATCGTGATGATGACGATGATGATGGTTTACCATGATAATGATGAGGGTGATGATCATGATGGTGGTGGTGAGGATGATGAAGATGTTGATGATGATGATGATGATGATGATGATGGTGGTGGTGGTGGTGGTGGTGGTGATGAAGATGATGATGATGATGATTATGAAACTTGTGCTATCTATCAAGTTGTACCAATTCTCTGCAATTTATGAATCTATCAAGCTATCAATGTATGGCTGCAATAGTAAAATATTAATGTCAATACTCAATGAGACCACGAAACAAAATCATAGCATACATGTACACCACATACCTATAACATAATACACAATAAAAAAAGAAAACCACGTACCAGATTACCTACCTATGGTCATTCGACTAGACCATTAGGATCACCTCGAATACCAATGGTTTGTTGTAACCGCTCATGCTTGGAAAAGGCAATATGTATCGTGCCTTTGATGAGTTCTTCCTTGGCATTGTTTGCAGCTGGAGGTTTGTGCCAATAAATAAGTGTGTATAATGGTATACAATCCCACCTGGTCTATAATTTTCATATGTATACCCTTTTCTATTTGATGAGTGGGAAACCTGGTTCAAATATTCTCCCTTTATAACCATCGATCCAATCAGAAAATCAACTCCCTCAGAGTCCTGCAATGGGACATCTAGGGTTTGCTTCCCCTATAAGCAACGTGCCAAACAATAGTCAGTGTGCCATGCATTGCGTCTTGGGGCGACCACTGCGTTTATGTGACCTGGAGAAAATATAGTTCCAACGTTTTAGTCAACTAATTAGACACAACTAGTTGTCAAAAATATCAAAAATATACACAGCTAATTAGACACAACTAGTTGTCAAAAATATAAAAATATTAATCAAACCTGGTTGTACGAGATCTTATATGTGGTCATAGTCTGGTGAAATACTTGAATGGTCCTCCTCCAACTGGGATAATTCTGTAGCTATCCGTCAACCAATGGGGAGTGATACATGGTCCCGGCTATCAACGCAATCCATGGATTCACATTCATCCCATTCACCACTACTGCATGGAGAACAAAAACATGATAGTTTCCTTGTCCACATTTCAAGTATAGCATTTTCCGAAGTTCTAACTGAATGAAATGCACAAGTTCCTTGGATGGTCTTGCACTCATATAACTGTGAATGTTCTTCATCCACCACCTCCCAAAAATATCTAACCACATGTGCTTTCCTGGTTGAGTGATCTTCCTACTTTCTTGCTCCCTCCCCCATGACTGAAGCACACCATTGAATGATGGTTTTTTCATTTCGGATGATAGTTCCATTTGTGAACTTCATTTCTTTCCTGCGTAATGCAGTCTTTATGCACCCACCTGCTCCATCGTGTTCACCTTTTCCATGTCCGGTCTCAAAATAGTTCCACATATGTGGCACCTTGTTCCTTTTGTGGAGCATACACAACCATTGGAAGACACGCGCATTTTTTAATTTCCTTGCACAACCGTTAGACCAAATCCAATGCCGTTCCATCCGTATATTGTTATCCTTCAAGTGATTGTAGAAGATTTGAAAGCTGTGTTGTACAAAATCCAAGTCGTGACACCTGTCATCACTTATGTAGAAGTGATACTCCTTCAATATAACCCTGTTGTATTCAGTACTATCTTCCCCATGTCTATAGGTGATATGGACCATTAGGCTGACCTGGTCCGAGTGATAGTATTGACTCTGAATCTCATTTTGTAGTTGAAGAGTGTAATTTTCCACAAAATGGACCACTGAGAAGATAGTTCCGATAGGAAATGTATCCCTGCACGTTCTAAACTGTTCATCTTTCCAATGAGCCACATGCACATGCTTTACATATTATTGTGTCTTTTCAAAGAATTCCTCCATGAAGTCGCAAACCCGTACCTGGTATATCAACTATAAAGACATTATATCAATAGATTGTTACATATGAAATTGCAATCTTAAGAAAAAATAGTATCCAATAGCTCATTACCAACCTGAGAAGTGACCAATTGTATTTTTTTTTCTTTCGTTCCCTCCATCAATATCATACGTGACATATTTGAATGACTGCAAGTTCACCTCCTACCTCCCAAGTTCATTCTCATCGGTCACATGTACGCATTTTTCCAATAATGGGAATCCATCACACCTTGGGCATGTCCTATCTATGCAAGTTTTTTGATAAAATGTGCAATTGTTTGTCCTGCTACACAAAATGCTATGAATAAAGTCTCTAGATGGAATCGCTGGTAATGCAGCTGAGCATTCCTGCACAAGAGTGTTATGCAATACACGAAAAATATATGTATATGTGTCATAATAGAAACCATACTCAATGTGGTATCGACAAGAACATGTGTTACGAATTGTGTTTATTTTAACATACCATGGTTTGCATTTTTCAAATGATCTTTGGCCGAAGTCAAGTTCGTTATGTTCATTCCTAAATCTCTCATATAATTATGTTTGTGTCATATCAAGAAAATGTTTAATGTGTGGTTCACGATCCTTTCAACCCCTTCTCAATTTTAATACATCTTTTTGGTTGGAAGAATGTCTAGTGTTGTCATGCCAAAAGGCTTGCACTAATCCCTTTACCGCATCAATGAGCTTCATATCAGAGCATGGCAACCTGCCAATGAAGGCCCAAACATCTGTTTGACCAGTTTCAAGTTGTTGTCTTCTAACACAATACCTACGAAGTGTCTGCACATTCAAATTAACAATTTTGGATGTAGGTTTAAGAAAACAAAGTTCCCTAGTGCTTTTGTTAATGATTGATTGTGACAACACACGACGAGCCGCATTGCGATCCTTTGAGCGGGATTTATTTCCAATTGTACTAAATGCATCTACTAAACTTTTAACGATATGAGAACTTGGTTCTAACTTTTTGGCCATCTTTATCCCTAATGTTCTTCTAACAATAGTCATATGCCTAGATTTCAACAATGATAAAAATAATTTGCAGTTGTCCCCATCACATTTAGAATCAAAAAAATTTATCAAGTATTTGTCGAGTTTGATAAGAAATAGAACATGTAGACAATGTACCTTCAAGTGAACTAATCAGAGTTTCATCAACCTGTATACGTCTCGGAGTTCTTCAGCGTGCAGTTGCTAATGGAGGTAAGGGTGTTGGAACTCGAGCATGTACACCATCACCAGGACGCTCTGGCGTTTCCATAGGAGCCCCTTGTCTTTCATTCTCTTGGACGGTATCTATAATATTTGCTTCTTCCATTGTCAATACAACACTCAATGCCTCTCTAACTTTGTCGCTTGTATAACCACTACCCAACAAGTCATTCACTACCATATTTTGAGGTTGACTTGATGTGGGAATTGAAACATCACCTATTTTGAGGCTGACTTGATGTGGGAATTGAAACATCACCCGATGAGCACCTATGTCTTACTTCTTCACTAGTGCCATGGGGTGCTTCTTCATCAAATGTTGTTGAAATTGAGGGCCCCTCTAGTGAATTTCTTCGTATTTCTTGAGGTGGATGGGTAGGAACAACCGTGGCATCATCTACGGTTGGAATTGGATGAGTTTCCATGGAATTCCTTCGATTCCACATCTCCAATATTTTCTTTTCTCTAAATTCTTCCATGGTTTCTTGAGGCTTATCTTTCCTTTCCGATTTCCTTTTTCGATTGCGTGAATTCCCCATGACCACAATGAGCAATACTAAGAAAATAGATCCTAGAGGTGTGCTCAATTATTCAAATATCCAAATTATTTCTCAACTATGAATATAGGTTCTTCAAGCTTGCTCAATTGTCAATATAGATACTTCCTCAATTGTGAATATAGGTGAACATCAATCTTGCTCAAATGTGAAAGTAAATTTTCTACCTCACTTGTGAATATAGAAAATTCTTCATTTGTGAATATAGAAATTTCAAGCTTGCTCAATAGGGAATGTAGATTCTTCTTCAACTGTGTTCATATAGATTCATCAAACTTGCTTGACATTGTTAATATAGAATCACCTTGAAGCTTGAAATTGTGAATGTAGAATCCTCTTGAAGCTTGAATTTGTGAATGTAGAATCCCCTTGAAGCTTGGTAATTGTGAATGTGGAATCCTCAATTCCAAATGCCAACTGTAGAATCCTCTTCAAACTTGTTGATTGTGAACATGGAGTGTCTTGAGATTTCTCCAATGCTTTGACTGTTAATTTTGAAGTGTCGTGCTGTATGGGAGACGGGAAGGCGGGAGGAGAAAACGCAGAACACGGGAGGATAAACGTATTTTTTCACAGACATAATGTGCTAGCGTTATGTATACACATAACGTGCTAGCATTATGTACACACAAAACACGTGCATGTTTCTTGAATATTAAAAAAAACTAGCTATTTAATATGTTTGGTGCATGGCTAAATAATGTACCTAGTTGCACAAAATGCGCGCGCATTTCTATATTCATAAACACGCTAGTGTTATATAAATAATAAAAAAACCTTATTCAATAGTTTATTTAATAGTTTCTATGGGTTGGGGGGTTAAATAGGGATTTGGTGTTAGGGGTTGAGGGATTAGAGATGGGGGTTGGTTAGATAGGGGTAAGGGGCTAGGAGGGGGGGGTAGTTAGGGGTAAGGGGCTGGGAGGGGGGTTAGCGAGGGGGAGAGAGAGAGAGAGACTGAGAGAGGGGGTTAGTGATGGTTAGGGGGGGAAGGAGGGAGAGAGAAAGCGAGAGAGGAGAGGGTGTTGGTTGTAGGGACTGCGAAAGAGAGATGCAAGGCGTGGTTAGACGTAGGTGGAGGTGTAGGGAAGAGAGAGAAACTGAGCAATCCCGGGTTAGTAAGGGCTAGGGAGAGGAGGGGAGGGAAATAGAGAGGAGGGGGTTTTGGCTATGGGAGTAGCAGATGATGAAGACGATGATGATGAAGATGAAGACGATGATGATGATAATGATGAATATCATGATGAACATCATGTAGAAGATGATGATGATGTTGATGATGATGAATATGATAACAAGGACGATGAGGATGAAGATAATGCTGCTGCTGATGATGATGATGATGACAATGATGATGTTGAAGATGGTGATGCGGATGATGATGACGATGAAAATGATGATGGTGATGATGATGATGATGAAAATGATGATGATGATGATGATGATGATGGTGATGATAAAGAAGAGAATGAGGGTGATGATGATCAATACACAATCATGATGAAGATGGTGATGAGGATGATGATGGTGATGATAAAGAAGAGGGTGGAGATGATGATGATGATGATCAATCATCAATCATGATGAAGATGAGGGTGGTGATGAGGATGATGATGGTGGTGATGATGATGGTGGTGATGATGATGAAGATGATGATGAATACAACGATGAGGATGAAGAGGATGATGATGGTGGTGATGATGATGAAGATGATGATGAATACGACGATGAGGATGAAGAGGATGATGATGATGATGACGGTGATTCTATGGTGATCATAAAGAAGAGGATGATGATGATGATGATGATGATCAATCATCAATCATGATGATCAATCATCAATCATGATGATCAATCATCAATCATGATGAAGACAAAGATGGTGATGAGGATGGTGATGAGGATTATGATGATGATGATGATGATGATGATGAAGATGACGATGGATATGATGACGATGATGACGATGATGAGGAGGATGATGATGATGATGGTGATCATAAAGAAGAGGATGATGACGATGATCAATCATCAATCATGATGAAGATGAAGATGGTGATGAGGATGATGATGATGATGATGATGATGATGATAATGATGATGATGAATATGAGGAGGAGGATGATGATGATGATGATGATGACGACGGTGATGATGGTGATGATGGTGATCATAAAGAAGAGCATGATGACGATGGTGACGATGATGACCAATCATCAATCATGATGAAGATGGTGGTGAGGATGATGATGATAATGGAGATGACAATGACGATGACGACGACGATGATGATGATGATGATGATGATGATGATGACGATGATGATGATGGTGATGATAAAGAAGAGGATGATGATGATGAAGATGATGATGAATATGACGATGAGGATGATTAGGATGATGGTGATGAAGATGATGATGATGATGATGATGATGGTGGTGGTGATGATAAATAAAAGGATGATGATGATGACGATGATGATGAAGATGAAGATGGTGATGAGGATGATGATGATGACAAAGATAATGATGAATATGACGACGACGATGATGATGATGATGATGATGATCATAAAGAAGAGGATGATGATGATGATCAATCATCAATCATGATGAAGATGGTGGTGAGGATCATGATGATGATGAAGATGATGATGGAGATGATGACGATGATGAGGATGATGATGATGATGATGAAGATGATGATGGAGATGACGACGACGAATACTCATATTTACGTTCTGAAAAAACCTGGCTACATATCCTTCCACATGTTAAAATAATCAATAATATAAAATATTCATTTTGTTAAGTTTCAATCAATCTATCTATATACAATGTGCCCGATTAAATGGGATATCATATGTGAAATATAGGTGGTGATGCATATATAGAACTCCATATGCATGTAATCAAATCATACTGAAATATTAATTAAATTAAAAGAGACCGAATTTATCTATGTTGATCTTTCTACAAATTCTCCATTGTGAATTATAAATATACTGAAATAATTAGTAAATGAAAAGAGACAGAATTTAACTTAGTTAATCTTTCTACGAATTCTCCATTCTGAATTATAAATATACTAAAATAATTACTTAATTAATAGTTCTTCTACCTCATATGCAAGTAATTAAAGAACACTCCAATAATAATTTGAATGACAACTTGCTTAGAAGACACGGAAATCATATGCCAAATAAACCACACGAATTTCTTTTCAACGTAATACTTTGCAAATATATATATATGTTATTATTATTCCTTAACTATTAATTTTAAAATGTAACTTAAGTTTATATTCATGACAAATTAGTGGCACCTTACTTAAAATGAAGAAGGCACTGGACAGTTTAACATGAGGAGTAATCAATAAGAATATTTAAGACAGAGGTTTTAATTGAAGTTCAAATGCGGATGGTGCATGATTCCTGGGAATTAGTCAGGTAATTAAATATAGAGACTGATCCAGCGTTTCAAGTGAAGTAAATGGTAAGATATGAGTCTAAAGGTAGTTGGCCAAATCAAAGGATGAGTATGCACATGCGCAACATCTGAATTTAGAGGTCTACATGATCTGCGGTTTGAATGTTTTAGCCAATAGAGAAATACATATATAAATGTAGTGCCGAGAGGTCTAATACATCGCAGAGCCTAGAGATCAAAATAAGGAAACACTCATCCTAGCGTGAGCTCTGCATAGTTGTATAAGAAAAGATGCATAGGTCTTCAATAAAACTAGGCGTGAGCTCTATCTCAAAATATAAGTCGAGGATCTAGCAAAATAATTTGAGCATGAGCGTTATCAAGTTAAAGTATAAGGAGATCAGATAACTACCAGTGTTTCAGCCAGAGAACCGTGCATCTCGATCAACCAATGGCCGATTCGA